>CAVNZL010000014.1:3177500-3600907 GCA_963693355.1 Pontia daplidice
CCCCCCCCCCCCCCCCCCCCCCCCCCCCCCCCCCCCCCCCCCCCCCCCCCCGCGCCCCCCCCCCCCCCCCCCCCCCCCCCCCCCCCCCCCCCCCCCCCCCCCCCCCCCCCCCCCCCCCCCCCCCCCCCCCCCCCCCCCCCCCCCCCCCCCCCCCCCCCCCCCCCCCCCCCCCCCCCCCCCCCCCCCTTTTTTTTTTTTCCCCCCCCCCCCCCCCCCACCCCCCCCCCCCCCCCCCCCCCCCCCCCCCCCCCCCCCCCCCCCCCCCCCCCCCCCCCCCCCCCCCCCCCCCCCCCCCCCCCCCCCCCCCCCCCCCCCCCCCCCCCCCCCCCCCCCTTAATTTATAATATAAATTTACTAAGGTCTAGAATTTCTGTCATCGGTGACTTTCTAATTACATTTGATATTTTGAAAAGGGCCACCAGTGAGTATTTTGCCTATAAGGAAAAAATTCTGAAAAGTCATCCGACCAATTCACTTGAAAGCGAAGGGTTTTTAACGATTAAATTAATCTTGGCAAAAAAGAGTAATTTTAAAGCACCAAGAATCTTCTAAATGATAAAAATGTCATAGTAAGTAAAGCAAGCCTCGAAAACCTTCTGGTATTTTTCATTTCCCGACAAAATTCATTCATTGGAAGAGTTCAGAGTACACGTCGCAATACGATTGATGCGAGCGAACTAATTAATCACGAAATTAAAAAGGATCAAATTAAATACTTAAAAGGACCACTTCACGTAGGAATGTCACAAATATTAATTCAAGCTACCGAATGTAACATAAGATTATATTATTACTCCTATACAGGTAAGTACTCCCTCATTTATGTAAGTGGCGGATTTTCGTGTCTATACGTAATTATTTCTAACAGCATTGGTAATATTCAAAGCACCGAGAAGAGTGTAAAGGAATGTGTATAATTAAGGAAACTCCTAAGTGTAAAATGGAGTATAAATTCCATATATTACAATGATATAATATAAAAGTAATAATGTACATATATTAAACACAGTAAGCTATGGGTACTAGCACTATTTTTTATATATATATATATATGATGATCACCGAGAATGGATTTCACTATTCATTATATCTTCTCATTATTTAAGTAGTTCTTTATTATTATAAATGTGTCCTTATATATAAGTAATGCGCTAACAAATAACGCTAAAACGATATAAATTCACTTAAAAAAAGAATTACTATGAACGGCCTGTTTCACAAATTATTGGAATTCACTTTACGCAAGTTTCACTTACCAAAGAGTAAAGTAGCGAAACACAGGTGCAATCAGCACTTCACACGAGCCCGATTCACGAACGAGTCGAGAAGACGAAGATTTTTCGGCTTGATGTTGAGTTATTGGAGAGCGTGGACGAGTTGCTGCGCTTGCTCGCCCTCCGCGACAATCCATTCCGCGCGTTTCTCGAATCGAAAAATCGATCGATAATTTGGCGTATCGTCGAATGTTTTCTATCGAATGGATTGGGAAACATTGTAAGGCTCTTGCATAGGTGTGCACGATTGAGCGAACTTGGCGAGAATGCGCATGATTTGCAACCGACGTGTTTCGATTAAGCAACCATGTGCCAAGTTCAATACCGAAGAATATGTAAGATACTTCAAAACGAATGTGAAATTTGGTATAATTTCTTGATAACTTACATTATTAATTTGTTATTGTTATATAACGCTCAGCTTTATTTTTGACTTTAAGATTCTTTGTGTTTATATTTCTGCATAATAAATATATACAAATGCCATGGTTATAACTAGAAATCGAAACATACAGTATTCTTTGGAATTAGTTAAGGGATCCTAAGTTTGATTTCCGATAAAAAAATTATAGCTAGATAAGGCTCGTCGGGTAAGTTTACATGATGATCAAAACTGAAATGAACATGAAGAACGTGAAAAGATAATCTGATTACTTTGTCAACAGTAAATAGTATTTATTGTACATTTAACGCTGATAGCATTTACAATTAACCATGAACACAAGGTTGGTTGTCCAATTGGAACTTTTTATAATGATACGTCAACAAGACGATCTCGTTCTGATTAACCTTATAAGAATTATGATCTTGTACCTAATGATTACAACGCATACAATGAGGCATGTAAATATCTAACGCGCAAAAGCTCTGGTTTTAATCCTCATCATTAGAGAATTGAAGCGGAGGTCATGTGCAATCTAATAAAAACAAGCTAGTTGTGTTATTTATTTACTGAACTGATTGGTACAAAAATATCAGGCCTGAACTCGCGATAGATATATATCGCTTAACGAATTTTTACCAGCTCACAAGTGGCCAAGTGTGAGGTAATGTGATTTTCATATAAATTTGTATGTAGTTAGTACTCAGGCCCCAGGACACATTTCAAACACGATGAGCCCCAAGATAAGCTATTTACACCTCGTCTTATGATTGCCAACACAACTGATAAACCACATATGTTTATAATGTACTTTTAACAAAGCTGATAAAATTTCGACAATTTTGTCAGTTCTCAGTAATATTTTTTTATAAATAAATATTAATAAAGCAGTAATATTTTTAAAAAAGTAGCCAAGATTCTTTAAAAGTTTATAAGAAGCTAGCCCAACACGACTGTCAATTCCAAAATGCAACACAACGCTATAGACAAAAACGTGTTGGGCAACTATCGTGTTATTCTTTCAAAGGGAAGGTGGTGAGTTTTTTAAAGGCACGCTGTTCTGAGGGAGTGTGGTGTTTTAAAAGTTTTGACAAACCTAAAGGTGTAATTATTGACATTGTTCCACTTTAATTTATTCACATTTAGACGTTTTTGATTTGACTTGGCTATTAGATTGATTGTGTGGTATCGTAATATTGTATATTTTTTTTTTATAAAACAGGGGGGGCAAACGAGCAGGAGGCTCACCTGATGCTAAGCGACACCGCCGCCTCACCAGTGCGTTGCCGGCCTCTAAGATGTTTATACGCTCTTTTTTTTAAAGGTCCCTAAGTCGTAATTGTTCGGAAATACCATAATATAATATTTTGTACTATTTAATAAATAAATAGTTATTGTTAATATGTATGTGTTATTGTATGCTATTCGTAGTTTAGCACTTCCTTCTATTTGCCAGTCTATTGAGAACTGCTTCTATATTTGAGATGTATAGGTTTCCCTTCTATGGATTCATATTTGTATGCCAAATATCGATCAAACACACTTTATATTCATATTGACATTATTTGTAAGTGGACTTAATTGTATGTTTGACGCAAATAGGGACATTTCTATCGTTATTATTTTATTCCTTTGGTTTTAGTTGCCTGGAATACATCGGTTTATAGCCACGAATTATTTTAAGAATTTGTAGAATTTTTTCTTTAACAACGAAATGTTGATTGAAGGATGCAATCATAAAAAAGGAAAAATAGTTAAATAAATATATATATTTATCTTGAAATATATTATGTTTGAATCTCTCCTAATTTTAGATTAAAATAGCGAGCTTAAGCGAAATCTTAATATTTCTTTAAACTAATTACTGTTATCTTTTACGTCCTTTAAGCTAATGAATAACTTTGTAATTGGCAATTTATATTTTTTAAATCAAAGCCCTATTTATTTAAAGTCTTTTGATTAATTATTATGATATTTACGACGAAAATACTTTAGAAATGTAAATGCCTGATATTTTGTTACTGGCAATTTTCTGAGACTTCGCTAAAGAAAAAACGGTTATTATATAAAAGTTATAGGTGTGCCACCTATGATAAGAACCTAGCATAACAGGTAAACATACAAACACAGAGTCTTCATATAATAAACACTATCACATCCTATTAAAACTATAATAATACTGTTTATAATGTTATTTATCATAATAAAGAGAGATTATTACGGAAGGAGTGATATATACGAGTAAAGAAGATGAGATAGCAGGAAGAGGAGCCTACAGTACAGTGATACGAAGATTCCTAAAATGCAAGGAAGGAATATTATAATAATAATAATATTCCCCTAATGTTGTCTCAAGCCATAGGGGACAATAAAGAGTTATTAGCTGAAAGGCGAAGCTCTAAAGTCAGACAAACATTCAAAGATAAATCGTATTAATTAATAAAGTATTCAAACAAAACGCAGCCAGCGGAGAGATAGCACCAGACCATGACTGTAAATAGAGTAATATGTTAACTTGCGTTTATATCTGTTTATATTAAGTTTTATTAAAATGCAAAATACTCGCGACATCGTTATGAAACCATTTTAATGTCGGAATTTTTACAATACGAATCCATGTCAATGATGTTCTTCATTTATTAAGTACGTAAAACAAATTTTCCAATCAACAGATTGTTAATTTAATTAAATGGAACGTCAATAAGTCGTAACAGCCCAAACACTGACATTAAAATAACATTTAAAACGGTTTATTGTTTCGTAATTACATCGTAGAGAAAATATTATTATTTGTTTTCATGCCGTGGAATATGCAATCATAAAAGAGAATTTAATTTTAAGTGTGTTCACAATTGTTTGGAAGAGATTTATATTTAATTTATTTTATTGTATTAAAATTAAAATGGACAGTTGGCGACAGTTTGACTACTACACAAATCTTAAAAAAGTCGTTAGTTACACTATATATAAGTCAATAAAGGCTAAACCGATTTGGCTGAAAATTGATAGAGAAGTAGCTAAGAACTGGGAGAAGGATATAAGAACCGTTACCGTTCCCGTCATTCCTGTGTGAAGTGATATAAAACGTGGTATATCAAAACGCTGAATGAATGGCAACATCTGATGACTGGATTAAGTCGTAAGATTCAATAGACGGCGCTATGTCAAACGTTTCTTATAAGCTACAAACAATTTAATAACATAGCCACCACATTGCTGAGGAAGATATTTCAAATTTATTTTGTGGTAACCGGAATACAGTGAAATATATTTTTAAATTTTTGGTGTTTGTATAAATTAAATTCATATTAAAGTGAATATAATACAGTTAATTTATTCCTGAGTTTAAATTATTTCTGCTTTTTAATTATTCGTACTTCGTTGTTAAAAACTCTAATTAAAATATATACATGTTAGCTAAAGTCAAGTAAACCAAAAATATTGTACACCGATTAGTGTTAAATTAAATTGAAATTAAAAGTATTTTAATTCAAAATTATATACATTGTTAGAAGATTTTAAATTATCTACCCTACCTACCTCATTTGTAAGTTTAAGTGTTACATGTTATCCACTAAAAACTTTGCAATATACTCATTTGTTACAACCATGAATAAAAATAATAATAAATATAATTCTTTTGTATTGATTTTTGCTTTACATCACAAAAAAATATTGATCACTTGTGTTCAAACTCCTTCCCCTTGAAATCCCAAACCAGTAAATTTGTACCAACTTTAAAGTTTCCGTCTTCGTTCGTAAATAATAATTTCATTGTAATAAGGGGTATCGGTAGTAAAGATCAGCCATAAAGGTCGCCATGTTTTTTTAAAAATGGCATCTATGTACAAAAGCATGGTGGTGTCCATGTCTGATATCCCTCTACCGTTCGCTTTAAATAGTTAACACTAATGTAATATGACAAAAACGTTAACCACAGCAACGCGTGTCCGGGTCAGCTAGTCGTTTTATAAAAGTAGAAAAAATATATGTCAAACAGTATTAAAATGATTTGTAAAAATCGTATTTTTACTTGCAATTTGACTAACCTTGACCTTATATAATAATATGAATTCAACGCTTCTCTATTCTATGTCACTTCTCTATCGTTTAGTACAATCTCTTCAGGATATCTCACTCGCTTAAACTGCAAGTTTTTATATGCATTATATGCTTTAAATACAGTTATATCTGTGCTATTAAACACATATAAAGCCTAAAAAATACATATCTTTAAAACGAACTGGATATTATGAAAACGAGATGAATATGATTCCATGATTTCTTCTATCCTTCGTTGAAGCAGGACAAATTGGCCGTTAGGCCCATTTTCCTTATAAGCAACTCGATACAATTTTATCAAATCATTCGATGTGTCTTTGACTAAATTGTGACTCAAAGAATTGTTAGTTTTAGAATAAGCGTTTAATATTGACTTAAGAAAAGAGAGCGGTACCGGCTGGTAGGCTAATACTTTAAAACTTGCATACCACAGATGCGAAACGATACTTTATATAAATTATGACCTATTTGTGTTCCTGCTACTATTAAGGCTGAGGGTGTTTTCAGAAGCAGCATCTAGGTATATCAGTACGTCTGAATGTGTATATTGTATAGAGTTATGAGAAGGGTTTTAGTATTTTGCAACATATAACTGGCAATATAGATTAATTTCTATTTGATTCTGACATATATTGTAAGTATGTATTAGTTTTGAATGTACTTTTCTATCATTAGTTAGAGTTGACCAAAGCTCCAACATAACATTCTTATATTGCGATTTAACTTAAAATTAAATGCTTTGTTAATTCATCAACAGATTACCAGAATTAATGGGGTGATAAATTATTAATTAAACGGATTTATTGGAAATAATGTAGCTTTTGATAAAAATCCCGTAGGATAGAAACTCGTGTAGAGTTCGTGGTGGCGGGAGGCTTCGCGGTACATACTCGTATATTTACCTCTTTTAATTAGTAATACACAATACTTAAGATACAAAATTATTCACTTTTTATTATAATTTATGTAAATACTTATATTGACTACTAATATAAGTATTCTTATGATCATATGTTGTTATTAACATTGATTGCAATCTTTGCCATCTTGAGTAAAAGAAGTATTCAGTACATTCGTACGTCAACCTTATTGGTTTGACTTAAAACGTGCTTAAAAACGTGCTTTAAAACGTGCTTTGAAACGTGAATATTTGTTGAGGAATTAAAACACAAGATAACTTATCATATGTATATTGTACATTATATTATTGCTTCATAAATTCTCCGCCGCTAACGATGGCCCGGTTTTAACCGTATGACGTCCAACGTTTACCGTTTGAAGTTCTGTGGACAAAGAAAAATATACATGAGAATTTACTTTTAAAATATTTAATACTTATAAAAGCTAGATATTTTTATGACATTTCATGTTTTTGGCATGATGTTACTATATTGTAATGTAATTAGGTTAAAGTGACCAAAATTTAGCACGAAGTTAATATTTCTATTGTCTATTCTTGTAAATTGAAATTTAACTGAAATTTTATGTAAAGAAATACGTCTCAATTTAATACCATACATTGAAAGTAATATCTCAAAAAAATAACCTAACGCATAAAAGATATGTAAACTATAGTGTCGTTGAATGTTTTATCCTTATCACTTGTAAATATATAAAGGTGACATTACGACAAGACATTATGCAACTAATTAATGCTTATATTTGTTTGTAAACATCGCGTTTTACTTCTGTCATCTTGCAATATATTGTTCAGCAATTTGTCTAGGCAAATCATAGACAAGCAACTCCCACTAAGTCAATTTTATTTTTTATTATTTCATTTTTTAAATGTGGCCAGCTCTGTGGCAGAATTCAAATAAAAAATAATTTCCACGCTAGTAAATTTGTTACCAAGATTGACAACTTTGGTAACAAATTGTCTCAGGTAATTGACGTCATTAACAATACTCCATTACTTTGTGGAAGTGACATGGGTTTTTATGAATGGTGACTGTATTTGCATTCGATTCAATTCACCTAGCCATTTCAAGGTACAAATGACGTTTGCATTGATATTTAATTACTTGGGGTTTTCTTTAGAATGAAGGTTTAGTGACGAGCTGAATCATATAATATAATTTGTTTACAGCTTAAGCGAATCAAGTGGAAATCTTCGAACACAGAAGTTAGATTTTTAGATTATAAAGTAACTGACATTGATTTATATTCTTTAAATTATTTTTTTGTATGTAATAATTGTTATTTCGCATTTTTAATTATTAATCTAATGATTGTTTTTAATGAAATAAGTTCACTAAGGTATGCTTTGAACGCTCAATTTATTTTTGTCGTTTGTAAAAATTGTCACATAAGATTTAAGATCTTTAGATCTTAAGATCTTCATAAGAATTACATCTTAAGATGTAAATAACGCGAAATACCATTCCATGTTGTGTAATAATTCAAAAGTTTTCCTTTTGACATAACACCATACATCACATTGCTTTTATAATAAAAAACACATATGATATAATTACCGTCGGAATGCGGATGTTGTGACGATTCGTACCTTTATAACTAATATTAATCATGACTTTGACCGCGATCAGGAAGGCATTAAGAATTAACTTAAAACGACTCTAAACCGTACTAGAAATAGATGTATCTCTATGAAAAATCAATACGCGTTTAGGTATCTAAATAAGCATAAGGTACTACAGAGTAATTTAGAAATATTACTTTATATACACCATATATTTTCATAACTTATCTACAAAAAATATATAATTGTTGATCAAATATGTAGCAAGATGTGACTAAATTGATCAGTAAATCAACTAGTGATAAATAGAAGGACACCAATTACAATAACATTGAACTCCTAAAGAGCCGGATGTGTTCCGATAAAATTATCATAGGAAGGATGCGTATATCAGTCACTTGACCCTATGATTGAGTTCATAATTTTTTTATTGTTTTTAAATAAGCTAACATTAATCAAATAATGTCGATGGTAAGACGAGTATTTTCTAAGCATTGTATAGCTTATACAATACACGTAATTAGAACGATAGGCAATGACATAAAATGGCGTCTTTATTGCGTTTAATTTTAAAATACTAAAACCTTTAATTAATACTGTATTAGGATACGATGAGAGCAGATACATTTGGTTATTGTAAAATAAATAAAATGTGTTTCATTGTATGATTTAACTTAGTAAAAAGCTTTTGTTAACTTAAGTAGTTCAGTGGCCTAAAGGGAATCGCAAAAGTCTTTCCTTTCTCTATACAATATGCGTTATTGGTGCCAATTCAGCTTTAAGTTGTAAAATTTAAATTGAAACTTTCTATGTTATTTATTATCATTTGAATGGCTTTTTTTTGCAATTGACGTCAGTCGGCTCTCGCAAAGACGTATTTAAATTCTTTATCATAATATCTTTTGAGAAAGATTATAAGAAAGTTAATATTGACTACTATATAATTGTATTCTATTTTTCTTAATTCATTGATTGGTAGAGATGGTTTATTGGTGATTAGGACGCCTATTGCACTCAACGACGTTAATTGTTAATGTATTTTTTTAAGTAATATACAATAAAGCTAATATAAAAGTGTTAATAGTTGAATAACCGTTATGTACAACTCAAATTGTATAGTTACCTCAATGGAATCGAATAAAACTCATTCTTAATCACATTAAAATTGGCTATGTATCATTGAAACCGGTAATTCAACCGAAAATAAACTTTATCTTTGACCCTCAAAAGCAAAAAAACCAACCTGTTTATTCCGAAGCTTTTCACATGTTTGCACTGTCACAACACTTAATATTCCTTCAGCGTTTCTCATTGTACTTTGGGATCACATTTGAGGAAGATGACACTGACGATGCACTGCTGTTGCTCTTTGAAAGAGAAGATTTCTTCTTGAAGCTAAGTCTAGCCTCACCCCTAAAGAACCGGTCAAGGGTCTGCCTCAACGCGGAGTGTTTTCTCTCGAAGGGATTTGTGTACATTTTGATACGTATGTTTCACTTGAAGGTTGAGTTCAATCTGAATGGTTGCGACAGTTGCCACTCGTTTTATATGGATGTTGTGACGCGTGCGCAGGTCAACAAGTCGTCTACGTACGTCACGATTTTTTGTTCATCGTTTGAACCCATGTCAGAAGTGTTATGAGAATGTTATTAATTTTTGATGTATGGTTGAAATCAATACCTTTACAATTGCCGCTCACGCCATATGACGTTGAATGAAATAAAAAATTGTATTCTTTGTCTAATTTAAATCACCTGATATTATTTAATATTTGTAAATATATATTTTATTATGTAGTTTTGTTTGTTGGCCGTCCGTAATTACCTTTTCATGTAAACTTTGTATATTTCATTTCATAATTTCGTTGAAATAATAAATTCTGATCTGAAACATATTAATTTTACTACAATATTTAACAAAATGAAATTAAGATTAATTTTAGGTCACTCTGGAGAATAAGATAAGTGATTAATGTTATAATAGATTCCACGACCAAAATAACAATGACCTAAAAGATTCATTAGAAATTTCTCACAACTATTAAAGTTATCTGCGACTGATGTCTTGAACAGTACTACTTGTCTACGAATCTAATTAAACAAAGATGATATCAATCCGCTTTTAGCTTTCGTAGAACCTTTTGGTACATAACATATACAATTGCCCAAATTTCAAAGTAAGATTTATGAGACATGTCAAATTTATTTATTAATTAATTTGATACGAATTATACACTATTTTAACTAAAGTACTGTTTCTCTTACCGTAAAATGGAATTTACGATGCAAAGAAAAGAGAGATATTCTATTTAGGTGTGTATTTTTTTATGTTTACAATATATTAATAACTTGCTATATGATAGTTATAAATCATAAATATTATTTATATAAAGCAATGAAACGATATAAATTTACTTTCAATTTATTACTCGGCTCTTTGTTGCCTGAAGATGTCTCAAGGGTCATTGACACAGATGATAGAAGTGATAGATTTTATGAAAAGTTAACAGTATTTACTTAGCCTATAAGTTAAAATATGCATTGTTTCCACTTTCCAGGTTGCATAATGATAGGCAAATAGATCCCTTAGATGGAGCAAGTTGAACTCAGAGAAAACCAGCTTGGTTTTCCATTTAGCTCCAGAGGTACTTACCTGCTTCCTTTGCCTTTCGTGCATCATTGGTTCGTTGCCAAGATTAGTTAGGGGCAGTCTTGTTTCGAGCGAGGGGTTCCAATCGACACCATGCTTGGGTATATGACCTCTATCCGGAGCGTATGGTCCACCCACTTCCATTTTTGTTTGTTTATTCAATACATATTTATATGCTTTATTGACTATCATAATATATAAGAAATACTATCCATTGTAGCAATGTAAGTAAGCAGGTCAGTACGAGATATCAATTGAGTATGTATTTATTTTATAAATTGTGTTTAGGAATACATATCGTATATCAAAATATGAATTACATCATTTTATGTATATAATGGCTTATGTATACAAATAGATATGTGGAATACTGAGTCATAAAGACATATAATAACTGGAGTTTCCTCCGGTGTATTAAAAAACTATTATTTGTGTTTCGTATTTCACAGCTGTTTGTTTATTTATGAACATTAAATGTGCAAACAGAATATTGAGTATTTCCATAAGGTCATTCATGTAAACACAATAATTAGATATCATTTTGAGTGCGCTTTATAGTATGCAATACTAAGACTATAAATATTTTTATAATCAGGACTATATAACGGTGAAGCTCGTGATTTGGAGATATGCTACGAGTATTCGTAGAGGATCTTAGTGAATTGGTTACCGTATGTGGAACACGGAAATTCAGGGTTTTTCGAATTTACAAAAACCCTTTCACAAAACCCATTTCTTGATACAATTTGCTTACACTACCGTCCGACATGTAATTGAATTGTCATTACATTTTTTAAGGCCTTGATTTTTAAACTTGAAACGCTGTTCGACATAATCTGTGTACACAAAATTTTGAGCTACTTGATAGATCAAAGGTTTTAAATGAAGTTAATTTTCGTTTGAGTTCTTTATAACGTTCGTTCGGTTAGTACCAACGCGGGTTTTAGCATAAAGAAAAAGAATTCTGAACATTTTACATGCTTTTGTTTAACTTATGCAATATACTGACACTGATTTAGACTGACCTGAAATTTTATATTCCTTTTCGGATCCGGTTCGATCCGGTTAGGATTGAAATCCAACATGGCTGAATACCTGAGATAGCGGACAATTTATTTTTAATGCATTCTTATTAGAATTACGGATTGCTATTTATGTTTCTAAGTTTATACCTAACTAGATATAGTTATACCTATTTTAAATGTAAAATATAGTTTAAATATAGTTATAGCGGACTTGAAAAATTATTAATCTTTTAATGCTTTTCTACACAAAGCAATTTGTACAAAGAAATCTTAGGCTAAGGCTTGTGAAAGCTTAGGTATTTATTTTGTTATAATCTACAATTATTTACAGAATGTTATAATTCTTAAACACTCACGCTGCACAAAAATCAATCTAGTAAATAAAAAGAAGCAATTACACAACCAACCTAATTTACACGTAATGCAAAAAATGTCAGTCACAATATTATTATATAGACACAAATATCAAGAAAATTATTTAGAATTACTTAGGGTACATACATATTGAAGAACTAGATTGTTCGACATTAACCAGCAAACGACCTTGCAACAATGAAGAAGAACCTGAGAAACCTGTGCAGCGGTTACTTTAAAGAAAAAATTTATTTATTAATAAGCTTTTATTATAGAGCTCCAAAAGAACAAAATAATTTTTACTGTACAATTTGTGGACCCATATATATGATAGAGCGTTCTAAACGACTAATTAAGTATATTTATTATATTTACATTGCTTTTTTGTTTTATTAATTTTTGTACTATTTGCATAGCATAAAATAGTTTTTCTATTACAGTGCATATCTTTAAGTTTATAGTTTTTGTAAGTGCTTAGAAAATTATCCACTATTCCTTATTTACTCTTCAATTAATTTCTGCAATTATTAATTTATTAAAGAATTAAATAACTCAAAGTATATACATATATTTTGAATTATTACATAGTATAATTTAGTATTATGTCTATATAAGAGTATATACAGTAAATAAAAACTTAACAATCAACTTATTCTCTTAGAAATATTTAATTTTTATTTTAAAAGTGACCTGCTCATACAGAGACGCACATTAGGTGCGGCTTGCTGTCGTATAAATACGTATATTTAAATATTTGGAACGAATAAAAGCAAAAACTACGAGGCGATTTCAAATATATAATTTCATTATAATGATACGATATTTACTATCCTATCCTATCCTATTGGATTGGAGCATATATGAAAAATGATGTTGAATAAAGTATATCTTAAAATGCTCCTAAAGGGATGATTCATGTGACTTCATACAGCAACAAAACAATCCTTAAAAACACCATTTTAATTTTATGTCTATGAAAATGCAACCAAAATGCACTAAAAACTAAGTCTCATCAATGTTTCAACAAATTGATATGACATCGAAATCAACTTAACGGTAATTTATCACTGACCCGTCTTATAGTAACTGGCCGTGACTGTTATAAAATCGACACACAACAATCATGTACTAATTCCAATCCCCTTAACAAAACTCATTCTAGCATATACAACAGATTTCCTAACATTAAGCTTTGTGATAATATTAAAACCGACAACCGAACAAACAATATGGTAATGTGTGAAGTCACGTGTAATTAATTTTCCCTTTCTGTTTAACATTGCGCATTTATTAGATATTCATTGTGCACTATATAGTTATACCTTTTAGGGCATTTAATTACATAGATTATATCTTATACTAAATGCATACGTATCGCCTAACTCGATTCCTTAATACGTAAGCGTTTGACGATAATTATTACATAGGGATCTTTTCCACGTTAATTAATTGTTAATTTGCTATGAATTATTAAAATAAAAACGTTTGCTATTAATTATTTAAATTTAGGGTCGGCATGAGCGTAACTTCGAAAAATGATTTTAGTATACGTTAAATATCAAGAATCACCATCAATACAATAATATTTATATCTTGATATACTGTTTTTTGAATTAGAGTGAATTATAAATTTTGAAACTAAGAGCCGATAGTATTCAGCATAGAGTAATAGAGAACCGGAGGTCTGCCTCAAACTTCATTACAATAAAAGAGTATTGCTATCACATTCTGTATATCCTTATTACAAAATTTGTTTTAAACTTAGTGTGAATTACCATGGATACCTTCATATGAAGCCCAAGGTAAATAAAACAGTTGTATCATCTCAGGTGACACGGAGAAGAAATTGAAAATATCTTATAAGTTACGTATATAAATCCTTATTTAGAAGAAATCAAATGGGAATAACCTGAAAGGCGGGCAACGTACTTGCGAGCCCTCTCGCACTGTGAGTATGGGTGTCACTTAACATCAAGTGAGGCTCTCACCGGTTTGTCGACTGTAAAAAAACAACCATAAACAATATATAATAGTTAAGTAAAGTTGTATCTGTGGATGTTTTTTGCAATGCAATCGCGTGTCCGAAATAGCCGACGAGCAAATATTATGCTCATAGCCAAATGGTGCCTCGTTACTGTTGGAGTTGGATAACCTCGGCCTTCACACGGCATTGTCCGATACGAAGCAGTATAAAAATATCTTAAATCGATCGCAGATTATTTTCGCAAAAAGTTCCGATAAAATGATCATACTTTTATCATACATAAATTATTCTTCATGAATTTCAAATATCCGCCTCACAAATGTTTTTCTTAATCCTCCTTAACGCAATCGAAGAAATTGCTCTGAACAATAATACATGTTTGCATAGTGATGTCGAAATTATCCTTTAAGTCATGAGAATTCTGGGCAAGTAGATAATTTTGGGTACTATCTTATTTAAGCTAAAGAAAACTTTACTCAAACTTTTAAAGTGCAACTTTGAATCGTGGAAAGACGCTAACAGCGTCTCGTAAAGTGAACTGAGAAAAAACTGGTTGGAACTAAAATTATTACGGTAATAAATAGTACAAGGCTTTTGTAGCTTAAGCTATGATCCTGCGTACTTATGCCCTTTCTGAAGAAGTTTCTGAAGCTCATCAACTTTATACCTTTTTTTTTAACCATTTCGCAGACGCCGCGCCTGGGCAAATTCAAATGGCGCAGGTACTGTGGGGACTCGAGCCCTGAAAAGGGCTTACTAGCCAACTAAAACCCCAGGGCCCACTTCAACTCGCTATGTATCGGGGCCCGGGTACTGAATATCATTGCTCCGGGACATCAACTTTATACATATCCTAACACTAATCAAATTAAATGTTAAACAAACCGAAATATTGAATAAATTGTTTTATTCAACTAAATGAATAAAGAATTTTCAGAATTTTCTATAAGTTTTACGCTTTGGAATTAAAATCCAGCCAAAAAAGAAGTAACTGTTAGTCTAAACGTTTCCGTAAGTCGAATTGATATCTAGGTTAACGAAACAGTAATATCAATTGATCATAAAATTGTCTCTCCTTCCAGAAACCGGCTTTAGCTAAATTGAGAAGGTACTTAAACGAATTATACACCGATGCAATCTGATATCAAGACCACTTACGTTTATACGCCACTGAAATATTATAAAACATTCGCATAAAAACACTTACGTTCATTTTGTTAGCCCTAACAACGGTACGATAGCTCAACTGTCGAATTCTAATTAGTTTATAGCTGGTTTAAATTGAGCGTTTCAGCTTACTTGTATGGCTAATTAATGTTTGCCTTCACGTAAATGCATGTTATTTATTTGAGTTCGTAGGTGTTCCACGTAATGGGTTCACGGGTCATCGGATCTGCAATTATTTGGATTACATAGGACAAGTCGATCATTATCACGATTTACGCGAAACAACGCACGTGTTATTGTAATTACAAGGATATAATTTTTTAATCGTATTCCTACAGTTTAATTAATGTATACAAGAAATAAATACTTGAAATATAGCCAAAAATGGAATAGACATTTAGAATTAAAGTAATAACGCAAACACACGACTTAATGGAATTAGGAGCAGAAAACTTTTAAAAAGCATAATCAATATACAAGATAAGGTTGAATTACGGCTTTGGATATTTCTATATTTTTTTTTAGTATTCCGCGAGAGGTAGATCAATATTCAAATAAAGATTTCTGTGTGTTTCAAAATGTTTATTGCGTATTCAGTGTTAGAACGAGCATGAAATTACGAGTCTGGTAGGAAGGCGATTCTAAGTGCAAAGTGATAATTTGAATAAGGGAGATAAAAACATAAATTTAACTTGTATGTAAAATTTAATTAATAAATTTCGTCTTTGTAGAAGGAGTAGCTCCTTAACGCTGGCAGCATTTCCTCATATTTCGATGCTCTTACGGCTAAACAATTAATGTTGGTGAATCTGCACGCCGAGGCTCGAGAATTGCTTGGAATAAAATTGAATGGGATTGGAGTATATTTGTCCCGTATTGTTTTCCTTTCTCGTTGCTATCTTCTATATATGAAGATGAAAGCTGTTTATTTAGAGAATACGACTTAGTTTTGTTATACAAATTCAAAGATCGGATAAAAGTAAACGATGTATATTTTAACAGATCAATTTTAACATATTTCGTTGCTAATGACGTCATTTCATATTTTAATAGAAACCATAAATCGTTACTTCTAAGTAAGATTTCCACTGCCTGCGTCATTTTGCTATCAAATTTCAAAGACAGTTTTCCTCAACTATTAACTAATTTTATGAGAAAAGCAAAAAGCTGATTTTCAGAAGCCATATTTCTATCATAAGTTTGCTTGATTTATGCAGTGGTTTTGCTTTGAAATTTGGGAATTGATTTTTAATTACGAGAATAAAGAAATAAATCATTGTTACAAGTGTTTTGATTTGGTACTATTCTCTCTCTAAATATCTAAATAAATATCTAGATAAATATCTAGTAATCTAACTTACTTTTAAAAAATAACCAAAGGATAGAATTTCCACAGAGGTCCCCTTAATAGTATTTTAGAAACTTTATAGTATGTGTCTTGTATTGCTATTCCTTTATAAGGATAACTGACAGGCAATGTATTTTTTCTAAAAATAATTTGAAGCAAACAACGATCCAAACACTACTACTATTATCTATAATCCTAGAATCGTAATATCATATATTCAATTTGAATATTGTTTTCTGGTTAAGACTATTCGTAGAATTCGCATAAACAAATCCGGAAATTCCGCTAAATAAAAATACAAGTTAAGGATGTGCGTATATATTGTGTACACAGACTAGCCTTCGTCAAAACAAGTTACAATCTGAGTAGCGACGTCATCGAAGCTAAATGGGGTATGTGTGAAAACCTCTTATTCTGCTAAAGTTTTTATGACGTCACTGAATGTTAATTCTAAAAATAATAATGAGCCCATTTTTAGCATTAGCGCTTAATGGGCTGTGCTCTGATGTTCTAAGGCCGACTTTTTTGTTATTTTCATGAAGGTATGAACATCGTTGTGTAGTTTAATACCAGTTTTTATATAAAAGTACAAACCGTTATTGTTACGGGTCGTGTTTAATTAAGAGAAAGTTTGTTTACTTGTGCCAAATGCGTAACCATGATAGAACTGTTTATTATTTGTAAGTGGTGATAGGCTGGTCAGTCACGGGAAATCGAACCCCGAACCTACAGTGAGCTCGAAATTACCTATACCTTTTGTTATAGACATTAGTTTGAAACTTAGATGTAAGTTATCTAAGTTGTATTTTTAAGGTAAATAAATAAGTTGTTTGTTTCGATGTTCGAGTCCCATGACGTTGTGAGCTCTTTTGAAAAATAATTTTAAAAACACCATAAAACAATGACGTGTATGATGACGCTTAATTGTTTTTAAATCCGGTTCCAATGTTGATGGAGAAACCAATTTCATCATTAATTAATTATTTATTGAGTTCTACTATATAAAACAATTAATATAAAACATTATTTATTTATTAACCTTTAAATATAATATCGTCAACTTACTAGACGATATACATACAGAAATAGTACAGTGCTGAAAAGAACACAATATATTTTTAAAGCCCTGAAGTTAAGTGACATGGCCGCCCATGAAAGGAAGAAGTTGTATTGGTTTGGAAATACATCGATAGTCAGTTGGTTAGGTTAGGAGAATTTCATATGCTGGCTCGATTTCCGGTATTAAATCGAAAAACTCCTACGAAATCTGTTCATTGTAAATGACCAAATGAATGCCCAGCTGACTAAAGTGTAATCCAGACATTATAAGTATATATAATGACGAGAAAATTCCACGACTTACATGATTTCAATTCACTTATATAAAACCACATATTGGTATTATAATTATGACGTATGAGGTGGTTTCTCTCACGTGCGGGACTCAACAACACGTGTTAATGTAATTCCGAAGTCTTAAATCCTCCGTGTCATATATATAATCATTTGCATTGGTTTAATAAGATGTTTTGTGATAATTGTTAACCTTTTGCACCTTCATTTACTTAATAGCATATCACATTATTCCATAATATAGGTTTTTAATTCCAACTTATATTACAAACGCGAAAGTTTTCTGTAAAAAAACTATTTAATGGAATTGTAATAATATAGCGTATATATAAAGCAAAGACTATAACTAATAAAGATATCATGGTCACGGGTTTCTTAATTAAGGCAGGTAAACCAGTTTTATTAGCTTTAGATTATAACAACAAAAGTTTTGGACTTCGGGTCCAAGTAATATACATAATATTCATCGCTTTAGTGCTTTTAGTGCTTCGGTCATGAACTTCATCTTAATTTGAGAGTACGAGGAGCGGTTTTGATTTGCGTAATGAAGTGTTCATTATAATTGAACTACACTAATGAGAGTGCCGATTTTAGTCACGTATTCATATTTGGTCTGGCACCACGATGGAACTAATATTATGAAGTAGCTCCTTAAATTTTTTTAGATTTATTTACACTACAAAAGCTATTTATTATAATTGACCTTATTTATATATTTTCATTACAAAATGAAAATAACGCGTATGATCAAGAAGACCCAATCGCTCTAGCACGACTTATAATGTACATCGCTGTCGAAGAAAACAAAAGAGAAGCGGGGGATGGAAATGTGTATGAGTGTACCTATTTTCCTAGTTGAAGGAGACCTTTAATGTTGTCTTTGATGTGTATATACATCTCTTATCTTAGCCTTAATTTTTTGACGTTCATAAGTGTAAATTGTTAAATATTTTTGTGTGATATTCTATAGAAAAATGTGTAGGTTACATTTTTAATCTCATATTATAAAGGTCGTTGTAAACGTTTCCCAATGTTACTGTGGTGAATCGAATGTCAAAGAACTGTAGAAAGTTGCCTTAAACTTCGGATTGAATAATACACGATCAAGGTGAAGTTACGTTCAGTCTCGTCTTTATAACATTAATGACGTAAGAGTCACTTAATTCAGTTATGTACAAATGTAAAAAATCGGAAAAGTTTGTGTGAGGCACTAATGGTGCGAATTATAGTTTTAGCATTGCCTGTTCCGTTTATTCATGTGTCTTAGAATATCGCGTTTCTGCGAGGAAGTTGAGTAATTGCAAAACGGGGAAAAACATATGGAAATGCGGATGAAAACACAGTGAAACGACAGCTTTTCATTGTATAGAGGAAAATTCTTTTATTATTAAAACGAAGTATTGCTAAGAATCTCTCTGTAAACATTGTTGTGAACTATGTTTTAAAGAGCAGAAGGTATTTTAAATGATTTCATGTTCCATGTTTGCTATGATTAGTTGATAATTAATGTTAGTTTACTTTGTAAACTTGTAATAAGTCTTGTATTTGTATAGTTGTATACATTATGAAATTTATATTTCGTTTCTTATATAAATGAGTATGCAATACACCAATCTATACTTTTAGTAGGCTTTATTAGTAGGCTGAAGAGTTTCTTTGTTTGGTTGAATCTGCTAATCTCAGGAAGCAGTTAGTTCGAAATAAAAACAGACCGTTTACCGAGGAAGGAATGAATATATGATATTTGAAATTATAAATAATTAGTTACATGCTCAAGTGTTTTTAAATAATGATATTAATCATTTTATTGAATATTGAATTTTTTTATTTCAAATTTAATTGAATATAGTGGTTTTAAAAGTTATTAATTTAATTAATATATTAATATTTTGTATGCTTTGTTAAAGCACCTTAACAAAATAAGGTTAGTAAGACTAGTGAATGTAGATTTAGTAAAGTGATTATAGTTTATTAGACCATGAAAGTAAAAATAGTTAGCTGGGTCTAAAGACTTTAAAGAGCCCTAGAACAGATTTCTGACAGACGAACGAAGCTTGTTTAGATAATATTTTAATAATAAATTTAATGGTTACAGCAAAAAACATTCTATTATTATTCTAGGAATTATCATTCTTTACGTCAATTCAGAGACAACGTAAATAAAGTTATTAAAGTGACATTAGTATTGTTTACGAGTGTATGATGATGTAAGTAATAAAGCCTATATTTAGGACAAAATATTTACAGAACAAAGCCTTTTGTGTAATAAGTTAATGAGAGTTTATGGCAACGGTGATATAGCCCGCCTTCTTTCTTGTTACTTTCTTGTCCCTTTATTGTAATTGTAAAGTGAATTTCATATATTTCATTTCAGAAGTAAAGATAAGGATTATTATTTGTATTATATTATTAATGATAATTTTTGATTCTAATGACGGATGCCGGTGTTGCATCCTGTTTAACATGCTGCCCCCTACCTACCTACATTTCGAAGCGGATTAGAAAACTAAAGCAAGCAAACACAGGGGTCTAGTGTGGGGTGTAGTGCGCCCAGTGTGTTTTTGTCTCATTTTGTGTGAGACACTAAAACTTATTAAGGAAATAGCAAAAAGTTCGTCACAGGAGACCGAAGAGAACTAATTCATTGTCCGAAGTAGCTGACAGCTCTCCATTAGGCTAGCTTTCAAAAGGACCTTTTAAATATTGTTATTATTTCATATTTTTAAGATTTCCAGTTTTACGGTCATTAGGTACATGCGCCCTCTGCCTTTGTGTGATATTATAAATAAATAAAGTATTATATATTTTAATTATTTATTTATAAATACGGGTGTTAACACAGCTGATAAACACATATAGATATTTTTTATAAATACATACTATATATAACACCCACATCACAGCCAACACACATATGATGGCCACAAAGACTGTTCGGCAGAACGAAGAATGGGTTTTCAGAACTGGATCATTATGACAGCAACAGGTCTCGGACTTAAAAATTGAGAGTTTGATAATCGACTACTTCTTGTACTAATCTATGTCTGCCCTGTGCCCTAAACTTAGGTTCGTGAAATACCAAGTACCATTAGTAATTACTATAACGTTCTTGATATAATCAAATGGGATTTACCTAATATGGTATTGTATGTTTCTACGCACAGCTGAATAAATTTATGTATCTAACGATTTATGTGTTCTAAGTCTCCGATTAAAGATGTATCTTATTTATTTTTCCTGTGTTTAACATTAGCAAATGCAGGTACGCTAATGAATGATGATGTTATTCTATTTTTAAAGCGTTGTCGGTTAAGGATAAAAGGCGTTCATTTATTATAATAACATTAAATATTTGTTATTTTCAGTTGAGCGTGGCATAATAATATAATATATGTTATTGAAAATATCCAGATTACCTTTAAAACAAATTTTAAATTACCTTGTCTGATACTTGCTTGCGTACGAATCTTGACTCCAGGTAAATAGCTGTTACGAATTTATTCACATTTTTAATCTATTTCAGTAGCTGGAATCCAATTTCTCAAACTCAAACCAGTTAATTATGTATAATATAATACCTGTAATTCGATGATAATGCCCTACAGAAACCTGCTCTGATAATACATCGTGCAAAGCTATTTTAGGAGTAAGACGCAGCCACATTTAACAACTTTAATTTACGGATTTGAATTACCAATTTGTTAGTATTTTTTACTGTTGATCCGATATGTATTTTGTACTTTTACGCGAATCAAACTCCGAGTCGAAACTCTGGCTGTGCTCTGTCTTTTTCTATGTGCATAATAATTGCACATATACTGAGGGAAACATCGAGAGGAATCCGGACAAATTAAGAAATGAAATAAATTCCAATAATATCAATATAAAATTATCCAAGCCATGATAAAATCCATTAATATTCTTGTTGTTCTACAATATAAAGCCTAGCAATTATTTCCTATACTACAACTCAAGTTGTTTTTTACGGGATCACTCCACAGATCACAAATTGGAATTGGACCATGTATGCGCAATGGACAATACTTGGCTGTAGAACATACGGGTACTGATTCTCGGTAAGTCAACCTTTCTGTGATGGACATATCTGTTGGCTGTGGTCTAGGTATTATATCATACCAAACTTTACGTAAAATAATCTCGTATATGTTTATCAGTTGTGTTATCATCCATAATACTACCTATAAATACCTTACCTTGAGGCACCGACCGTGTACTATTATTAAAATATTTTCTTTTGAGAATTCTATTCTCACAATATTGCAGGTTTTATATAGAAGGTGCACATACACGAGGATTCAATGACAAGGCCATATGTGTATCTCTCGTCGGAGATTTCAGAGATTAATATATAAGTGTATGAACAATGACTACAAATGAAATATTTTTACCTATTGTGAGTCTCCAAATGTTAATAAAGGTTTATGTCCAATCATTGGTTTATATGTAATGTTTAATGTCGAAGCACGTTCCTTTTAAAAATCTAAGCCCTTTAATTAAATATTTTTTACCTACATAACTTGATGCCTCATCTTAAAAATTATACGCGATACGCAAAGAGATTTTTTAAAAGAATATTAAGGAATAGTTTTAAATACACATCCCCTTAGCAAAATATAGAAAGCTGGTCAAGATTTTCTTTCTTAATTTTAATGATAATAACGATCTTGTTGGTCATCTACGACAATCAGCCCTGGTGCTAAACTCAAGAGACCTGGGAACGAGATAATTTGTTATCAGATTTAAGTAAAATCCATCGGTGCACTTCCAAGGTTTAACTCCATCTCGAGGTTAAGAATATCATGCATTGTAACTAATCTCGGCTACATCTTTTAATAAAATATTTATTTCCTCATATATACAAATATAAGCTGTAGAATTTGTTTAGTTGTACGCGATAATTTTACGAAGTACTGAATTGAAAAATTTGATTTTGTGTTGGATAGATTTATCGAGGAAGGCCTACCATCCAACAACCTTATATTAAACCCAATACAAATACACAAACGAAAACAGTCTAATTAGCTTAAATTTTTAAGCAGCGGTTAATTTAATTAGGCTAAAATATCATAAAATTTTCCCGTTACTTTACGTCTGCACTTGTTAAGTTAATGTTCTGTGTACGATTCTTAGTCTGTGAAAATAAATACAACTACACAGTATAGTCTGATTCACAAAGAAGTCCCGCGGTAATTGATTGGAACTAAAGTTGACAGGTCGGCCATTTTGTCGTTCGTCAATGTTATCAAGTTTATTTTTTTTTTTAGATTTTTTGGGGATTTTTTTTTTTTTTTCCCCCCAAAAAAAAATTTTAAAACCCCAAAAATTTTAAAAAAAATGGCCCGGGGAAAATTTTTTGGGGGGGGAGAATTTTTTGGGGGGGGGAAAAAAAAAAAATGTTTTTTTTACCCAAAAAAATTTTTTGGGGGGGGGGGGAACCCCCATAACAGTACTTTATGGTTGTAATCAGAAATATTTTTTCTGTATCAAATTTGTACTTGAATGTTCTTATTTATTTATTATTTATTATAATATACACATAAGTATTATAAATTATATATTACATAGTTATATACTATATAAGTTTACAGTTCTTTAATATTTCTTTTTTTCTTCGCGGGTGTCTGAGAGAAAAGTGTAAAAAAAATCAAAAAAGAAAGAATAACGGCGGCGCGCCCCCCCCCCCCCCAAAAAAAAAAAAAAGTGTGAAGGATTCCTCCCAAAAACGAAAAAGGGAGAAAAATATTTAAACAAAATAAAGGTCCACCGGAGTTCCAGATAAATTATTAATAGCTCATGGACACGAAGTATTAAGGTTGCCACCTTCCCATTTTCTCCCTGAACCCAATTGAAAAAATTTGGAGCCTTGTCAAAAGAAAAGTGGCAGATAAGAATGTGGCACAAGATCCAAAAGGCATTGAAAAACTGACTAAAGAGGCCTTTGAGTCTATTAGGCCGGAAGATTGGACAGCTCAGTGCACGCATGTTGAACATTTGGAGGAAGAATATTTAAAAGATGACGGCCTTATGGATAAAGAGATGGACCGAATAAATATATCTACGGCTAGTGATAGTGAAACAGAATCTGATTCTGTTTCCATTCACTCTTCAGATAGTGACGTTTCTATGACCGCTGATCACAGCTAATCAATAAAACTCTGAATAAAACTCTTTAACGCTTTTCTTTACCATATTTTCTCATCTTTTACTCTGTAAGTAGGTAGAACTTCGCTTTAGTTACGAAATAAATACATAGTTTTTACATTAAGAAAAATGGTTTAAAATGAATATTTAAAATGTATTTATTTTTTAATACAATTTAAGAGCTTATATTATTTCATCGAGTATTTGATGAACTACATAATATGTAGAATAGGTAAATTTTTTACTCATAATTGGCAACATTATGACGCGCGACTGCAGCGCTGCGTCTGGGGGATTTCTTTCGTGAAAAGGACTTTATACTATGAGTACTAAGGAGTCTAATTGATTGAAATAACTATTATGGTTGTATCTTCTATCACTTGTACTTGAATGTTCTTAATTTTTTATTACTTTATCATAATATATCACATAACAAGGGAGAAAAATATTTAAACAAAAGAGTCTCCCTGAATACAATGCAAAGAACTCAATACATGTATGTGATATAAATAATGTTTATATTGGTTCAAGTATTTGTCGTCGGGCTTAACCCAAATATCAGAAAGAAAACTATAACATAGAAACAGAAAGATTTATTTAGATTCAACATTCAGTAACTAACTTAATAAACCTAAATTTATTAAAAGACGAATAAATAAGTATTTCTGAAGGTTTGCAAAAGTGTTCACCATGACGCGTCCGTTCGAAATGCGTGCCGGCCTTTTTTAAAGGAAATGGAATCTCGCTATTGATCTGAGGAGACTAGCTAGATAGCTCAGCTTGGGCTGCGTGGGGAGTAAAACTCTGCCATGAATATAAGTGTTTGTGTTGTGTTGTGCCGCGACTAGTGCAAGGACGTTCCTGTGAGACTCGGACTCCTGTGTGCCATTGCGGCCAGGTCGGGATGATCTCTAAGTCTAAGAAATCTCTAAAGCTAAGGCGAGAGATATATAAAGCAAGGGTTTTAGTTGTTGTCTGAGTTAGAACATGCCGACCCCACCAAGCCGCTAATTTTAAAGGCAATCGCTAGGTAGAGACCAGCATACAATAAATTCAACAAATGAACAACGATACCTTAGTTGGTCGCTGTCTCTCGAAGTCCAGCTATAAACAATATGACTACTTATTGAATAAACTATATTTATTGTGCACTCTTACGTTTGTCTATAAAATCCTTTTCATTTGACTTGAATAAAACTACATAAGTGCGGTCTCATCATAAGTTTTCCTTAAACATGTACATCAAATGCTTACAAATAGGCCGTATTAGGATATGAAAACAAAATGAATGTCACGAACACAAAATATCTCTGGACCATTACAGAAACTTCCTTATTGCTACTCAGCGTTTTATTTGTTATAGAATATGCTTGTAATTTCAATAAGGACGTTATGTTCTAATATAATATGAGATAAACAGGCCAAGTTATAATGGAAAGCATTCTCATAGAAAATAATCTTCACCCAACTCCCGCAAATATTATAATGTTAGTTATTTGTTGCCTATAGTTTGTAAAACTTTATCTTTTCATGAATATGTTCTAACAATTATGTGAACGCGTGCTCCTACTTCGCTGTTTCTTCTACTGATGTTTGTGTGTGAATTTTATTTTATTTACTAGTTTATTATTAATTATTTCAGGACGTTAAGAGCACAGTAGCAATGTAGTGGTTGCGGCTCCTAATAGGCACTTTATTCATTTCTCGCGTCCTCTTAATGTGTTATATCATGGTGAGGCTGCCCGATAGATTTGAGAAAATCCCACCACCTTGATCCTACCCGTAGGGTTCCATCTGTTACCTTAGGTTTCATGGTGCAGACTTCCCATACTTATTTATATGTTAGGGTACAACTGTAGGGCTTAGGGATCCGTAGAGTTATTAGTTTCCCTCTCACATACTTAGTCGTTTTAGTGCAGTTTGCCAATCTCATTACAAAACATCACATACTCCTGACATTTTTACATATAACCACACTACACAGCCCACTAACTGGCACATTGTACACACTTAGTAAATAACTAATAAAAAATAACTTGATGCTTTCAAAGAGTGGCGGAAAGTTTCTTGCTAGCCTTTTCTTGACCGATTTACTGACTGACTTGTGCACTAGCATTAAATGTTAATTGAAACAAAGAAGGAATAAATTATTTTAAACATTTTAACATGAATAATGTTAACTATAAATATAAAGATACATATGTTAACTTTTGACTTTTTGTGCTTAAGTTGCTTTGTACGTAAAATTGCACTGAAAATCTGAGAATATTCTAGAAATCTTCTTGCACTACTGCTTTGGCAGTTCGCGCGTTAGTAACGTTTAAAACGACATTCAAAGTCATCGATCGGATTAAAGCAGTACACAGAAAAATGTATTATAAGAAAGTAGGTTCATCTGCTTAAATAAATTAGTCTACGTATAATTGAAATACTTTGTTTTAAAAATTCTCACTCAGACTAACAAATTTCATTGGATTTATTTTTAAACTACGTCTATTATTAATGAACTGATAGAATATACGCTATCAGTAAGTAAATCCTAGTAGTATATTATAAAATGTGCTAGTGCACAATATGAGATAATTTTTATATATTTTTGTTATGACCACATTGGGTATGCCACTCGATGAATTTTCGACTGCTGCGTATAATAAAATGATCTCCACAGAATTCCTGAAGGCTTGAGCCATGAGGTTAGTTTGTAGGAAGCGCACACGTCCCTTTGCCCAAAAATGCTATCTCCCATGGCTTATTTCTTAGTGATTATAATATTTAAGCCCCGCGAAATAATGTAATCTAGGTAGTTTGGAATGTTCACATTGGGATTAGTTTACGTGATCCATAATCATAATTTTCAAAATGTGGATACACCGAACATTTTTTATAAATATGTTTCATCATGGTAAAGGATTTTCTCTTTTTTTATAAAATAGGGGGCCGCATGGGCGGCGGTATTCATACGCTTGCAATACCAGAGGTCTCACTAGTACGTTGCCGGCCTTTAAGATAGTAATACGCTCTTTTATTTCTGTCAAATTATATTTATTGATATGATAAAAAGTGTAGATCCGTGTCTTTGTTTAATTCGTGTAATTGGAGTGATTTCAATAATATCTTGCCTAGAGTCCATTTTGTTTTTTGGTTATTTTAAATAACAAAATGGAATGAAATATATATATTACTGTCTTATAAAAATAAATACAATCTTAACAATACATTGTAAATTATCTATTTACAATTGTTTAAATAAGTACGAAAATATCTTAAACAAAAAGTGATAAGGTGACAATGTCGACAAAAACGATTTGCAAGACATCTGTGTGACTTGGGGTCACATAATTATTGTAAATTGTATGTTAATTTATCGCATATTTTTTTATAATTACATAATTTGTTACTCGAAGTGACAGATAAAAATAGCACTAAT
This sequence comes from Pontia daplidice, assembly GCA_963693355.1. NCBI lineage: Eukaryota > Metazoa > Arthropoda > Insecta > Lepidoptera > Pieridae > Pontia > Pontia daplidice. The sequence goes on from CAVNZL010000014.1 coordinate 3,205,170, forward strand.
GTTTATTTTAAATTTAGGTACTTATCTGTACGAGTAGATCATATAATAAAACTGTTTTATTTAATGAACATGACGCGTGAAACATATTAAATTCTAATTCAAAAACTAATTATTCATTTTCTAATTGTGTTTCTAACACACATTGACTGCAACTTCACAAATCAATGGCAACTAGAGCGGACGAGACGACTGGCAAGAAACTCTCCGGCTTTTTAAATGCCATATTATTTTCAAAGGCTTGTAAGAGCTGCATTACACCATGCTGCCCGTACTCTACGCTACATAATAATGATAGTAAGTTTAAATTAAATACCTGTTTATACTAAAATATCAGTAGAAAGCATGGCAAAATAGAAGAACGTAGTTACATAATAGTTAAGAGTAACTTGCAAACACTCAATTAAGGTGGAATGGGGTTGAATAATTAAACATACACGTATCATCGCATACACATATTCAAGTTCAACCCAAGTAGCACCCGTTCATGAGTACGACGCATATTTTTAGGACAAGGAACCGATGCGGACGCATTGATGCCACCATATGCGATGATATTTAAGTGAGCATGAGTATCCTTACAGATCCTGACGCGAATAGAAAACAGATCTGGTTACAGTTTTTTTTTGTTTTGCTTTGAATTTTTATTGCCTCCTTTTTTTTATTGTACTAGTATTGTAGAACCTATGTGATAATGTTTTGCATTGAATAAATTATGGTGAGTTTTTTATTTCATAATGTCTTGCGATTTTAAAATTTAAAGTTCAAACAATATTATTGTTCCTTCGAAATTCGTTATACACTGTATTTTTATCGATTATACATCTGAAATAAATATTAGTTATAACCTTGTGTGTCAATGTGCATGTGTTTGACAGTGTGCGTACATTATGGAACATCTCTATTAAAACCCCGGAATTACGAAACTTATATCAGAATGTTTTTTTTTGTTACAGCAAGGGTTATCAATGTCTTATCTATTACGGAAATATATAAAAATGGGTAACCTGGTAAAAGATTTGATAATATTGTAATAGCACATGACATATATTGATAAAAATATATTAAGCACATTTTAAGCTGCCAATGTAACGTTACTTTGAAACGGAAAAATATTAATATCGTCTTACGTGAGTAGGTGATACTACGGTACACTTTAAATAAAAAGTCTCACAGATAATCGTTTATTACATTTCATTCTCCTCGTCTATTAAACCTACTTCTGGTTACTAATATTAATGATAAAGATAAAAGCGGTGACGAACGCGAATAATATTTTGATTTAAAATCGCGAAATGGAAGGTCCGACTTTGACAAAGTATCTCACGCTATCTTAACAAGTCTGCGTAAAATATTTGTTTGCAAAATCTTACTACGAAGATATTTCATACAAATGTTTTATGTTGAGGATAAAGTCCAACCCTTTGTCATTTTTATAAAATAGCATGTACTTTAGCTCTTAACCGCTTAAGTGTCTGTCCTGGGTGTTTAAGATAACAGTGAAGTACTCACATACAGTATCTATACGTTTGCTTGACAAAATAATGACCGGCGAAATAAATTATGTGAATAATCTAAATAAATTACTTTTTATGTTTTATCTCTTAACCGCTTAAGCATTCCTGCACACGATGCCGTCACAGCGCCGTCGCCGCGCAGACGCCGCACAGTTGCTCTTTAGATACGAGTCACCATATACTGTGCCGACAGTAAAAGATAAACACATGGAAATGGAAAAAAACATCGGGTAAGAAAGTTGTGAATGGAAGGAGAAATATGGCGAATTTCATACACGGCTCTTCGGTGGGACGAGGCCAAGATCAAACTGAGGAAGCGGCGAGCTTCGCGCGATTCGTTGTTATGCGGCGTCGGCATGGTGACGGCGTCGTGTGCAGGAACGCTAAGATAATGGCTGTTTTAGATAGTGGTGAAATATTGCACTCACAGTACATACAGTATCTATACGTTTGCTTGACAAAACAATGACCTGCCATTTAAATAATGTTAATAATGTAAATAAATTACTTCTTCAGCTGAGGTGCTCAAAAATATAGAAAAATATAACTTTGACTTAATGTGTAGGTCAGTAAAACATTTAAATATAAATACAGACAATAGTTAAAATATTATAAACATGATAAACAAAGAAGCAAAACAATAAATAAACCTACATAAATCAATTTAATTTCAGCGTAGGTTATTGCGATGTGTCGATCTGAATCTTACCTTAAATACATGTATGTAATGAAAAAACCTATTGGAGTAGGTACATTTAACAAAATAATTTTACAAATTGTACAAATTAGCGCACATTTTCTACACGTGTCCATACACCACACAAAAAATAGCCTTAGTAATTTTCTCGTCTATTTTTACACTGATCACGTTCTCGAAGCGCATTTAGATTTAAGTGGTCATGTGAGAAAGAATAAATTATATTGTTTTGGACGCCTTTATAGTGTAGCGAATTATTATGGACAAGCAACTTGTAAATAAGTCAAGTGTAATATATCTAATATATAAAATTCTCGTGTCACGGGGTCCATCCCCCTAAATGTTAAGGGTAGTCCACCCCTAAATTTTTATTTTTTATTTTTTAGACAAAATTTTTAGTTTCTATTTTTTTATGATACAAGATACAAAAATACATACAATTCTAAATTTTCACCCTTCTACGATCAACCCTTATTTTTTATTTATTAATTGAAAATAGGAATCACATGTATGGCAAAACAACGTTTGCCGGATCAGCTAGTGAATAAATATATTTTGACTTTTTTATAACTATTAATGTCAACTTCAGTTTTCATTGTTTAATATAAAGGCTTCAGTATGTTAGATAAATTTCGTTCTCATAATTTGTAACGTCCCACAGACTGAGAATGATAAATAATTACTTAAGGCCTACAAGGATTTACATTCCTGTCAGCAGATCTTTTTCCAGATTAATAAGTTATAACAAATAATAGGATAAGCATAATTAAATAAATATAGTGGTTTAGCTTATTATGCCTTTGGGGACTTCGATATATTTTTTTTACTCTTGAGAGACTGACGTAATATTTTCCATGTTCGTCTTTTGATTGTCATGACAGCTTATGTGAGACACTGCTATTGTTTCTACGACTAATTGACAATTAAACATTGAATTTCTGTTACAGCCTATAAAATTGATATAATAATATATAGTTCAGAATTAAAACTTATGTAAAGAAACCAAACACGAGGTTTTATAAATCTGCCCATTGATTTATATATATGATGTATAATTATGTACTTCAGACAACCTTTGTACGAATAAAGGACATTAAGTGCAAACACTGAAGTGTCTACATTTTCTTAAAGTATATAAAAAAACTACGGAAGCAAAACTTGCAATATCTGAAAATAAATCGAATGTCAACCATATGATTGAAAAAGAGAATTCGTTTTCCCCTGATACGTGAAGTTGATACGATTGTGATATAGAGAACTTTTCGTTGGTATAATATTTAAGGGGAAACTACGGATACGATAACATTTTTTCACCCTACCTTCCCTAATCCTAAATTACGTTTCCAACACAATTTTCCCAACCCAACCCCAAAAAATAGAGATGTAGTGTTTTAAGATGAAGGATGACAGAAAAGACTAATGATACTCCTCAACGACCCTGGCAAAAGGTAGGCCTAGGGAATTAACGATAACATTTTTTCACAAATAGGCCGGAGAGCACCTCGAAAATAAGAGATTCGTGAATGTAATATGTTTCTACTGGTTCCAGGGCTAAAGTGAGAAAGAACGAACTCATTGGCAGTGTGGAACACGGGAATAGTAGAGAAACTTTTTCTCTCTTATTCTCACCAAGTTGACAGTGAAACTTAAGTGGGCGTGTCCGTTCGGACACCTCTTTGCCTTCATTTTAATTTACCATATAGCTGGAAATCCAGATAGATGGATTTGTTTTAGTCCAATTTCAATCCAATCGTCCAATACAAAAAAATTACGGTATCATCTTAATTATGAAATTATTTAAATTTAAAAGTGTAACACTTTAAATGTAGAGAGGTGATTTAAAAGCATCATCCACAATCTTCCGCTAAAAGATTACATTAAATACTGTCATACCTAGGTCCACAACACAATATCTTAAAAATTTAATTATACAAATTTTTATATACGGTAGATAATTACAATTTGGTTCACACAAATAATGTATATTAATGCCTGTGTTTTGGTACGATGATTAATTTAATTAAATGGCTTGACTTCATGTCCTCTGGATCGGACAGAGGGCGTTCAGCGCGTTCGGTGAATTTGGTAAATTCAATTAATTCAAATTTTCAAATCTGAGCTATGTTTAGTATGAAAGCGTCACAGCATTTATAATAAATGCCTACACTTTCCGGGAATTTCAACAGAGACGTGAGATAGGGATTCTCATACAAAGATCGTACTTTAAAAGACAAGCAAGAAAATCACAGGTCGACGGTACGGTGGTTGTTTATTTTCAAACTGTATCAGTCTGATATAAAGAATCTCAACATTTATTGTTAAAATTTATGTTAATTTTTTTATTAAATTGATATTTCACTATGCAAGGAGGAAAAACTTAAAGTATTTTATTTCAATATTTTACCGCGAAAATGTAATTCTAAAACAGGCAAAAAACGAAATCTAGCCCTTAAAGAATAGGTTCAGTGCATAAAGAATTAGCTCGGCCACTGACTAAATTTTACCATGTATGTCGACGAAATAAAATCGTTAAGTGTTCATAACTAAGAGCTTATTTGTGAAAAATACATCACTGAAGCTCACATGTCTCTTTAATTACAGAATAAACCCAGCATGAAAAGAGAGGCAAGAAAAACAATTAATTTAAAATTTTGTGCTTACTAATGTCGGACTACCGAATAGTGCATTCCAGTACTAAGTTTTATAAATTGTCAGATATCAAACTCCAATTTCAATAACAATAAATGGAAAATGTCATAAAAATACGAGACATGTCGCTCGTCCATTATTTTCAGAAAGCCGGATATCCGGTTTAGGGTAGAGACCCAATTTTAATAAGTATTTATCACCTTCTACGCAATTTTGTTTTTACTATGAAATCTCAGAAATTTTACGATCCGTGTCGTTCTATTTTGATACGATCTCTTTGTAAGTTAGATTTTGTTTGTTTGTTATTCCTAGCTTACACTAATAATAAATATAAAATAGTCATGTAACTAAGTTGCAAAATCTCTTAAGATTTGAATTGAAAAATATTATAACAACCAGTTTTTTGTTAAACAATAAACAGGTTTGCTACAAAAAATTACAATTTGAACAAAGGAAATTTTTCAAAACGGGCCATACACTCAGACTACGCAAATATGTTTTGTAAATGCCTAAAGAAGACATCGCTGCATCGTCGAAGATCTGAATTGCCAGAAGTCGTATTTTGAGAGATTTAATATTTAAAAATTACGGTGCCAATACCTCACACGTTTTTTTATGCCGACGCGTTTCCATGTTTTATTACCGTTAATGAGATAACGGCGTTGCCTTTACGTACAACGGCTACATTAGGGAAAGCTTTGGTGGGCGGTGATTTTCAGATTCTCAGAAAAGTTGAAAATCGTTAGATTTTTTAACTTGAAGAAAAATATTTTTAAAATAAATTTTGCCGTTTACTTTAAATTCAATAGACTTTTGTAGTCAATTTGAATTGAACAAAGGAGAAAAGGTTTTTAAAACAATGTAAAAATGTTGCTATTGGCAATGGCCAGATAAGTTTCCCAATCATATATTAAGTCTAATAATAATAAAGAATCAGATAGTTAACCGATGATGTAATCTGCACGTGTTTCTCATAATTGGTCACATGTTGAACCATGCGCCGAAACCGCCTCAATAAATTAACCGCCGAAATATACACCGCCGACATATATTACGTTTGTAAAAAGTTTTTGATAAACGCCAAACCTTCTTGGGCTTACAATTGATATTGTTATTTTTAAAGCAATTTGATTTCTTGTGAGTACTTAATTCATTATTTATTCATTCTTCATTAGCTATCATCATTAACTATGAACAAATAATACGAATACTGTTCGTCGTTCGTACATCCTGCGGATGCTGCGCTGTCGGGGCGAAACGTGCGTTTCAGGGTGTTTTCGTGTAGTATTGCTAGTAAATTGGTCTATTAGAATTTTATACTGTAGACTTCCGCAAACTAACGACTGATTCTATTAATCCTTCATCTATACTTAATACTCGTAATACATTAAATGATAATTCTTGGCCGTTTTACCAATCTTGAGATTTATATAGTTACAGCATAATGATATGGTATCGTTTACTTACCTTACTTATAAAAACTTATGTAAAGTTTGATTTTAATATTGCATATTATTTTTATATATATAACATAGGCTAAATATATAAATCAAAACCGTTTCATTCTAAATAAAACGCGTGGAAAAACTATGTACACACACGTGCTGAAATGCAATTATAAACAGAATTGGTTTAGCGTCACTTCAATTATTTTCTAATACACGTGTAGAAAATGTATCATTTATACGATTTTAAAGGATTTCTATTTGAAATGAGCTAACTTATTTCTGTTACCGTGAAAATAATGAATTTGTCAGTGAAAAATCTTGAAAACCGAAGCACTAAATGAAATAGTTGCTGTGGCACAGGCACCCTTAATGTGGCAGTATTTCCTCATTGATTAGCGACACCTATAAACTGAACGAAGGAAGCAGCAGCTCTGGGGTCACCGATACTCTGTGCCTATATATCAACACTTAAGAATAATAACAAAGTAAAACCACTATAATAATGTAATGTCCAAGGTTGATTTGGCGTCGGCCAGTAGCCTAAGGACAAATAACAAATGCGGAAGATATTATAGTGCAATATTGTATACGCGGAGATAGACGTCTGTACGGCCGGTTTGTCATATTAGCGGGCGCTAGATAGCTTTATGCGCAGGGCGACGTGGGAGATCCAACACCATCAATTATATTCCCAATTGCAATGGTTAAAATTGACTTATACATTCATGGAAGTCTTTGGTCTGTATGACGTATGAAATTCCACAAACGCCATTTGAAACAAACCCATATGCTTTTGCATTACATCAAGGTACTATTTTATTTCATCGGATGGCAAAAACAAATAGAATGTGCTTTGTAAAAAGTATATTTTTATAAATAGTATCGATTTCTATATTAATTCTGTGCTACTGAATTTAAGATATTTTATTTCATATTATTTACGTGGTTAAAGTACCTAAATAAATCAGTTATATAAAATATACCGCATGAAAAAGACATCGAATATATAACGCTCACTGATAAAGGTAAAAATATTACTTTAAAATTTGAACATGCTCTCGAGATATAAACTCGTTATAGTTGTGTTAAAAATAGGGTCATGCAATAATTAAATCCCTTGCAGCATCTGAAAATATATCAATATTTATACTATATCCAATTCATAAAATTACTTTGTCCACATCGTAAAGTGATCTTGTGACTTCAGAGCTAATATACTAATATAATTACTTATGAACATCTACAGGTTAGAGTTATATCACCTCTTTATATCTTTCCATTACGAATATTAACTGAGTTCCTCCAATTGCTTTAAATATTTCGAGTGACCTTCCTCCCTGATGTGTGATTAAAATGACAAAAGTTATATAAATATTATTTATTGATAATATTTAATGCTAAGTTTGAACTAATAAATCTCTCCGTTATCAGTAGAGGTTGCGCAACACTAGATAAATAAAGCTATCGAAGGATAGAAAAAGTTAGAATACATTTTTAGTAATTAGTAATAATATTTAATACAATTTATAACAGAGTTTGAAATAACTATTCAAATTAAAGGTGAATTTAATTAACATAAAGACCTTTATAATACCTAATAATAAACGCAACATTAGTTATTAGGATAAGCGTTCTTATTTTAATAAGAACCTTCAAAATTAAAATAAAAATATTACGCAAAGTACATATGAAATTCCATTGTTATACAGTTGAGAATTTCAAACGCGCTGACAAATCTACTGATACGCTTTGGAACTTTTTCACATTTAGGTAATTTTCTTGGATTTTATTATATTTAGTATTGTTCGTTGCTACTAAAATATAATTGAAACTGCGCGTACATATTAGGTGATTTCGTTTCAATAAAGGAGTGCGTTATTTTTTTATCAGGCGCTAAATATTCCTCACCCAAAATATGACGAGTATATCTAACACAATGTGACAATGATTAACACTGATACACTCAACCAATTATTGAGATCTGTATTTTCAAGTGGAAACAATTTTATATTTCTAAATTCAAATAAATAAATCCTCGTTGAAGCCTGACGATCTTATAATAAACATTATTACAAGGCATTGTACGTGTCATTTGCTTCACGAGCGGATAAAGCCTACAATCCCCACGAATCACTGGATTAAATAATCTTTATAGACGTCGAATTTATCATCTGACCTATGCCCCTTAAGATTCTATATTAATTAGGTATATTCTCTGTGAACGAATAATTATTTAAATTAAAGTAACATTGTGTTTAGATTAATTTAAAAATGTGTGCTCTTTGGTGATTAATCTTTGGTGTATGTGTGGTACTTCCCCGCTCACCTCTGTTTATCAACAAGTATCGTTTTATATCGTTTGTATAAATAGTATACAAATATCAAGGTTAAACATCTGTGGGTAGGGTATTTTTTGTACTGCTTTGCTTGCTCTGTTAAAAGAATTTGATGAGCGTAAAAACGGCGTAAAATCTTTATAAAATCTTTAATCTAAATGTTTTAAACTATTGAATCACACACTATGCGAGTTAATCACTAAGCTAGAGCTGAAATTATGTTTTACAACTTCAAATCTGGAAAGCTTTCACAAACGAATTCTTCAACAACTTCAGCGAAATTATTTCGTATAACGGTGCTTTTCATTAGGGTCTGTTAATATTAGTATAGCTTTTTCTAATTCCTCCGCGTGAATATTTCGGGGGTATCCATTATAATTTTCGTAGATTGAGACTTATTAAAACTATTATTATAAATTAATAGATTTGGTAAAACTACATATCTTAGAAACTCTTCATACCATTTGTTATTCTACTATGTACTCTTAACTGGCCTGGGTCAGTGTTTCGTTGACATTGGAAGTGAAGACAGCTGCAATGATATTTTGCACGGCCATTTTCGTATTCGGAGTGACATTGGCAGCTGCGTGTGAGTAGATTTTAATATATTTATTTTATCGACGAAAATTAAGATCAAGTGATCAATTTGTTGCTTTATTGTTAAATAATATCACATATCACCCTAAATATCCCTTAAGTAAGGGTAAGTATCCCTTTAACAATAACGAAATAATAGTTTTTTTTGAGCATCGGTTTGTTTTTAGTTTTTCAGTGTTTTTAATGTACCTAAAATACTTATTTGTTGCTGAGGGTTTTTAATGAGTGTATGACATAATTGCAAGTATATAACAGAGGAATTAAAAAGATATTAGACCTTTTTAACGTTAACGTGATCTTCAATTCATATTTCCTTGTTACACGAAAGCGCTATTAATGAAGGTTTCTATTATACAAATGTTTTTTCACCTTTTGTTCGCCTTGACTGTAATTCGTTTGAATCATTTTATGACAATAATTATGATATTCAATTTGATGTACAACGTTCAGGGGGCCACCCTTAAGAAAAAGTAGGTTAAACATTAATGCCTTAAGCTCTAAATACAATACAATCCAAACAAATATATGTATATTTTTAAAAGAAAGTTGCTATACGATTATTCATCTGCCGTTCGAGTATTATCAAAACAATTATTATTAAAATTCCTAGCACAATCATACGAGATTAAAAACTTCAATGAATAAGGAAAATTCATAAAAAAGATCAAAACGGCACACAAGTATTTAAAAGATTTTTTGAGACAAGATAATCGTGTTATCATAACACTTTAAAACGCGGCAAATGCGAATCAGAAATATCCAGATATCACTGGCCTTTAAGGTCAAATTAAAGCATTGCTTCTGTCTTCTAGTGATATCTACTTCAAGAAAAATGGAGCAATTATATATAAAGTGTTACAGTTTTAGTTACTACTCTTAATAAAAGTCTTGTAAATACTGTATTGCCTCCATGAACTTTACTGAATTTATGATGAAAAGATATATTAAAAATATGTTAAATATGTTAATAATTATTAAAGATATGTTAGTTAGTACAATAGCACGGTGCAATTACGGTTTTAATGTTGCAATATAATAATATTAATGTTAGACAAAAACTATATATAAAATAGGAAAAAATATAATAACATCCAGGTATATCTTTGTACTGAATTGCTAATTGTATCAAAATAGGCGTTCTATCTCGAATATTTTTGCAGACACTAATATTTTTTTATTCAAATGAAATATATATATTTACTTAAAGCGGTGTGATGAAAAATGTAAGTTGACCACACAGCCAGACCAGTTGACGGCCCTGGCCCTGAACGGCCTCCCTACCTAGCAATCCACTATAACCTGGAACTCTACTTTATCTCGATGGAAGTTGGCGTCATCAAAACAAATGAGACCACAGATAAAAACCGCCTTCACCGTGGAAGATGTGGTATCTTTCATCACACTTCTCTCATCTCAGTGAGATTCCGTCCCGTTATTCAGGCAAACTCCCCCCGACTCTCTCTGGGGACACACTTGCGCTATTTGCGGCACATTTATTCTTGGCTCTATTCTTTCAAGCGCAACACAGCTAAAACTAAGTTGTTCAGGATAACAGTTAGATTCCTTAACAAAAGGAAGGTCGATTTGCTGTCGACGTACTGTCTTTAGTAAGTGGAACTACCTCTGAGTGGCAGTACCGAACAATGTGACCGCCCTTACCACCGTACCGACCTTCAGAAATAGTTATGGAGTTCGTCTTTAAATTAATTTAAGATTTATTATTTTCGTAAGTTTCTGATTATTGAACTTAAATAAATCTCTGTGTTTTCTTTTTTTGACGTTTTAGCCAAAACTGACATATATAATAAACTATAAAGTATCTAGTTATAAGGTTAGTTTGTAATAATATACTTATCAACTATTATAGCATGCCCAGCAGTTGTATCCAAGAAGGAATGGGGTGGTCTAAAACCTGTCCACGTGAGCTACCTCATCCGGCCTGTAGACCTGGTTATAATTCAGCATACAGTTACTCCATTTTGTTCGACTGATGGCACTTGCAATGAAGCAGTTCGTAGTATACAGAATTATCAAGTCGATGACTTAGGATACTGGGATATAGGCATGTCGTGAGTAGATAAATATTTTTATATAAAACATTTTTTTTGAAGGAAGTGAAAGTGAAATGGAATGCAGTCCAGCAGGCGTAGTCAGTCGCATAAACGGTATTATTCATAAATCTACATATTAAAAAAATATCATTAGAGTTCTCTTTGATACTGTATACCTCTAATATTCTTAATTCTCATACAACCGCCAACTAGCAGTTTTGTTAAATTAATGTTGCATTGCTCTTCTCATGATAATAAACACAGTGAAACCGGAATCATCAATAGACAAGACAAACTACCTTAAAACTTATCGTTAGTTAAGATAGGATTTTTAAAAGAAATATTATTTACAGATTTCTAGTAGGCGGTAATGGGAAAATATACGAAGGTTGTGGATGGCTCCACGTCGGCGCTCATACTTACGGCTACAACAGCAAATCCATCGGAATATCTTTCATAGGGAACTATAATAGTGAGTATTTGTTGAGTTTGCTTCGTACAATCCTATTGGATTTCGGATACGTTTGTTGTGAGTTTATTTAAACATTAATACCTTACACACAAAAAAGTCTCTAAACTCTTGAAATTCTCTTGAAACTCTTAAATGACCATAATATTAAAAACATTAAAAATAAAAAACACATTTCAGTGGAGTATGCAAATTCAGAAAAAGTTTCAGTTTTAAAATTCAACGTGATTAATCCAGACAAATGTAAATAATTTTAAAATTAATACATAATGTAGTTATTTAAAAATTCTTTGAAAATATAAGACTAGTTTTATATGACCAGTAGAAAATTATTTTCTTAATAATCTGCCATCTTTTAGATGACGAGCCAACAAGTGCCCAACTAGAAGCAGTGAAGGCACTATTACGTTGTGGAGTGGAGGAAGGCCATTTATCATCAGACTACAAAGTGGTTGGGCATAAGCAATTAATCGCTACACAGAGTCCTGGAAGACGATTGTACCAAGTTATAAGAACCTGGCCAGAGTGGTTGGAAGATGTTACAGCTATAAAGAATAAGAGTTAATAAACAAAAATAGACTTGGCTTCGCTTGCTAATAGATAATTTTAATCAAGTATGCCTTACTAAATGGCTCCAATATCATATTATTTAGTAGAACTCAGTTACAAGGGACTAATAAATTAGAAACTAAATATAATTCTCTTTTATGATTGCTCACACATTCCACATTCTATATTTTTGTGAAATCTATCTGTATATATAATATCTAATATATCTTTATTTTCCTGTTGTCAGTTTGGTAAAGTCCGTGCATATTCGAAAAAGCTATTTCTGTTATTGCCGAAAATAGATTCCATCTATCTCTGTGCAATCCAGCCCATCAGTTACCTCGAATTGAAGTTGGTGTTTTTGTTCATTATTATTTTTTCATTTTTGTGAATTTAAACATCAAACCTATAATTATTGTATGGCTACCGTTTGATTACAAAGATAATTTTGAATTTTTCTTTCGCATAAAAACTGCATAAATTAAATATAATATCGGATCTAATTCCTTATGTAAGATTACTCGTGGGAGGTATAATGAGGTGTTCGGCTTACTATGAATATTTAATTTAGCAATTGCTCTCGTCGTTAGTAGACTAAAGAAGTTTTAATTGTTATAGTTATCCATAAACGTACAATGAAAATAATCTGATAACGTATTAACGAATATTAATGAAGCAAAATGCGTCATTGTTTCGTCTTCCGCTCTTTTAAACTAATCATAATCATCATAAAAATGAAGACAGTAACCACATAAGCTCAACCAGTCTGTTAATAGTCGTATAGTTATGGAATTATAGTAGTATCATTCCTAATTTTTTTGATCTTTATCGATTCAATTATTTAAATATAACAGCTAATCCGAATGAGTTTCGGAATTGCGTTGATCAAAGTTATTTTTTCTTACTCTGGGCAGTCCAAAGCTTACACATTATTTGAATTCATCTTATTATAATCAATAATAAGCAAATTATTAAAATAAAATTTAATAGCACCGAAAATTGTTTAAATCTCTCACTGTTATATCAATCCACTTGGTCGAATTGGAGTCTTACTTCGTACTGAGATCTGTACCAAATCCACCAGCCTAAGGCGTGTCGTGTAGCAGCTGATACGATCCAACAGTAGTAACAAACCTACAACAATTTTATGTATATATTAAACATCAATAAAATTTTCATTAATTATTACTCGATGAAAGGATCTGAAAGTTTCGTATATCTGTTTAAACACTGAATAAATGAAAAAAGAGGAATAAAATCGATTATCCTTTTAAGTACTAATTACAAAGGCACAAGATGGAACAATACTTCATTCAAGGCGATGACTTTAATCAACCGCACCATCATTGCAATGCGATAAATTTCAGTAATTAAGCAGACAACTGGCCGGCTATGGTGCAAAACATATGGTATTATGATTATTACGTGTGCTATTTTGAATTTTTTGCAAGTGTTTGAGTTTCAGACTTAGTTTCAAACAGACAGTTCGTGTCTCCGGCTTATAAGCCATGATCGTTGACCAATATGGCATGGCGGCCGCATTAAATAAATCAGTAAACATATTTATATAATTAAAAGAGTAAAAATTGTGAGAACGCCTTTCAAAAAAAAAATAATGAATAGCAAATATTGTATGCAAGGATCGTAGCTAGTGGAGGTCTGTGGTCTCTGCCTACCCCAATAAGAAACAGGCGTGACTTATATAAATAAATAAAATATTGTAGACGCCTTACGCATACCATGTAGGTATATTCTATACTAGAGCTTTTCTGGCATTTAACGACCGAAGGAATTCATTATGAAGCCAGTTAATTACGTATCCTAAAGACAATGAAACAGTTACGATTAATTTGAAAAACAGTTTAACTGGACACTTAAGTGAAATCTTTATGTATTCGAATATATTACTCCGTGTTTAACAATTAAAAAGCTATATATTTACATTTTAATTAAGACATGTAGGCATAAATAATGTTTTATTTGAATATGTTTCTTTCAAAATTGGTGCATAATGTAAATAGAATTCTACCCGGTTCTATGTCTTCTACAGCAGATTTGTGAATTCCGCAGGATTTAGTTAACTGATAATGAAAACGACATATATAAAAAAGCTTTTAACTAATCGGCTATAAAATGTATTTCTCCGTTATCTGTTAAATCAGTCCCTAAAGGGCCTAACACTGCTTTACATCGTTTTAGACAACGCATAATGAGGTCCCCTATAGACATGCAGTGCTTTCATCGGATAGATAAGAAAAAAGCTCAGGGAATTAGATTGGGATCGAGACTGCGAAACTAGATCAAACGAGTAATTTTGTAATACGTTCGCGTTTACTCATTGACAATTTTAATTAATTAAAACGGGAGTTTCTTTCAATGTGGTTCTTTACGGCTACGGCTAGAATAGTATCCTCATTATCATATTGAAATTGAATTACGTATTATGAGTGCCTGCAGGTATAATTTCAGTTATACTAGTACGTCAAATAGAAAGCCTTGCAAACCGAAATGTGGTATACCATCCATATGTATGGGTTTTTAAATCAATAATATATGAATCAACTTTATAATTGATTTTTGCAAGTGTATTCTGTATGTTCAATATATTCTTATTATACTGAATTTCTGGCACGCCCTGGGGTTTGTCTGCTCCAAATAAAACGTTTGGTCCGAAATCACTAGTGTTTAGTTGTAATTAAATATGCGTATTAAATGTTTTATGTCGCAAACTACATTAAGTCAAAGCGAAACAACTAAAAATATCGTGTAAACACGCCGAAACCGAAATTGTCTATTATATAGTTACTTACGAGTGTCATGCAGGCTAAGACAAAAGTAGAAGCCAAAGGCCAGGGTGTAATGTGAGCCTCTTGCGTCATCAGACCAGCTAACGTCCGACCAGACAACCAAGCGGCAAGTACAGCGAGCGGAGACATCAGCATAATACCCAGACTATCGACCATTAACTAAAACAGGACAAATTATAAGGCTTATTAATGATCTAATTTCTAAACAAATTATGTACAAAATATCTAATATTAACTTTGAGACCATATAATAGAAACAGTTGACGATTTTCTCGTTAAAACAGTCAAAAAATAGAAATTTATTTTCACGTGGTCACGTCATGTCCGTCTGGCCTGGCTACAAAATAAAACGTCACGTTTTAAAATGTCAAATATTGGATTATGATCTAATTATATTCCTAACTGTAATAGTAATTAAAAGAAAAGAGGTTAATTTCGAAGTAAGGCTTATAAACTATTGTAATATAAACAAAAGAACTCACATTTGCCTAAATGACAATATGATCTTACGGAACGACATTGAACCCTAAGAATACTTGGATTTATGACGTTGACAAGCTTTTCAAGTCTTGCTAAGTGCTTTGGCGCGGGAAAAATCAAGACGTTGTTATTAGTTATTAATATAAGGAAAACTATTATTACATGTAATGTATTCCACATCCTTAAAAAAAAGCTATATTTTATCGTATAGTAATTTACTGTTATAAGAAATGTAGGTCACTTGATACAAATTTACATTTAAGTAATAAAGCATAATATTTTTAAAATATAATAATTAATCAAAGTCTTATTTTGAGAAAAGTTTTAAATTTATATAGTAGTAAATAGTATTTTTGTAGAAATAATTACTCATATATCATAAGTACTAACATTAATGTTCAGCGATGTCGACTTTTTTTTATTTTAGCAATTTTATCGCTTTTGCCCAGAGTGTTAGAATTTAAAACGTTAAACGTTCTATAAAATGTGATTCTTTTATTTTATATTCTAAGATTTGTTTTATTTCATTGTTTGTTTGCAGTTTAATTATGTAGTTGTAAACAAAGCCTTTAAAGTTATACAAATATAGCAACGCTAACTTGTTTTTCTCTTAGCACCCATTATTAAGAAATAAATTTACCTGTATTTTAATTGTTTCTTTTAATGGCCACTCTTGACGATTAATTAAAGCTATAGAGCAAAAACAAAAGATCTTACTTACTGGGTTTAGAAATAGGTCGAAAGCGTTCATTATATTCTTTTACTTTTTATTCAAATGAATATTTACGCACAATGTAACAGTATAATTGTATTATTATATATTTTTAAATATTACATATTATTCTTGTTACGGCTGTTTTTAAGATAAATTGATAAGGCGTAACTGGGTGTTTTTAAAAACTGATCAAACATTCGTTTTTTTCATATTCTAATTCTTAATTTCTAAACCTATACTACACTACTGACCTCAAAAATACCTACCTGCTTAGCATTTTGACTCAAAATCCACATCACAAGTGCTCTCAGTATCCCATATCTATGTACTCGTCGTGTTGCGTATCTCGTACCACAGAGTTCACACCTTGACTTGCCAGACTCCGTCAACCATCGCTCAAGACATTTGACATGAACTCTACCAACTGTCCCTCTGCAGGAGCACGCCGATATAAGGCTTCCTAGCTCTGAAGTCAGGGATTCTCCACCGTGGCATATTCTACACATATCGCCCATGGAATAATTACTAGGTCTTTCCTGTTCTTGCACATTATCAAGTACATCTGATTCCACTTTCACTACTGCTGGAGCTACCTCTGCGTCTCCTGTTTCTTCTTCATTCCAGTCAATAGAACTTCCTATAGATCGCCTATTACCCTCGACTTTATCAATAACAACTGGTTTTCGTTTTGGGCTTCTCACCTTGATTCTATGCTGTCGTGGATGTTTGTCACGTCTTGTTTGAACTTTTTCTCGTGTTTGCTTCGCGTTGGCTTCTTGTTCTTTATTATGCAATAATTTGTTAGATATATTTCCATCTGCTGCACTAAGAATGTTGAACAAATCAATATTGCTAGAACTGGCTGTGACATCTTTGTCATTGGTATGGAATTCCTTTTTGCATGCGGAAGCTGAAACCGTACTATCACATTCTACAACCATTTCAAGAATCGATGATCGTTTTGAAGTATTTGGTCGAGATTTATTCTTATTCTTAAGGGGGCCATCATCAGTTTCTCCACTAGATAAACTGCAAAAACAAATTAATTTAAACAATGCTTTTTTACACGTACTTACATCTGTATCATTTAGTAGACTATCAATGGGTTTTACTTACTTCACTTGAGTACTATTTTGTGACTTTGCCGTTTCACGGTTTCTTATATCATTTTGAACGGAAAATTTTCGACGCCTTGAATTCGGCATTATTGCCAATGTTTACAAATAATTTTTAATTTTTTTATACTGATTTAGTTTTGAAAAAACTTAATTCATTTTCGGTGCTCTGACACTTTGTTTTGACAAATTTAAAAGGCCACAATGCATCAAACTATTTATTTTTTATAACTGTCATAACATAAATGAATTAAAATCTATTTGGCTTATATAAATTGATTTCTCTTCTTCGTACCTACTGTGAGCCAAAAAATATAACTGTAACGGATATAACTCATTACAGACAACTCAATCAGAGCCAGAAAAACCATATTAGTTTGGTACTTAATTGTGTTAGAATGTTCACTCACAAATATTATTTTTACTTTAAGTACACTTCACTTACAGTACCATACCACTCCTATTATTTAATCAGCATTAAAAAACATTTTATAATGGAAGATCTTTTCTTGCTTCATATTGCAATTACAACACAATCGTGATTACAGGATTATATTGCGAAAATCATATTTGATAAATAATATGCGATTATGCATTGGTTACTTTCAAACATTGTTATATTTACATATATATTACGAATATTAAGACTCCAGTCAAGTGTAAATATTTCGCTAAAATCGCTTAATCGAATTGTTTAGATTAAGTTAAAGGAGATTATGGAAATTGTGTGTTCATGAACAGAATAGATTAAGATACGTTTAAGTTTATATTCAATCACGTACCTTCATACTCTGACCCTGCATTGTACATTCAGTGTGGAAGTGGCTCTTGCAAAAGACGGTCGTCTCTCGGAGCTGACGCTGCCGCCATAGAAGTTGGCTACGATCGCGGACTTTACGTAGGAACTGGGTTTAACTTGTGGGAAGTGTTGATTGTTCTTTGTGTTGGTTATTGGTGTGTTTTTTATGACAGCGAATAAAAATAAGGTTCGTTATTTTTAAATTTTTGCAATATCCAAGTTAGACACAAGATTCATTGGGCTTATATGTTTAAATACAAAAACATGAACATGCAAGTACATTTATGCAAAAATTAATTTCGCCGGACTGCTTTTTGATATATATCATTAGAAAGTATATTTTCTAACAGGAAACGCTATTAAATACTGTTTTTTAAACATATATTTTATTGAAAACCAAGTTCAGGTTTGTGGGTCATAAGTACCCATCATGTGTGAAACTGAAAAGTCTTATAAGAGTGGTATTAATTAAAAGACCTTATTTTAAGTAAAATGTATATAATGATAAAAGACTAAATTCATATTACAATGCAGGATTATGAAACAGCATTATCAATGTAAAGCTCTTTTCAGCCGATACAAAACGAAAAGATAAACAGTAGAAACTGCTTCTTGACTTACATTTCGGTACTAAGAGTGATAGTACACATATCCCCAATAAAGATTAATTATCAATCAAACCGAAGCAGAAATATATCTGACCCGTATATCATAATATCTCATACATATGAAACCAATACCAATGTTAAAAACATGAGTGTTTTTGTGTTATATTACTTTATTATAACACTAATTAGTTTCTATATTGTACACACGCACGATTTCTAGTCCTATAATCACAGGGAATAGCTTTTTTGAAAAGCGAATTGTCCGTAAATGAAATGCTGTGATGAAAAAGGCATTCATCAATAATATATAACGGATTGAAAAATCGCCTTAGTTCGAATAGATGGCGTAAATATGGCAAATTTGTTTTTTTTTTTTTTTTTTTTTATTATTTCAAATCAGTCACCTGTTACCTTAAAACCGCCAGCGTCATGAAATTCAATAGTACTAAGCATAATTCATATAAAAGTTAAACCCTGACTTTATAACAAATGAGAGGTTGCTTTTATTTATCATTCGCAAAACATCAGACATTAAATCCTTCTTAATACTTCATTCTCTCATAAAATCACTGTTTGAATACTCAGTGGTGTGGATTACAAATTTAATTTAAATTTAAATAAGAATTACTGAGCCATGGATAAACGCTCTGGAAACACTTAGGCAGAAAGTGAAAATCTTCTCTTTAACTTCTCTTCACTTTTGATGTATCCTTCGATTATTTTTGTTATAGCAAACGCCTACCTTTTTTATATTAGCTTTGACTGATCTGAGTTTAACCAACATTTTTCTCTTTTGGAAACTTGATTTCACATTTCTTCTCTTTGTTATGGTACCTATGTGAGTTTTTGAGTGATCGTTTATTTGTTTAATGTTCTTTTAGTAATACGGTTTTCCAGTAATTCTTTGCGTCATTTTGCAAGGTCCAAATTGAACGTATATTCTTATACAATTAAATGCACTATTCTTCCTAATTATAAAATAATAACAATAAAAACGATTGAAAGAAAATAGTAGACCTATTACACTGCAAGATACTAATTAATACTAGCACCTAAACTAGGCAGAGCCTGTGTCTTAGGCACTAGTTCCTTCCAGTGGCACAGACAATCTAAAACTCAATATTAACTTAAAGACTAAATTAATAAAATTCAAACTGAGGGTAGTTTGTGGGCTTAGTTCGCCACTTAATTAATGAAGCGTTGTGTGGTTAGACCACGTTAACTATAAACCTCGAAATTTTTTTTTAATAATTAGAAAACATTTCCACATGCTATAAAACATAGAACAGCTGTTTATACGACTGTTACATTTATATTTTGATTCCGTATAAGTCAAGCCTCTGATATTTAAAGGCTTTAAGGACTGTATTATCACAAGAAGATAAATGTCACAAATGTGATAACAATTTTCCGAAAGTATAATATGTCCATTATTAATACCACCATAGTAAAATCACATCATATAAATTAAATTAAATTTTCTACTCAATTAAACTGTAATGAAAAGAGACTTAGATTTTTTTGTTGAATTAATTAAATTGACGAAACATGGCTAGACTCTCAAAAACAAATTCAAAGTATTGCGTTAAGAATGCCTAAGAAAAGTTCAAAAAACAAAGAAACCCTATTTTCTTTAGTTATGGATTTTACTAAATCTAATTGTGACCATCATACTGTACAAAAATAACACGTCATACGCGGAACTAAATTAACGGATGAATCGTTGTGATTCAGAAAATTGAAGATTCCAAGCACGATGTACAATTGAGTTTTCAAATGAGAAATCCAAACATTTGATACAGATTTCGTATTCGAGCAATATTTCCCACAAACGCGTAGAAGGCTTTGACTTTAATTACTAAATAGTACGTGACTGAGAATTTTAATGTTTCCCGTGAAAATCATATTGTTATTCAAACAGATTTGACGATTATGCATGAAATTTTGTATTTCAATTTTGATTTTATATCCTCACGTCGCTGAATATCTGCGGTATTCGCAGAATACTGTATTAATTTTGAAATGAAAACATTCGTAATGATTATTTGTGATTTATGACAGTTATTATTTCAAGTGAGCATTGCTCCCTTGAAACAATAACTATGTCACATAACTAATGTATAGTATTATATATATTATAGTATAGTATTAGCATAATATGCTAATACTATAGTTTTGCAGAAATCTGTCCCATAATCCTTATACACGTTGCCAACAAAGTTTGTTGTCCCTTTGTTCGGAACGTATGAGTTGCGTGATTTTCGGTATTTTGGGTTAGACATCATGGATCAACACGTTTTGGTAAAAATTAATACAGTAATACCATAATAGGCTGCAATATTATAAACACTATACCGATATTTGTTGTTCTGTCTCTCAGACAGAATTAATAAATTTTGTTTCATTTTTAGAAGTTCAGAAGTGTTTAGTCAAGTGAATAGTTATTATGTTTGAAATCTCAAATAATGTAAATATCGTAAAAGAAATAAATTTAAGAAGTACCTCATCATCCTAGATAAAAAAATAGTTTATAATTTTGTTAGCTTTTTCCACATTACAACTAGCAAAGAAGGAAACAAAAGGAATAAAATTAAACAACTGCAAATTTTATAACTTAACAATATAATTTGTTTTATATTAGTAAACTACAATTAGGTCGGCGTTAAATATGATATTATCTTTTTAAGCATCGCAATCTGTTATGACTATGTAACAATGCCGATAAAATTTTACGTTTTATTGGAGAAATCATAGGCTTAAGGCGATCAAGTTTTATTATTAATAAATCGCGAGGCGTGAATATAAAATACGAACACATTAATTAATCGACGTTATTTTAGCTAAATTATTAGGTGAGGTATATATTCTTATGTATAAAATTCTCGTGTCAGTTTTCGTTCCCATACTCCTCCGAAACGGCTGGACCGATTCTCATGAAACTTTGTGAGCGTATTCAGCAGGTCTGAGAATCGGCTAACGTCTATTTTTCATCCCCCTAAATTTTAAGGGTGGTCCACCCCTAATTTTTTTAATATTTTTTTTGGACAAAAGTTCTTATGTTTTATTTTTCTATAATACAGCTTACAAAAATACACACAATGCAAAATTTTTACCCCTCTACTATCAACCCCTATTTTTGAAAACTGTAATTATTTTTTAAAGAATATTTTTTTATTTTGACATGACTGAATAAAAAATCTGATATTGAAATTGAATTTAAAATTGTAATTCGTTTTGCAAGATTTTTATTTTTATTTTGTCATGAATTAATTTAAAATATCTGATATTACTCTCAATTTTCACTCTTATACGATCAACCTATTTCAAATATATTAATAAAAAAATAATTGCTAGAAATCACATGTAGGCAAAACAACGTTTGTCGGGTCAGCTAGTAGCGTTACAAAATTTTTTTTTTCGTTATTGTTAAACTATAATATAACAGTGATTAGATATTTAACTGTTCGGGTTGCGATGAAGTGAGAATAAAAATATTTATACTCTCTTGATTTTATAAGAAGAAAAGCTCCTCTTCTTCTCTCTCTCTCCTAAGTATAATTATTAAGTAGATAGAAGTCGATTAATGTACCTTGGAATAACACATTAAGATCTCGCGATATTCGAGAGGTGCCCATATAACTCTTGGAAGAGAATGAACTTGTATTTCCGCGCTCACCTTCCGACCTTACATGGCAAATATCTTCTTGTTTGAACTATATCACTGCTAACTTACTAATCAACCTATTAAATTTCGATCAGTAACTAGTTCAGGCGGGAGCTAATAGCACATAGAGATAGTATTTTTATATAAAGAATGCATTTCTCGCGTAAAATGTATTTATTTATTCATATGGCTTACGAAGCCTTCGTGTAGCAGGAGAAAAAAATACAGTAGGAGATGCAAGTAAATTTCTTCTGGATTTGCCTAGCCTTAATTGTTAGAGCCACACCAACAAGTTATCAAAATGATAATGAGACTTATTAAATCTTTGAAAAGATTTTAAAGGTTTAATAAGTCCCTAAGTGTTGTTAAATAATGAAAAACATTTAATAAACTCTCCTAAATTGATGTGTACGCGTGAGGGCAGGTCAAAACTTCAATAATGTTTATGGATAAATAAAACAAAGAATTCAGAGTAATCTAATACAATCCCCGATTCCCGCTAAAATAAACGTTGTTTTAATAAAAATATCATCTCCGACAAGGAGACATTTAATTAAAATTCTTTGCAGTATCAAATAATAACATTATTAATATTCTGAGATATAATAACTGTAAATATAAATAATGTAGAATTTAGTTAAATTAATTTACTTTAAGTTCTTCAAATTAATCCGGCACATTATATAACTTTTATTTATGTGTCCGCCATTGTTAGGAGGAGTATACGTGCAGTGGATGGCGAAGCCCACAAGATGTGATCTATTGTATCGCCATGCCAGACTTGGTTCAATTTTTTTTCTCATTATGACATATTCGAACTCACGTCACATTCTGAACAATACAATATTTTTATGCACATTTTATTTAAACCAACAATAATATAATTCCTATCTAAATGCAATACTTTTCATACATTATAATGCCAAATATATTATATATATAAATCTCATGTCACGATGTTTGTCCGCGATGGACTGCTAAACTATTTAACCGATTTTAAATTAAATTGGCACACCGTGAGCAGTCTGGTCCAACTTAAGAGATAGGATAGCTTAGATCTTTAATTATAGTCGCAATTTTATTTTATTGCAAATTATTTGTCTGTAATTAATTGACAGTCACAATTATCTGTTAACTCCAAAAGATTCTAACAGATGTCGATACCTTTCGACTGGATTGAGTAAGTAATCATTAGATGGCAATGCTGTGGTAAACCGACAAACGTGTCATATAAAGATTAATTTACTAACCTAAACAAAGCATACTTTTATTGTTTAAAACACTTTCGATTATAAACATAATGCACTTAAGCTGATAATTATTTTTATTGAACTAAACAATGATTACTAGAAATCACATGTATGGTAAAACAACGTTGTCGGATCAGCTAGTAATATCTGTATTTATGTAACGGTATACTCGAGTCTCTTTATGAACGCGAACGAAGCCGCAGGGATAATCTAGTTATATTTATAAGACTGTATACCCCAATTAAAATCAAGGAACTCATTTTTCTTGGATAATTTTTTTTAAACGCATTTTCTTTTGCGATTGTCTTGTCGATTGAGACGTTTTCACCTTCATGAAACTTACCTTATAAAATAGATAAACTTTAACCTTTGTGAGAATTGGTTTAGTGGAACATTTTAGTCGACAGCAATAGACTATTTTAATTTTTAAGCGAGTGTGTGGGATAATCCTTTGTATCCATGGAACTATAAATATTAACATATTATATTAATATAATACGATAATTCGTTTCATTCAACGGTTAAAAAAACCATCGAAAGATGGCGGTGGGACACCAAAATATTTGTTTATAATTTTGAACCATTTCAGCTAATATCATCAAAAGTACCCCTTGTATTACGAAACCGATTCACATAGTAGTCGCAATAAAAAATTGCATAATAATGCGCGCTGTGATTCTAATCGACTGTCATCGGATTAAAAAATTGAGCCTGACAATTGTCTCTTCCTTTAAACTGTCAAAGATATAGTACGATATACGATTTACATTTATTATAGATAAATATAATAAATAGCCTAAATAGAATACACAGTTAGATATCTGTCGATTCTGTTGTACAACTCTCTAAACATATATTGAAATTTATTCCCTTGAGCTTATATTTAGAAAGCACAGAGGACTAACATTGATTTTGATAAGATTATTAATTAAGGAATGAAGTGAATAAGGAACGACCAATAAAGTTTTATTATTTTGGTATAACATGAACATTTGTGAAATTGCGGCTTAAATTATTAATATTTATCAGTTAAATATGATATAAAATATGAGTTACACTTTCAAATAACAAATTTGGAATAGTAAGTTTACTCTGATTATTTTTTAATTTGAGTATTTTTTTGTGTTATTATCATAGAGATACCGATATCAAAGATTATTGTACTTTGAAGCCGATACTTAAATTATAGTTTTTTTTACTTACTGCTATAATTTTTGGTGCCGATAGCCGGCACTAGAAATATTTAATTTCCACAAAACTGCTTTCCTACTAATAATTAATGACTTCTTAAAAATGCATTTCGTAAATAAGTACAAAAAACAAATATTATTCTCGAAATTTGCACAACACAATGTTTTGTATGTTTATATTTGAATATATTATATTCGATTTATCTAATACAAGTATCTTGTATATTTTTTCTGGTTCTTTTTACGGAATCAAAAAGATTATGTTGAAGAAGACAGACATTTGTTTTATTAAAAAGCCTTGGTGAATTTTGCCATCTTTATATAAAACGATTACGTCTAAATACAATTTTTGAGATAAAATGCTACGTCAGAATAATATTTAAAATAAGTAGCTAAAATATTTTTGTCCTGTCCTAAATGAGTTTTCGATTTAATACTGTTACGAATACTTGCCATTTTCAACTTCATGAGAATCCCATGCGAGGAGAAAAAAAAGGCATTTCAAGTATTTCATAAATCATCGGGAGTTAATTTGGAATCCACCGATAGTCAGTAGATGGATTAACGTTTGGTCTAACGGGATACGAAGTAAAGTTTCATGTCTTAAAGATGAAAGTGAAGACATGTGAGAGTTTGGTTGTGATACGTGATGGGCCTGGCTAAGGCCTTACTCAGCTTGGACCTTGTGATGGTGTTATGGACCAGCTGTGCTTGGCCTGCAGGAGGTCCCGATGTGATGGTGACAGGCATCGTGGCGAGTTTCTACGCTTGAAATTTCAAAACTCTGAAAATACAATTTTGCGAAGATGCGTTCGTAGCTGTTGTGAAATGTACTAAACATGAATCCAACGCGTTTTATGTCGTAAAAGTGTACGTAAGTGGGATAATCATGTACGTCATAGACCATTTCGTTCTGTCAAAATTATGTCCTGGTAAACCTTCTTCTAAGCGGCTTAATTTATCGGTAATATGTTATTTAAAGTTCACCTACACACACTTATTTTGTATTTGAAAGTTGATCGTAAGTGTCAAAATGTACTCGTAATTGGCACGGATAGCTTTTTTTATTGTGTACACTCATTAATCAAATAAATATACAGATTTATTATAAGGATTAGGTAAATTTCCGGGCAGTATTTGTTAATAACGTTTACAGCCGGTATTTACAGAGGTAGGAAGGTATCGTTTGGGCTGCGTGATAAATTATTATTAGAATTTAAGCGAGGGAAACGATAGAGATTATCGAAAAATGTGGCCGATCTAGCGTGTAATAGGTACAACGCGTGCATTAAGCTCTTTTCAGAGTACCCTATAATATAATTATATCATAATTATAATATAGAAATTATAAATTACAGTGGTGTGAAGTCTATATTTAAATCAAGATAATAACCTAGTGAAATGATAAATAAATATGTTTAGTTATTTTGATGTATAGTTAGTATGAGTACGAGATACTATTAAAATAAAAAATATTAGCTTGATATTGAACTTATAATATCTTAAAAAGCGCCTTATTTATTACTGCGGTGGCGGAAAAGTTAGTTTTACTAGTATGTACATCTGGTGGAAATGTCGATTACGAGCTTTTAAGCTAAAATTAAGATATGAAAACCTTAATATTATCTTTTTGTTTCAGGTTTAGAGTGAAAGAATGTTTGTCTTCAAAATAAGAGGAGCACTCAGCGATTTTATAACTTAGAACACACGATTTATCCAATGAACAAAATGGAGACTTCAAATGTGACAATTGGGAGGAGTAAACATTTGGGTGATTTGGAGGTCAGTAAATTACATTTGTAAGGAAAAAGGAGTTTGAATGATAATATTAAACAAAAAATAAATTACTCATTTTAAGTAAGAATGACATTCACAAGTGATAACGGGTCTTCACTGAAAGGTTGACCAATTACAAAAAACGAAGCTTGTCTGAATTTGTTGTAACGTAATTTATACTGTCTTTGGTACACGCGAGTACATGAACTTCTGTATCTTACTTACGGTAAGCGAACTTGAATAGTCGTTTACAATTGTGAAATACGGTTTATCTAGAGTCCAGTGTTTTTCAACCTTTTTCATGATGCGACCCCCCTGGTATAAAAAAATATTACGCGACCCCCTTTGACCTTCGGTTTTTTATCATGTATGTAGGTGTATGTTACAGTATTACCATTAACAATATTAATTGTCTTTAATTTTGTTTTTTTTACTAAAGTACCCATTTATTCGACCTCTGGCGACCCCCCTACAGAAGCTACGACCCACAGGTTGAAAAGCAAGGATCTAGACCAATATATGTATCTTCTGTAAATTATGAACCATGCAACTAACTTGCTCTTTGTTCAGTAAAATTGCTCTTTGTTCAAAAAAATTGTATAATCCTAAAGGTTTAAAATATTTTCACTCTGATCCGTTATTGTTATACCTATGTGACAAAAAAATTACAAACTATATAAGTTTGTAATATTTTAGTGTGAAAAAAATTCTCAAAAAGACTCAACATTCAAACGACACAATTTTATTTAATACCTATAAATGTCACCTCGAGTAACTGTATGAAAATATCCACGAATTTCAGGTAAAGGTTCTTATAAAGGCACTTTGTAAGCATCGTCGCTTTGTTAAGGCATCAATAAACATTCTGGCAGCAACAGCAGCTTTCTTCTTTTGCTTTGGTACTTTTGCTCCCAGTTTATAGTATAATAATTGATGTAGATAAATATAAATCAGTTATTAAATCATTAACGGAAAGGGGCAACAGAATCGCATACGTGACTCTATTGATATTATTAGAATGCTTATAAATACAATTAGCCGCAATTATTTATTATACAGGATATACTCGTAGAAGTTCTGTCCACGAGAGAGTTTATTTGGTGAACGTGCATCAGCACGATGTGATCACCAGGATCTACTGGTACCATTAACATGCACGCTAAGGGTGCTACGGCGTCGGTACGAAACATGTATTCGATTTGTTTGCCGAATATTCCTTATAAATTAGTACTAATAGAATAGTATGTACTGAGGCTGCAATATACTCGTATCTTGAATTAAAAATAACTTTTAACTAAATTTTTGAATAACTATTATTTCGCTTTGTATATTTGAAATATCCATACATATCACAATTCATAAAAATAATTAACCTAATTATACATTACCATCCTGAATTCTTCAACCTATTTTATCCATTCATTTTCGTGATTTTTTGTGCATATTCAAAAAATAAGCCGTCTTGTAATACATTGGTTACAATAATTTATTAGAAAGTTTAATTACTTCTCACGCCCATAAACCTCATCAACCTTGACTTTAATAGTTTTGGTACAATGTTACTTTATAACATCATTAATAAAGGCTTTAGGTATAAATTACTGATAATTATATCGACTGAAGTACAGTAAATAAACTTCATATAGCAATTATCGTGCTTAAACAACTCTACCCCTCTTAATAATCACTTACAGTCCTTTTGACTCTTGTGCCTTAACAGTGACGATCGTCAATCAATTAAGGCTCTTACTACGTTCAAGGATTAGTTCAATATACTTTTATAGAAGTTAAAGATTTCTTTCTCTCTATTGTGATAATCTAAAGCTGTCATAATGGAGCACACTTCAGAAGCTAAGTACGGCTTCTGAAGTTTGTATACCACTAAAAATACCACCAATTTTAAATTCATCAGAAACAGAAGAGTCCACCCACTGATCAAAAGTTGCCAGTTATTATAATTATACATATACCGTGGATAAGATCTTACCCAAATCTAATGCTATTATTTCGCTTATTAAATATTACCCACGCAATATCTATATTAATTTTGGTAAACTCTACGATGAAGAGGCCTTTGCATAACATATCCTTGTCAGCGTAAATTATTACATTTAAATATTTCTCAGAAGATATCTGTATAATAATTTGATTTAAATACACTTTATAACAATATAACTGAATATGAAGATTATAAATAGGTTCAGAAACAAATAGGACGTTTACTAGTAAAACCAATACGACGTTTACAAATAAAATCAATATCTATAAATGAGACAGAAAAGCAGGTCATACTAATTCAATGAAATAATAATTATGTTTATTCCATACGATAAGTTTTTGCTCTAACATTAGTGTCACCAAGTTTACGGAAATAGACTAGAGTAATAATTGCACCATACAATAGAATCGGCTTCTCAATCACCCGTTTGTATTTTTTTAATAAAATTATATTTTACAAGCTTATTATCTTACTCACTAAAATATTTTTTATCTCTAAAAAGCACCAATCGCTTGATGCAAAAGAAAGAAAAGGTAAAATTATAATAAGTAACATGGAGAGGTTATTAGAAATATTCACGAAAAATTTATTAAGATCTTCCGTTCTTATTTAAATTTAACAAGTTCTATCATCTTGTTAAGATTTTTTGGAATAAATAGCGGAAACACGAAATTACATCGTATGAAATTAGCTCTAAATTGATTTTGGGAAAATTAAAGATTCAAGGAATTTTTTTAACATAAAATAAAACCGTTAAATTAAAATGTTGATAATGAGTTTGGGTGTGTAAACATTTTACATTTTTTTGCGGTGGGGTAGTCTCGTATGAGTCTGTGTCTGCATGATCGTTATTAAAAAAGAGTCTTATTAAAATTTGCCTGGCTGTATTGATTAAGAAATAAAACTGAAAACTCAGTAAAGCCGTTAAAATATTAATGATTCGCAAACGTTTCGTAATATTGGCATATATTATAAATTAGGATCGAAACTTGACATTGTTATTATTTGACTTTCAAAGTAACATATTATGCGAAATAGAGCTCACAGTATTTCTGGGAAATTCGTTTTCCGTTTCTATAATTTTCGATCCTAATAAATTCTCTTTGAACGCCTTTGGTCTGACATGTTGGGTCCAATTTTTCAAACCAGGAAAATCTTTTTTCGTTTGAAAAGCCTCGGCTTATTAAACCTTTCACAAACTTTTAATTCTTATTAGATTATTTTTCTATTTTCATTATTTTCACTTTGTAATTATTACTCAAAGGAAATTATAAATAAGAAAACTTATCTATTAATTGAAAAACTACAATAGAAGGAAAATGAACAAAAAAGTCTACTATAATAATATTTATTTCTATTGATTAGTTTTTTATTAATAAGATTTAACTTCTTTAGTCTATTTATATACATTATTTTTAGTAATCGAATCGAATTAGTTCTGGTATGTGTTGCAATATATGATACATTGTAAGCGGTTGTATTTGATTTTCATTAATATATAACTTAATGGCAAATTCATCATTTTGAAATAAATTTTGAACTTATTTAGCGCAAGGGGTTCAAATAACGTATATAATGTATATGTATATATAATAAAGAATTCTTGGTTGTCGTACTAAATTGGTGCGAATTGACAAAATCTTGTGTTGAATAATCCATATATCGAGGAAGGTTAAATAATATCTCGCTACTATCATAAATAGGGGATCATAAAAGATAAGTATTGGAAAAATGTCAATGTGAAATTATACTCGAGCGTTATATTAAGTACTTTGAAACAATTCGCTAAGCTTACTTGATTTGAAGGGATGTTACTCTAAATATTAGTCCGGCTTACTACCCCAGGTGGGTTTAATTTTGATTGATTTGTCAATTAATAGCAATGAAGATAAAATGCTTATATAAAGCGCAATACACATTGAGCCCGCGTGGCCGACGACATACGTCGGCAAGTTTTTGTCGGCGGTCTAGTTGGCGGCTTCTCTTAATACAAGTCGGAAAATATTGTCGGCGGCTTGAGATGAGAAATTTATTTGGCAGTCAGTGATTGCCGCGTATGGATAAAGGTTGTGTGATTGTGTTATATCATTTGTTTTTTTTTTTCCATTCCATGTGTCGAAATGCTGTAGTCGATTTTTATAATCTGTGAAAGGTTTTGTCAGCCACATGTTTATCCTACAAATGATCTTTATGGTCTTAAAATGATTTATTTAATAACGGCAAAAACTTAAATAACGCTAAAGTAAACTTGACAAAGTATGGGCTATAATTAGTTAAATTTACTTCATAACATTTATGAATTATACCTACAATAATTATACGACTTTGTTATTCATTATTTTTCGTACTATACATTTTTGCTTTGCTTTTTTCTTTAGTACTTGTTCCATTGTTATTATTAACGTTATAAATATTACTTTTTTGTAGTTCACACTTCTTGATTTTTATCAAGTTTTTCTTATGAGGGTTGCCTGGAAGGGATCGCTTCATAGCGAAAAGTCCATTGTATTTTTTAAATGAATCCCGTTTCCTTTTGTATGTATACATATCGAAATGCTTGCATATTTTGACAGCTATGTCGGTAACCTTAGTCCTCTGACGGATAACCTCATTTCTGATACGATCCATCAGAGAAACCCCAAGCATAGCTCTCTCCATAGCACGCTGAGCGACTTTAAATCGGTGGACCCACCAGTCCCACCGTCAGTGTCCACGTCTCTGCACCATACGTCATCACCGGCAAGACGCACTGGTTGAAGACCTTTGTCTTCAGGCTCTGAGGAATAGCCTAGGAGAATATGCGACGAAGTTTCCCGAATGCAGCCCAACCCAGTTGGATGCGCCTTGCAGCCTCCTTGTCGAAGTTGCTTCTGCCCAACTCAATAGTCTGTCCGAGGTAGACATAATCATGCACAACTTCGAAATGAAGCATTAATTATAAATACCATTATCATTAAAAATATATATGTGTACTTTAAAAGCTGTTCCTTTTCATCGCAGCGTAAACACAATTTGACAACCGTGTATGGTTGACCTTTATAAATAATTTATTTAAGGCCCGCGGCATAACATAGAATTTTTAACGATTGGACGTTTTAAAACTATATAATTGTTTCAAGGTGATGTACACATGGGAAATGGACTTCAATCGCAGCCTGCTTGGTGCAGGCACAATGTTAGTGCCAAGAGCAACAGCTGTGCCGTCAACTGCGAATGGAATGCCGCCGTGGGCTCATAATTCGTGGATTTGTTTATTCGCCGCCATGCTCGCTGTGGCAATCGGAGGGAATGCTATTGTTATATGGATAGTTACAGGTGGGATAAAGTTTTTTATTCTCTATTCAAAAATTCAGTTTGTATAACAGGAGCAGGCTGAAAAACAGCGCTGTTTGAGAATTCAAACAGCTATAAGCTGAGTCTGGTCCTGATTGGCCCCCTTTAGATCGAAACAATTATATTCTTTCTCTCCCCTATTTTTAATGATATTTATTAAAGTTTTATCTTCTTTTTTATAATTTTTTTTTCATTATTATGTAGTTTCCACTTTATGATTGTTGATTAAGTCTAGTTTTAAGATTAATTAAGTATAAATTAATCAGTATGTTAATAATTAGTTAATAATTGCAATAAATGATTATTCTATTCTATATCCGTCACTTTGTTGCACCAGCGATCTGACGGTCCTGGGTTCGCGTCTCGGTGTAATCAACATGTATGTGAACACAATTGTCGGTTATGGACTGGTTTATGAATGTAAATATTTATATAGAAGCATAGAATATATTAAGCCGGATAGAACTTATAGTGAACGATATTGTGAATTGAGTTCGCGAAATCGTGAGTATGTTTATGTATTTTTTGAAAGCTTACCTCAACCTAAAATCGATCGTCTAATATTCGATTAAATTCTATAACTTTTTATGGCCGTATATAATTTACGGAAATAGAAATTTTAGATTAAATTGTAGGTCGTGTTTGACGTTAATAAGTATATGATTCTAAATAATTAAATAAATACAAACAAAACATTTCGGCTCGCTGTCTTAAAGTTTAAAGTGTAATAAAAACGTATTTTATTCTAGACGCCTACCTCTCTCAGCTACTTCAACGATGTTTCATTTACGATCCGTTTTATTAAAAAGCCACCATAATTATACGCTTACATTCCACAAATATGGAAATACAATCGAAACTGGAATATTTTTGAAATTTGCTCCGTTTGATCCTTAATGGAAGGAATATTGTAACCGCATTTCCTGAACAAATATGGAAATGGAAATGGAAATGCAAATCTAAGCTATGCGAATCATTGGAAAAGCCACGTTGAATGTATTCTTACCAAGCGGATATTCAAATTGTTTTGCGTTAAAATGTCTAACACTTTAGACATTAAGGAATGAACCTAAGATTTGAAGTGAATCATAGATGACATTAACAGACCGGAGAAGGTTCACAATTCGATAAATTTTTTCGCATGCTACCAACCTATCTATGTATATTGTCCACACTATAAGTTTCTAGAATTGGCCACTTTCTAAACAATACTAAATTATATTAAAAAATGTATTACAGCTTGTGAATATTCAATGACACACAGGATAACACTGACTGTCACTTGTTTTTGGAATTTGCGTATCTACATGAACTTGGAAAAATTTTCGTAGTATGATTTTCTACGACTTTAAAAAAATAAATTTTACGAAATAAAGCATCGCTCGATTGCAATCTCATATTAACAGTGAAGTACCATGCAAAACGCGCGATGGTCGCCAGTCCAAGGCTGTGTACAACAAAAACATCGATGCTGTGCGCCCCATGATTGAAACAGACAGGCATGTGACCTACCACGAGGTTCACGCATCCGTAAAAATAAGCATGAGTCAAATGCAATAAATTCTACACCTACAATTGGGTGTGAGAAAGCTGTGCTCGCGGATCCCCCACACAATTTCACCTAGGCTAAAAAAACAGGCTGCGACGCTTGGTGTGATATGCCTATCAGATACTAAGGTGCACGAAATTTGGTGTGGCTTTGACTACTGATTACTTTTAAGTTTGATGATGCTTAAATAATAAGCTTTATATTCTTGGTGAAAAGGAAAATTGCTTCGGTATCATTTACAATCGGTATTTATTTATAAGTACACAAGATCGGCTTACTTCAAACTAGAGCATTTGAAAACTCGTTCACGAATAAAGAGGGAAGCTATGTTAACCCCTAATGGCCGTCTGTATGGGAATCACGCTTTCTGCAAAGTCCAGATTTCGTGCTAAGCTTGACTCCACAAATCAAATCTTATACGTTGTTGACATTCGTGAATCATACTGAACGTTACTCATACTCTTAACCCCTGTAATTCAGAAATATCTTCTCTATTTATTCCACTATTCAAATATGTCATGGATTATAAAAAAACCGTCCTTAGAGCAGAGATAAGTTTTTGTACAGCTAGTTGCTCTTTAATATTATTATCGAAACGATAAGATTTATATAAAATAATAACAAGGATTATGGAATCACGATTACTATCGACTATTGAATAGTCGTATAATTTATTTATTTATTATGAGCTACCAGCTAAATGTACAATTATTAATTCTAATATAAACTTAAACAAAATGTATTTGTACATCTACCTCAAAGGTGGGCTGAGTTGCTAAAAAAGTAAAACTATCAGCTCAAAGACATGTGTAGCCAAATGAAATGTTAAACGCGGAAGCTCTGGCCATGCTAAGAGTTTAGTCTAATCAGAGCTTACAAAATAATTCTATATATATATATATATATATATATATATATATATATAGGTCTCAATACTGCAAAATACAAACACTTAATTCGTGTTCAACATATTTAGACCGATAACTACTTTAATTTGTGAACTTGTTATTTGTGACCCAAATATCGCCTCTTCTCCGTTATATAATATTATGTTCCTCTAATGTACTTATTCTATAAAGTGTTGCTTACAATTCTAATAAAACAATTTATTAGAAATACTCCGTTGACGGATGCTCCAGTGTCGGGACGAAACGTGCGTGGAGTGTTTGAGGGATTTTACGCGGAGTTTTGCTAATAAATTGGTCTATTAGACTTGTATACTATGTAGTTCCGTAAAGTAACACCTGATTCTATTAAGTATTGTTTACTTTATATTGTTTTTTCTATTGACGTACAAAAAAGGAATTATTGTTAATTAAAATTAGAAAGACAAGATCCAATTAGTTAGATAACATAAATGTCTGGAAAATAATAAATAGAAATTCCATTTGGCTTTTTTCTTGAAGCACAAAACAACAACAAAATAGTTATTGAGTTATTTTCAGAATATTCTCAAAACATTCCATTAGTGTCATGATTTTGTGAGCAATACTTAAAATTGTGGGTAGTTATAAAAATCAACATAGAAAAACCGGCAATGTGCTGCCTAGCTGACGTCACGCCCCACCATATTCAGTGGGAGTTTAGTGGAGATTAGTCTAGGACCCGGCTGCGCCCGGGCGGGGAGAGTCATTCTGGTGCGAGACGCTGGTGAAGATAGATACTAGCTTAGATCTATGACGGTTTGCTGTG
This sequence comes from Pontia daplidice, assembly GCA_963693355.1. Classification (NCBI taxonomy): domain Eukaryota; kingdom Metazoa; phylum Arthropoda; class Insecta; order Lepidoptera; family Pieridae; genus Pontia; species Pontia daplidice. The sequence goes on from CAVNZL010000014.1 coordinate 3,240,457, forward strand.
TGAGGCAATTAAAGTGTATTAACCAAGGTGTACTTATAAAAGTTTAATAATGGTTAAAAGTGAGTACTGTATCCTGCAGTTTTTTTTATATTAGGATCTAATTATTCTTTAAAAAACACTTTTTTTTACTTAAACAGCTTCTCTCTATCTGTCACTAAGACAAATAACATGCAGACACGATAGTTTTATGAAAGGGGCCAGTATAGATATAGCACTCTGTTCGAAATTTAAATTTTTACTACTCACAGCATTACTGTCGCCAGTAAAGGATGAAAATTTTATTAAAACTTATTTTCAGCTCACCGACGAATGCGAACAGTGACCAACTACTTCTTGGTGAACCTGTCTTTCGCAGACCTGATGATGTCATTGCTTAACTGCCTCTTCAACTTTATCTATATGCTTCACAGGTATATATTATATTCAAATTGTATCATTTGATTTGATAAATTAAATAAGCTAAATGACAATAGTAGTGTGAAATTATGATTTAAACATGAACCTATAGTTGAACGACCCAAATAAGAGAGAAGAAAAGGATTTTATCAAACGAGATACAATAAATTTGTTTTGTTTAAGAGAAATTAGGATTTAAAGCGATGTTTTAATGTTTTTAAGTCTGTACCTAACTTTTGAGTATGAGGAATGGATAGGTGAAGTTATTTTAAATAAATTTAATTTACAAAAAGAAGAAAACTCTAAAATGTATAATTATAATTATATTCCGCCGTAACTTTGCCTGATTCCCAAATACAATACAAATCATCATCTTCCTCATCTCACTCCTTTTACATTTGGTTGAATTTGTTTGGATGATAAATTATTCATCAAAATGTCTTTAATTATTATTCTCTAATATATCCATAATATTCTTCTTCGAATTTTTGACATGGGAAAATGTTTGCGCCATTCGTCGGTAAAATAGGAATTGTTGTTAAGGGCATTTAGTACCATTTCTGGTATGTCTTTCGATGTCGTCTCAATATTAACTACCGCGACTTTTCATTTCATGATTACTTTCATAGATTGAGATCACAGTATCATAAGTATGACCTTAAATGTACTTCTCAAAATAATTATTGTAATAATCATATGCTCTACAAAGGAAGACTCCCCGTCATCAAAGGGTTAAGTGTGGTATCACTAACCTGTAGTTTCTGCATTTAATTTTCAAATCGTATTGTCGTACAGCCAGGCTGTTTTTCGTTCAAGAAAACACTTTCGCGTTTTTTGAGATTTAAAATCAACGTAAACACTCGACGATCGATTTGATCTGTCAATAATTGACGTTTGAAAAAAAATTGATCTTCTCCACGTATAATATACCATTAATTTCGTTCGCAGTGACTGGATATTTGGCGTGCGTTATTGCAAGCTCAGTAATTTCATAGCCAACGTGACAGTGGCAGCCAGTGTGTTTACTCTGACGGGCATATCTTTTGACAGGTAATATAACTCGTATAATGCCGTATCCGGTTAACAGCATCTCTTCGCCGCGTGTTGTACCGGAGATGCGGTAATCCAATCGTACGTCTTTTGTTTTACATTCTCGTGTTTGAAGTTATAACTAAAGATGAAACGTATTATTAATTGATCAAATTAGAAACTTGGATTTAAGTGAGACAACTAATTGTATTTCGAAGTATGTACGTGCCCCGACCCGTGACTAATTCAATCTCAGTGTCGGAAGAAACCCAAATTTGTAAATGATTTTCTTAAACGCAATATGTTGTATGTACATGTATTAATTATGAATCTACCAACAACATTTCTATGTAACTAACTTCTATAAATTTCGAGGCGAAAACATCACACAGATCTCACAATGAGCTCGACTGAACCGTCAAATTCGTGTCAGTAACATTCAATCAAATATTGTTCTGATTTACCTATATCATGTTTTGCAAAGAGTTCTATTATCCAACAGGTACCAAGCAATTGTACGACCGATGAGGCCTCGAATGTCGAAAACTTGCTCACTTATCATGATCGCTGGAATTTGGGTGAGCGGAATGTTGTTGGCAACACCGTGCTTATTATATTCTACTACAAAGGAATACAGGTATTACAAAACTTTTTACCCTTGCATGTAATTAATTTTTCTTTTTTATTTGCAATACGTGGCTTTTGACTTTTAGGACTTTGTGTAAATATTATGATATTCGTTATAGGTAATACAATTTGTTTTTGATCGAATTTATTCAAGCCGTATTCAAACTCATTGTACTAAATCTTAGAAACTTTCAGTGATTAGTGAAGTATCATATTAAGACGTATGTAATATTTGTTATCGATGCAATCATTTCAATCTATATATTATAACGATATAGCAATAGAAATTATAACAAAACAGTCAGATTAACCGAATTAGGTTAAATAACTTCTTAAATGTTCTCTGCAGAAGAGGTACATAAGGAGACTTGTTATGATAGTCGGCTCTTATCACCACAAATCATCATCCTCATCAGCTATTGGGAAAGTAGAAACCAACCAAAGCCAGTACAATTGACTATGGCATCAGGGCGGCCGCTTGGTGTCTCCATTCAAGTAAACTTTGAGTCCACCAGATCTTATCCATGAGTGCCATATGCCCACCCATTTCAAAGTTGCTACCTAAGAAACTAGCAAGAAAGCATCTAAGATACGAAGGTTACGACAAAATTTATGTCTATAGTCTTCTTATTATGAGCTATAGATTATAATGTAATGACGTTATAGTCTCACATCGACATATAATAAAAAATAGTAACGCACACTGAACATCGCTACAATTAATATGACGTAAGCTTAGGCGTAGCAGCTCTTTTACGCCTCGTTAATTATATCAAGATTAGAGACGGTTTTTAATTTATTTTTATTTTCCTTCGTAGCATGCATAAAGGAATAATTTTTCCCGTTTTTCCACATTTCCACTGATCTTTCACTGCCAATAGTCACAGCGTGGTTTTATATAGCCTAGCCGTAAGTTAGCCTTCCTCTATTAATGAAAGATATTATACATATACATATATAGGTTTGCGTTTACTTCCTAATGTTACTCGTTTATCTTATATATAAAATTCTCGTGTCACAGTTTTCGTTCCCATACTCCTCCGAAACGGCTTGACCGATTCTCCTAAAACTTTGTGAGCGTATTGAGTAGGTCTGAGAATCGGCCGACATCTATTTTTCATCCCCCTAAATGTTAAGGGTAGTCCACCACTAATTTTTTATTTTTATTTTTTAGACAAAATCTTTAGTTTCTATATTTTTATCATACAACATATAAAAATACATAAATCCTAAATTTTCACCCTTCTACGATCAACCCTTATTTTTTATTTATAAATTGCAAATTGAAATCACATGTATAGCAAAACAACGTTTGCCGGATCAGCTAGTAATTTATACAATCTTCGATGATCTTAAAATAGATGTAATGTCAAATATGATCGCTTTTCAAATGTTAATATTTGCTTTGAACGAAATGTGTAATTCATAAAATGAATATTTCATGGAATATATTAACTTTTTTTCAATATTATTGAAAAATTGGCATGATAATTTTACCGTGAAAAAAAATAGGTTCGTTACTTCGCCCTGTATTCTCGAATGTCATTTATGTCTTTAAACACTTATTGGAACACGGACCTGGACGTATAAACGTATGTCTAATCAAAATACATCTATTGAAAATTACAAACTTAAATTAATAATAATAAATAGCCTTTATTCGGACATAATTTTTACATTTCGTCTTACACAAATCTTAATCTAAGACTCTGGCAGGTCTTCGACACCGACAATTTCATCTGTTTGCCCCTGTTTGGCAAAGGCCTCCTCCATTCTTTTCCAACCTAATCTATTATGGGCTTTCCTTGTCCATGTTTTTCCTCCATATTCTAAACCACAAACTTAAATTATAATAGTTTAATAAACGAAATATATTCAACATGTTGTGATTAGAATATGGCGGCCATTTTTTTCGTTGTGGGTGTACAAAAAAGTATAATATAATTTTTTGTCAATAACCCAAATACAAAGGTAATCATTACAAATAGTTCGTAAATAGATCATATTGAAAAGATACATTTGAGTTGAATTGGGCATAGTTTGAATACTCCATTAACGACGACTTCCAACTTTCATTTCGCCTTTAGCTATTTTCGAGTTACCCTTCAGAATAGAGTAACTAACATACCCGTGTTAAAGTTTAAAAAGCAAGCTAAAAGTTAGGTTTTATTTTATGTGGTCGTGAACGTGCAACTCATACGAAACTTTCATTTGCTTTGGTTCAAGAAAAAGAACGTTTAACAATTGAATGAGAAGTGCTTATGAGGGGACAGTTACATTGTAAAATAAACGAAATTGATACATTTTCTCTCACTAATTTCAATTGCTCACATAAATTACTAATCACATAATTACGGCAAATAGATATTGGGTAGATATTGGTTAGGGACGTCAAAGAAAACATTCACATTCGATGCTAAGATAACATATTTTTATATTTGACCCGGTAGACGTTGTTTTTCCATACATATGATTTCAATTTTTAATTAATAAATGAAAAATAGGGATTGATCGTAGAAAGGTAAAACTTTAGGTATGTATTTTTGTTTGCTGTATCGTATGAAAATAAAAAATGAGAAATGTTGTCCAAAAAATAAATAATATTGTGGGGTGGACCACACTTAACATTTAGGGGGATGAAAAATAGATGTTAGCCGATTCTGAGACCTACCGAATACGCATATAAAATTTCAGAAAAATCGGTCGAGCCGTTTCGGAGGAGTTCAATAACGCACCCCGTGACACGAGAATTATATGTATAAGATTATGAATTGTTACTTTTATGTGATAAGTAGTATTTGTTGATTCAAAGGTGCGTTGTAAGCGTTACAATGTAGAATGTTATATAGGAAGAATGTTATAGAGGTAGTAGCGTTGGTAAAATATTCTTTAAATTCTAAAGCTGTGTTTACGTTACAGTATTTTTAATATTATTTCTTGATTCGGGAAACCCAAAGGATTTTCATAGGTTTGGTTTCGGTTATACATATTGATGTACATCATTAAAAACTGTAATGATGATTATTATTATTGCATATGTGTGAAGGATATTACTTGTTAATAGGTCGAAGGGAACGCTAAGGACAGCATGTCTTCTCTCATGGCCAGATGGATTACCCGACGTATCTTATATGGATTTTATGTAAGTTATCTAATGGCTATTTTAGGTTATGTAAAACGATAAATATAATGTCTTCGTTAAGGTTGTCGTAGTGTAATTAATATTTGATAAAATATTGGTAACCTTCTATTATGATAAGCACGAAAGTTGAATTGTATTATATATTATATAAAGTAAAAAAAATTATAAAGATATTAAATGTAAATAATCCATAAATTGTACCATTCGAGAGCTATTCTGGCGTGCGTTTACAAAACCTTAGAGTTACCAAATTTTAAATAGTCATACAAAAAAGTCCACTACAGTATATAAATATATCTTATATGTGAGCTATAATGTCAAATATTGAAACAGAAAAAATAATAATTTATTATTAAGCATGTAATCATTTCTCTTAACTATTACTTGATATCACAAAAAGGAAAATAGGAGTGAAGAAACTCGGTTGTTTCCCTTTCGATTTGACATCCGTTTCACATTTATATATATACACTAAGAATGTTACTTAATTTTGAATAATATTTATTATTTTGTTACAGGTATCAAGTATTGTTTTTTATAGTAACATACGCTGTACCAATGATGGGCATGACATTCTTTTATTCGGCAATGGGCAAAGTACTTTGGGGTTCAAGGTCCATTGGAGAATTAACGCAACGCCAATTGGACTCAATACGTTCGAAACGAAAGGTAATCGCTCCTTTCTATTAATATGAATGTTTATAACCTGCAACGATATTGGACTTCGCGCTCTGTATATATACAATTTCTTTTCAGGAGGATTTAATATCTTACCATGCTTAACAACATTGCCAGCACTTGCTATGCAAGCAATTTACCATTTTTATAAAAATATTGGCTTTATTCTTTATTTAAATTTTTGACATATTATTAAATATGTAAATGTTACAAAAGACTACTATGAGAATATGTATACCATATGGGATCCCTACTTAGAAAATATATTACTGTACTGAAAATGTTTTAAAGGAAAGCCTGAATAGTACGTCTGAACTCTGCGCTTATTATTACTAGTTTAGGAACTAGGCCACTATAACGTAGCCGATATCGATAAGGTTTTTTACTCTAAATGAGAAAAAGCATCTGAGGCGTTGTTCGTTTGAAATGATAATTAACTCATTCTAGACTATTTTTCTAAAAAACTTTCTTGCAAACCGAGTGGCTGCTAGAAAACAGTAGTTCACCACACACATAAACTATTTTAAACATAGATAAGATTTCTTTATATCTGCAGACGCGCACACATCAGCCCATTTAGCTGTTAGTGTGATTTGTATATAATCATAATACTTCTATAATAGTAAATGTAGAGTAGCTGAGACACTGCCAAAATTATACTCGTAGGAAAACTTTTACGTCACTAACGGACATTTTTCATTCGTAATTTGTATTGTACAAGGATACTTCGCATATTCCTTAAGTTAACTACGTTTAGATAAAGTTATTTAAGCTTAGGAAAACTCTGTTCCCAAACGATGTAGGTTCTTTTTCATATAATCACCGATGACGTCGCAAATCTAAAATAAAGTTCTACTATATTTTTTTAATAACAGTATTTGTATTAATAACAAAGACAGTATCTGAAGTATCTGAATTGACAGTATCTTATTATAACAATAATAAAGTAACTTCAAGAATAGAAAATAAAAGTGTTTTCACTAGATTTGCTCAGAGAGTCCGTCGGTGTTCATTGCGATCTTAAGTGGTTCTAAAGTAGCTTTTCTTCCTGTAGGGGTTTAAGTAATGTTTACTTTTCTTTTGGTCTATTACCTAAGGTTTCCAACGAGCCTTTAAGAATGTAAAACGTATTTATTCTTATCAGATTATTTAATAAAAAGAAATAATATCATTACTAAAACTAAAACCGGTCTCTTTAGTAGAGAGAATTTCATAAATTCTACATTTAATTTTCATTAACGAAATACAGTTTTTCTTAGTATAACATTGTTTTTCCCGGAATCGTAGTGAAAAATATAGTAAGGTAAAACACGGCTATCCAATATCGGTTTCTATTTACTATTTTTTCTAATTTAGCCCCTATATATACTATTATTATACAGTCATGTTATTAAAGATAAATTCTTTGCAGGTTGTGAAGATGTTCATTTTAGTCATAGTAATTTTTGGTCTATGCTGGCTACCATATCACAGTTACTTCATTTTCACACACTTCTACCCATCTGTATTATACATGAAGTATATACAGCACGTGTATCTTGGATTCTATTGGCTGGCCATGGCGAATGCTATGGTCAATCCGATAATTTACTATTGGATGAATGCAAAGTAGGTATTTATGACTAGATTATATGACAATTTCATATTTATGCTTCTTTTCTGTTTCTGTTTTTGAGTTTTAAATTGTGTTTTAAATAGTTCGTAGTTGTTGCTTTATGAGAAAGCAAGACAGTTTATATTGTAACCCTATTTTATAGGGCAATGATTCGTATTACATTTTTTTAAATTAATGTTAAAAACGAAATACATGTTCTATTTTTAAATCAACCTAATTTTTTTGAATATCCTGGAAATTGGGGCTTTAATCAGTCTTTAGAATTTTTCATTCGACGTTCAAAGCTTTGAAGTTTATTTAATTAAAATATACTACATTCAGCCAGTGTTTGAGAAGTTAACTAGAGGCATGTTAACATGCTGTTTTGTTATGAGAAGTATCTCGATACAGACTGGCAACAAACTTTATCCATCCTTTGACTTCTCTCAACAGATTTCGGTCGTACTTCCGGACGGCAATCCTTTGTAGATGGCGTGACAGTTGCTTCCGGCGGAAACGGCCTCTGCCTGATTCACCGCCGGACTGCATGTCACAGTCAGGCAGCAGATCCCGATCAGGTTTTTACTCGTTAACGTAATTATTTGAAGTGATATCTTTGGTATCGCTCACATATTTATTCATTAATGTAGATTGTCATTAATCGTATAATAAGAGCGTTTTATTACCACGTGTTAGTATTAAGTTGAATATAACATTTCATATTATTCACAATACAACAACAAAGTTATGTAATATATATGGAAACAAAATCTACAGGGTCACGCACTCGTGTAGAAAAGACCCGAGTGTAGAATGAATGATCGGTGATACCATAAAGAACCAATAAAAGAAATTTGTTGTTAGCGGGTAGAATTGTTCTTTTTAGCTCGTTACGACGTGCTCAAATATTTTAATTAGTAACTTCGCGCATGTAAAAATCGGAACGTTTTAGCGACATTTTTTTATTTTGATTATATTAAAGATTCATATCTAATCACACTGGAGGATAACTTTTAATCAATATAATTGCGACATATTAGGATTATTTTATTGATATTTAAGTTGAGATAATTCGTATTCTGTTCTTTATCGTTTGACATTATATAACCAGTAATTTGACTTTATTTTATTTTTTATAACATCTATATGGCAGTAATTTAGCTTAACAAAGCTCTTCATGGCGGATGGTAAAAAAATTATATTCGTTTTGAAATAAGGGACATTTCACGTGAAGCGGACAGGGAAAAAAAGTGAGGTTCTGAAAATCGACCACATTCGGCCCATTTGTACTTCTAGTAGATATGAATGTGTACGCAAAATATTTTTTTTGTATAGTGTATATTTACCAAGTTATAGGTTTCAAAAGAATTGTCGTTGATTGGTACTACAAGTTTTCGAAAGTAATTTTTCGAATATAACAAATCTAAAATAATATATTTTACATAGCGATACATACTAAAAATATACTGTTCTTTTTGACAGTAAAAAAAAATTAAAAAATTAAAAAAAAATTAATGGTCAAAACCGGAAGTAAACTTTTCAAACCGGAATTACAGTCACTTCGACCAATTTTTTTTTCTTTTTTTTCTTTCAAAATATAGCTTAAATGATAATGAAAGTACACTAGAAAATTTAAAATGGGATCTCTATTCGTTTAGGAGATACGTTGAATAATATACACCCGCGTCGCAAGGGGCGTCATATGTAGCGCTTGCAAGGTTGAGCAGTTTGCGCGATATTGCAACTTTATTAATATTTTATATCGTTTTAGCGTATATTTAACCTCATTTAATGATATGAAATAAGTTTTATTCATATAATATAATATAAATATAACTACATAATACAAATATAAGTAAATAATATATTATAAAGAAAAAAACGTTTTTGGAGCAGTAGAAAAGTTTTATTATTTGGAATATATATAGCGCCATCTGTTAGTAACGTGTAGTACTTTTTTTTTCTCAGATAGAGTCAAACGGTCGAACCTATCTACAAGAAAGACAGAAATTATAACACCAATGCGATTATATGAATGGGCAAAATCATCTTTAAAACAAACCGCCATTTATTTCTGTTCTAAAGATGATATAGAGCGTCAGAGAATTTTTTTGGAACCCCGATTTGCGTCTACGGTCACCATTTCAGGAACCAAAAAGTTTCACAGCTTCATTCCAACAACCACAGGCCTTCTTGTAAAGAGGACCAGTTCTGCCATAAATTCCCATTGTAAAATTGTTAAAATTACATTAATTATTACATAATTAATTATTAAATAAACAGTTCTTGTGTTGTACCAATGTTTTTTTATAATGTTCGAACTATTTTATCACAGTAATTTATACAAGCCATTTTATTTGACGCACACCAAGCGATCTAAGCAAGTGCTACATATGACGCCCCTTGCGACGCGGGTGTATATTATTCAACGTATCTCCTAAACGAATAGAGATCCCATTTTAAATTTTCTAGTGTACTTTCATTATCATTAAAGCTATATTTTGAAAGAAAAAAAAAGAAAAAAAATTGGTCGAAGTGACTGTAATTCCGGTTTGAAAAGTTTACTTCCGGTTTTGACCATTAATTTTTTTTTAATTTTTTAATTTTTTTTTACTGTCAAAAAGAACAGTATATTTTTAGTATGTATCGCTATGTAAAATATATTATTTTAGATTTGTTATATTCGAAAAATTACTTTCGAAAACTTGTAGTACCAATCAACGACAATTCTTTTGAAACCTATAACTTGGTAAATATACACTATACAAAAAAAATATTTTGCGTACACATTCATATCTACTAGAAGTACAAATGGACCGAATGTGGTCGATTTTCAGAACCTCACTTTTTTTCCCTGTCCGCTTCACGTGAAATGTCCCATAATCTAATATCGAAACTAGGAATTTATGCGTTTCAGTTTCTTTCGAACATAATTAATCATTCATTTATCACATTAAATAATAAGTTACAAATTCATACCGAAGTCCGGAATTTTAATTAGTATTAACATCTATTTAATCTGCCAATAGAACCGATGTCGGTTTAACAACCTACGAGTTTGAATGCTTTATGTTGCATGTTTGTATTAAGCTACCTACTATATACAAGGACTATGTCACAACATTTAGAAACGAACTGTTCACATAGTGCATAATGAGTCACAATTTCTAATGTCAATGATATTTTATCGTATCTTACAAATAGTAAAGGAGGTGTTTTTTTAAATATAGAATGTTTAGGCGTCGCGTTGTTGCTGTATACAACGTGTTTGACTGTAGAAGGTGATTGATTCACATCCAAGTTTGTTAAATAATGCCCGCAAAGTGTGCGCTCCTTCAGGTATCGAGGAACACAAAGAGTCAAGAGGAAATGCAGTGGTCGTTTGGCCGCTCTCGTATCGGGGGACGCCCCAGTTGCCGAAACCGCCTTCGCTTGCTAGCTGCCCGCGGTGCCCACATCGGACGTACTACGATGGTAAGTTTATCTACACCAATACAGTAATACCCCGGACTTACGCGTTAGGTGGGACTGAGCGCTAACCGCGTAAGTCGGGGTACAATTTTGCGTATAAAGACATACAAAGTATGTTTAATTGGGACTGGAGAGTCGATAAAACAATAATTTAGGAAATAATTAGTATCTAATTCTAGATAATATGATAAACTATATTACATATATATATATATGTACACAATCCGAAGTTATTTTAATGTAGAAGGTTTCACAAATTGTAACAAAGTCGTCTGACGAGTCAATGATTTTTTCTTCCCCCGTAATATCTCCTTGTAGCATCCTATTAATTTTTTTTTCCAACAGCTCTTGAACATCATCACTATCCTCTTCTAAATTTATTTGTCTACCAAGTTTGACAACGAATAGACGATAAAATTCAATCGCGTAACTCCAAATTCGCGGGTATTACTGTATATAAAACTAAACCTCATCGTCACCTTAATTTCGAATTTATATATTATATTTCTGGTAGTCCATTTATCGAGAGTGACATAAGAGTGGAGTATATATGAATAAATATGAAGATTTTGTAAGAAGTCTTCTCATGTCCTAGAATGAGCACGGGTACCTATTTGATTTTTGTGTGAAACCATATACCAATGGATGTACAAAATTTAAATGTTAAATACTGAATAATACTTTATGAACCACGCTGTGAATTTTTTTGATTGACATATTGGTGTGTTTTCAGCTTACATACACGGACGCAAAGTGTGAATTAAAACATCAAGGAAAGAATTAATGCTCAGTTATTTATCGATTTTAATGTGATATATAAGTTTTTGCAACAGGGATAATATAAGTATACAAGAGAGCCTAGAATAAAGGATTATAGTAACACAAAAAATATGTAATATATGTGTTTAAACCGCATCCAGAAAATGTATTTTAATATATCTTTATTTATATTATTTCGCTCGATGAGACCTCAGACGCTCTACGTCGAGTGGTTGTGGGTTTTTTCGCGGAGTATTGCTTACATATTCGTCTATTAGGGTTTTGTACTATGGACTTCCGCAAGGTAACGCCTTTAATTATAGAAATACTATTTTATGCATCTTATTATACGTGTATGTTCCTATAATAGTTTCATTTTTGACCGACGTTAAATAATAAAGCTGTACTTTGTGCTTACCTAAGCACTCAGCTAATTAGTAATGAGACTTAGATTATTTATCTAGTCATACGTTCTCAGAAAAGTAATTAGCAGTAGTTAGGATAATAATTAAATTACTAAAACATATTTACGGGTTAAATAATAGTAAAAGTCAATTGGTTTAGTAAGATTGCGTCGTTAATATTTTGATTATTTTAATGATCGTTTAAATTTAGTTTACATATGATTCTAAGAATATTTAGCGGGAATTTTTGTTACTCGGATATATTTTCATTATTGCAAACTATTTGGAAATTGTTATGGAAATGAGTTAAGGCGTTTTAAATTATTTGTACAGATGTAGCTTACAAGTCAAAATTAAACGAGGGACATTGGAGGCCAGATTAATCTGACCTAAGGAAACAATTTCCTAGGTTTTGAAATTTTTTTTTATATATGTGCTTATTACCTTATGGGCGGGTCTAAATTATATTGATTCAAGATCTATTAATATGAAGAGACCACAACAAAATTTATCATTTATGTATACAGATTAACAAGACTATCCAACAACGATAGAGTAATGTGAGTTTGTTTTTTATGAAATTGAACCCTTTCATTAGATATATTTTATTTTAACCATTAATTAATTCTGTTTCTGAAAATAGCGTTTGGATACCCCTTTGATCCAAAATTCAATAGATTGTGTCGAGTATTTCAGAATCCGATGTAGTAATGTATGTGGCCTATATACCATTAAGTGTTTGCCACTACGAAGCAATCGGAAATGCTTCAAATCCTCACATTAACTAAATTGCCACTCCATACATACTCATAGGAAATGTAATCAATCAACTTATGTGTTAAGAGAAAACTGAACTGCACTAGTTTGAGATATTAACGGATTTATTTGTGGTTTTATATGAAAAAAAAATCAATAAATTTTGCAATGCGTTGCTCCGATCTTCACTCAATTCTATAATGACTATTTCCTATATACTTTTTTTGCTTATATTACAAATATACAGACTCGGGATTTCTGGGTTTAATTTTTAGGTGATAATTTTTTGAAGCATTTTAAGAATTTCATAAATAGGGTAAAGAATTTACATATATAATTTATCAGCTGCTTTATGTTGGTCGTAAAAATAGAGGGCGCTGTGAGGACAGAAATTTTCAAAATAAGAGCATACTCGTAATATAGAACAGCACATAATTAACATAGGTTAGCATGCGTATACCTCGCATGGCAGCTGTCATGCCACAACATTTGGCCAGTACTCATGGCGATACTTACTATCCTATTCGAGGGTCATATATACAGTACCATAAAATTCTTAAACAAATAAATGTTTAATACATATATGTTTCCTATGTAGAATTAATTCTAATGACCCCGATAATTCTTCTGCTCTTTGTCTGAGTAAACAATTGTGGTTAGTCTCCGAGTCGATCTCATTAGTTTAAGTATTTAAATGTATCTCTAATAATTTTATATTCAATTTGAACATTATTTTTAAAATATAAATTGTAAGCTATACCTATCCCTTGTATGTGTTTTTAATAAAAGGTTTATTTGCGACATAAAATATGTAACATTTTGAACGGGACGAAATAGAATATTGTACGAGTACAGTGTCGGTATAAAAATTTAATATGATCTAACGGAACTTATACTTTGGATTGGCAAGGGTTACGCTAGCTCAAGAAGTCTCATCCAGAATTGAAAAAAACAAGAAATTGTGTTATTTGAAATAAATATGGTATAGTGATATAGATAATCTCATAAAAAAATAATATTTCGTTGTGGTAGCCTGGTCGAATCAACCATTAAATTATAAGAACACTAATATTATAACAAAATCCATTGTTATAATGTTAGTTGTCTTATAATTTATTTTTTGGGGAAATTTCGTTAAGTTTAGAAGCACATTTTTTGTGTATCCGATGCAATTACAAATACAATAGAGAAGAAAACGCTGATTTTCTCCTTTATAAAACGAACTGTTTAACTGATAATTTTAAATATGATAAATTGTAATAAATGTTTGTTATTTCGTGTAGTGTTTTGTCATTATGTTAACAAATAAAAGATGTAATTAAAGTGCATTTAATTATGTGAATACTATAATATTTATTGTAAATATATGTTAAGAATTTCTAAAACCTATGTAAATATTAGCTTTAAATTCGTAATGGTATTTAATACGTCTTGGTTTACAAGATTTATGACATGTTTATATTATAAAGTGAACTTTTTGACCATTAAATCCGAATTCAATGAAAATGGTTTTTATTTTCGTCTTTGATGTCAGTTATGAGATTATCCGAACGTATCAGTATAAATAAATTCTTCTAAATATATTAAACAGCCATTTTATTTTGTATTTTTCAGTTTTATAAGCAAAGGCAATCTGGTTCGACCACTCAATTGAAGCTTAAATGGTACAGCTACTGTTTTTAAATTTCAAATATTTTAATAAGTAATTCGTTGAAATAGTGGCATAATTATGGAATAATTATTACTATCGATGATATTTTTCCTTCTCCGACACAACAGAATAAATAGAGATTCTATGAACAAAGACATTATTATTGTCTTTACTTATATATATATTAAGTTGCTATTTGTTTTTATTTTTGGTTAGACAAGGATCCTATTAAGTTTATTATTTGTATCACCTCTAAATCGTTCAGCCAAAGAGTATAATCTTGTAATCGGAATAGAAAGCCTACTGGTCCACAATGTGTTTCTTATTTTAGCCCCTATCATACAATCGGAAATAGTCGGACACATTTTTACACACGTTCGGTTAGCCCCAAGGTAAGTTATTTTTATATGCTCTTCATACAAATTTTGACTGTAAAACACTTTTTTACTTATTAGTCCGTCGTGGAAGAGGAGCCTAGTGATGAAATTTTGCGTGAAGTAAGTACTATCTTAAAATACGAGGTATGTGAAAACATACCATAAACTAAAAGTTGATTCAAAAGGTACAGAATTAATATTAATAAATTCCGCTATGACTCATTAGGTCTACATAGTTGAGACTCTCAGAATCTTTTCTGAAATTCAAGAAGACGTCCATCAATAAAAAAGACAAAATCTTTCAAAGAAACGTACCTGTCCTTTCAATCTGATCCTAATGAAAAATATTTAATGTATGAAGGTAACAAAAGATTTCGTAATATTACAGGCTGTTCGATAAGTCAAACTCTAAACAATATTTTAAAGAAGAGATTAATATAAAATGAGACGATCGTGTTTTTTTTAATAGTTACATTAATCAAATTGTGTTCAGTGTAGAATGTCATTGGTGTGGGTGTCACTATCAAAGTTGCTTGCCTTTTTTTGTCTGAGGCAGAATGTCGATGGGTACTGAATAGTAAATAAAATATGAGTATTTCTGTCCCTTTTCATTAGAAAGAAAACTTAATCTACTTAGGTGTCGGGCCAAAGCGACGAGTGTTTGAGGGTTTCCGCAATAAAACCGCCAAATTCTAATAACTATAGTCCTACTTTATTTACTTAAAAGGGTCCAATTGAGTGAAAATGGACAGTGAAAATCTCAACCATCTAACTGTCCCGGTTAGTGTAATACAGCCAGGTGACAGACAAACATACAGACACATGGACAGCGAAGTCTCAAGGGTTCTTATTTTTCCCTTCGGATACGGAACGTTGTTCCACGATGTTGGATGGCTCGTAAACCTTCATGTAATATGTAATCTTAAACAGTTTATATAAATTTAAATATTCCATTCTTCCTTATATCATCCAAGTGTTAGCATTCCGAAACTCCCGTTAGATTATTTTTTCATTTGAAATTTTCATACTTGAAATAATGGCATTATAAACCTTCTTTAACGCCCTTATGTGAAGTTATATAGTTCATGAATGACGCGTGATAACATCTTATAATACATTAAATATTATTAGTCGTAAATTTTAATGTACCCTCCCAGCTATAAGCATTTTATTATAATTTATAATAAAGCCTGGTGCGCATGAAATTAGATTTTATGGTAAATTGAACCTTTATTTCATGGGATGGGGAAAAGATTGATTAATGATAATCTTTATTACTCATTGTCGTTTAATGTGTTCTAAAAAAAATAAATGTATTTATATACGTTTTAATAAAGGAACACTTGAATAAAAAAAAACACTTATAATACTATGAAAACGTTAAGAGTGAAATACTACAAAGGACAATTTTATTTTTCAAACATTCTACTAGTTTTGAAAATATCGCTTATCTAGTCAAATTTTCATATATTATGATACTATCAAATATGGTTTAAAATAACTGAGACGGTACGAAGGTCAAACTTATTGTAGAGTAAATGTAAAACATATTGAATGATCGAAGCATATACATTTAATTCAATTTCACTAAAGCTCATATATAATTTTAATAGCACCTGCGTGCTTTTCCATTTGATAGATTTCCACTAACATCCAAAGTAATTATTTTTTCATTCTTACCGCTAATGACGTCGCTGCAATTTTCCGCTCTCTCGCTTTTTACGATAAACTGTTCATTGTTTTTTAATTAATTAAATCTCGGCCATTATTTTTAAATGCAGCTTATATATACCTCAATGTACCTAAAATTTGTTAAAAAGAAACATAATCCAATAAGATTTTGTTCTAAATATAGATTATGATAGAAAATCGATAATTAATTTAAGCTTGGTAAGAACCTGGTGTTAAAATCAAAATGTCCTGTAGTGTTGTCACTAAGGCCTATATATTAGTTAAAATACCCGTATACGTAGCATGCGCACAGAATTTCTCATATTTTTTTTCAGATTTGCCGCTGATTCTTCGTTCTTTTTGGTGATGTTTATGGTTTTTCTTGATAAAGACTATCTAACATAAATATCATTTATCAATCATCAGAAACAGTGTTCAAAGTTAAAAACAAAGGCTACCTTTATCATATTATAGTATAAATTTTATAAATTAGTGTTAAATTTACAAACCACAATCAAAACAATAATATGCAAGTATTAAAAATTGCATCAAAATTTATATTTTATAGCAATACCTTGTCAGAGTTTAAAACGTAGATCGTTAACATTATTATTATTAACAAGAATTTAGGTAAATAAAGAGACAGCATGAAGGAGCTTTATGAAAGCATAACATTGTATATCTAGAAAATTGTAAGTATGCGATCGTGTTTTCAACACTATATTTAAGTTAACAAAATAATGTGAAGCTAAACATCGCCGATGTTCAGGTCTTAAGGGGATTCCTAACGACATTACATTAGTCTAGTTCTGATTGCGTAGGTACTATATATATATATATATATATCTATATATATATATACGTAGGTACTATATATATATATATATATATATATATATTAAAATTCTATTGAAAAATCTATATGTGCATTGCTGGGGTTAGAATGTATGTAAGTTGTAAGTCCGGACCAGAAGAAGTATATGTTAGGATTATCGAGCTCATGAAATACTGAATATCTTCAAGCTACCTTAATATAAATAATAATATTGTGTTTGAAGTGGGTTTATTTAAACCGATTTTTTATTAGCATTTTAATGATCTAGAAATGACATAATATCTCATTATCGTTGTCAGGTTTGTCTAGACCCATTATTTATCCGTTAAGATTCATTCGCAAGCTGACGCAGCCGAGAAATGCTATTTCTATCAAATTTCATGTTTTATCTACAGCTACACCCGAAAATGTAATTTAATCTTAGATTATTTTTAAGTAATTTATTTTATGAGGACCAGGAATACTAGAATCAGGCTGGCTTACGATCGCTGCCGGCTATCGTATCTTAAACGTACTATTAGGGGTACGACGAATTGTATACTTACCCAGGTTCTGAAGCAAACGGGTTTTAAGTTTACAGGTTTGGCAAGGCAGCCGACGTGCCCTGTGAGCCGATTGAGGAAACAATTCCTCACATCTTAATGGCATGTCCTATATATGACTACGACAGACGCAAACTGGATAAGCAGATGGATTGACGGATGGATTTACTAACGGTGCCCGTAGAGGAATCTTCACAAAATACTATATCAAAATAGAAAAAACAATTGAATTTATATCGATAAAATGTTATGATGAGATGTTATGTTAATAAAGGTTTGTTATTATGGGGAGGGAGGTTTTTATAGTTCTACTGATATAGAAGATTATACCTTAAATTTATTTTAGAAATACCTATTATAGATTGAACTAATTTTATATTTTTTCATATAAAATTGGTTCGAAATTGGGCACAGATGTTATACCATAGAATTGTTTTAGAGAATCCTGCTGTATCTAAAAAAATGTCAATATCAATGATATAACATTGTCATAGGTTCTACCAGTCTCGTGGAATGTGGTTAATGAGAGTAGAATGAAAAGAAATATTGCAATAAAAGTATTATAAAATTTTTAGATATAATAATAATACCAACAAGCAACAGCCAATCACCATCTATTACCATACAATATCATTAACTTTTGCTCTATGATTTCTTGTAGGAGCCAACTAAATGAATACTAAATGTTAACGCTCGGGTTGAATACTTTGAGCGATCCCTCGGGAACGCAATGTGGTGTCGGATGCCATTCGCTCATAAATGAAGCGCTCGTATAAAAAAAAGTATGAAATTTTAGGCGCTCCCAAACATTTTTTGTCATGATAAAAATTAATAATGATTTTATTTCATTTAAAATTGCTCTTCAGGATTAATAAAAGCAGCAGGATTAATAAAATACAGTAATTTTTTAATTAAAATTTCTTGATTATTATGTATTAATTATAGCAGTATGTCGTTTAGAGTTCTAATCAGAATACAACATATTATCATAGTTATATCATATACCAGGCGCCAGTTCGATAACTATTAAAAAACGGTATCTTTTGCAGTCAGTTATTTAATTATTTTTATGAAATATCGCATTAATTTTAAACAACGTGTCAGGCAAAATAGCATTCATTTAACAAATAAGCAACACACGCATAACTCGAAGGGCTAGTACTTTAGTTTTACCCAAACTCAGAATAACCAGTTATGAAAAATATTTTTAAATTACCAAGCAGTATTTTATTGGCCAAGTATTTTTAGAAACTTGTATACAAAGCAATATGACGTATTAACTATAGAGAGAATAGACCCAGGAACCTGCCAATACGGAACGTTATTATATAAAACTAGCTAACCCAGCAAACGTTGTTCTGCCATACATGTGATTTCAATTTTCAATTAATAAATTAAAAATAAGTGTTGACTTCTACGAGAAGGGTGAAAATTTAGGATTGTATGTATTTTTGTATGTTGTATCATAAAAAAATAGAAACTAAAAATTTTGTTTAAATAGAAAAAAATAAAATAGGGGTGGACTAACATTTAGGGGGATGAATAATAGATGTTAGCCGATTCTTAGACCTACCTACGGTCACAAAGTTTCATGAGAATCGGTCAAGCCGTTTCGGAGGAGTATGGGAACGAAAACCGTGACACAAGAATTTTAAATATAAGATATTTCTTATATATTATAATATCTCAAGTAATTTTTTTAAGAAAAATATCTATAACCGAATTTGAAAAGTCTGAGTCTTACATTTTTTTAAATATGGATGTAGAAAATCATATTTGAACGCAAACTGAAGTCTCCCTCCCTCAAGTCTGCCCAATATTGTGAAATGGGTGGTGCAGGCTGATCGCAAATGATACTCCTTGGCAAGTCTTAAGTAGGTTCTGCCAACTAGTCCCAAAGGCAAAGGAGGAGGCAAAAAGAATCCGCGAACTATCTGGGGATGCTCCGCCCAATATTTGTATTTTAAATATTTAATTCTTTGGACAAGTGGACAGCTAGTGGTTGGTAACGTTCGGTAAGCTCATACAAGGATCCTGGACAAGGCTTCGCTGTTACCAGGCCTCGTCAGCGCCACTCTGTTGGCCTAACAAACATACTCCTCGTGCCATGCATGTATTTGCCGTCGTTAAAGGGTGGTTTGTGAGTGAGCTCATCTGCTACTGAAGAGCCAAGAGAATGACATACCAGCAACTCTTAAAATTATTGACCTTGGGATTTTTGAGGATAATTAAAGAGAAAAGAACAGGAATATTCAAATAAATAATTAAAGAATAAACAAGAATAATAATTTACTGATGAGTAACTAAATTAAACCGTAACAAAACGAATTAAGAGCGGCATGTACTTTGGCCAGATCTTGCCTGAAGCATTTGGTAGGAAAATGCCTACGACCCACTTATGCGCCTCTACGTCTGGTTAACTATTTTCCGATTCATAACTTCTTTCGCTAAACCGAGTAACTGTATAATCAAAGAGATGTCAACTTTTTGTCAGAATCAACAAAGAAAAATCCCATTCACGATAGAAGTAGTTTAATAACACGCAACAAAGACGTCAGCGTGAACGTGTCAATTATGCACGGATATAAAAATCGAATCACTGTGTAATCAATCGATAGTACCTTCCAATAATTTATGTCAAGCTAAAATAGATCCTACTCGAATGTGGTACGGTAGAAAATAACTTGTCTGTGAGAAGTAAAACGAGTTGGTCTCGTCGCTATGCGGGGGGAAGGCTCTTACGCAGCCAGTGTGACGCTGACGCTCGATTAATGAGCGCGGTTTTAACGATTTCTTTAAAAAATCGATACAGAACCGTATATAGTGAAAGTGTACGATTTTTATTCGACTCTATATCCTTAAGTGCAAGTGATTTTGTGGTTCGAGGCTATGTCAAGTGGTTTCCGGCTTTACACATTGGATATTAAGGCTGTAACTGCTTAAAGGTATTACTATTATTGATGATGTGGGCTTGTAGGTATTAAGTATTCAATTAGATTCAATAGCTGAGATTTTGGGGAAATCTTGTAACTTTCTACTTTCGCGTTGCAATTTTGTTTACCATTCAATTATATTGACGTCAAGTCACTCGTGAGTTGAGAGAATAACAATCTTCTGAAGCCATCTTAACCCCTTTTGGAAGAATATAGTTGGTATAGCAATTTACTTTTAAGTTTTATTATTAAATTTGACTAATGCTTGTTATATCATGTCACCAGTAATAATAGTAGGTGTAAAGGACCTATAAATATTAATATTTAAAATCGTATAATTTAAATTTTATTTATCAAGCAGGGTCACAGGTTCCTTGACAAACCGTGACCCTGGTCGAAACTTGAAAAATGTGGCTGTGGTCAATGAAACATGTTTTAAGCCGGAAACTTAAACGTTTATTTTATTATAGATCTTATTTTCATTCACCTATGTAAAAGTTAATTAACTTTGAAACCATTATTTATATCCATATCACCAATATTATTATTACGGAGGCTCGTTTCTCAAAAAATACATGTTGTAACAAGATTGAACGCGAGGAATGTTTTTCCAGAGTTTTACACAATTACACAATGATATTTCAAACCCAGTGATTTTTTTAAATTAAAAATGCTCAGCTGTGTATAGCCTATGGACTAAAGAATATTAATAAAACTAGATATTTGTGTATAATACTTTTCACGAGAATTACATGTTTAATTGGGAGAAATCTATCCTCATAACGTCAGCTCTATCCTGATATCTGTTTCGTTTACTTGCACGGTAAATAAAATGTTTATAGACATAAATGTGTACTTGCAAACCAAGGACTTCCACATTCCATAATCTTTGTTTTGCATGGGTAAGTTTTTATTATATTCAGAGATGTTTTATACTTTAACAAAGTTCTGTTTACTAAAGAGCCATAGAGTTGGTATATATAGACACATAAATATCACAATAATACCACACCGACCGGTAATATAGACACATTAATTGTTATGCAATCAATGGCGGCCGGATGTCATAACTGTTACCAACTTTCACTGTACAAATTTAAATATGGGTCTCCGGTTTTGTTAGGAAATATATGAACACAAAGATAACCCATTGATTCTGTCTCTGTTAAGAAAATACTTAGCATATTCAAGTATTTTTAACTGAATTTAAACACGCATCACATAAGCTAGGTATACAAAACCATCCATTTCGATACTCGTATCTTCCTTGTAAAGAATTAAATAATATTACAACGTTCGTAATTCGCATTTTTCTTAAAGTTAAAAATATACTCGCGTGCACAATAAACAATAATTACATTCTGTTAATTGTTCTTTCTTGTATTACAGAGATAAAAATATAAACTTGGGCAACAATCTAATTACGCTGGATAATAACAGCTTATTATATTATTACCATTCAGAAAATATCCAGAAATTCTCACTTCCTTGTAATGAAGGTTCGCGTCCGATGTTTAAGCTTAAAGCTTCTTAATATATTAAATGCCTTAAAATAATTTTATTATCTTGCCAAGCGCCTAGATAATAAGTTTGTATAAGTAATCATTTACACAAAAATGTTTCAATAATAAACGGACTGTTTAAGATTGCTGCAATATCATTGCATATAAGCATTTGACAACAATCGGAGTACATATAACAATCGGAGCACTATAGCTATTTTTTAATGTACTTGTCGCGTATGTAAGTACCGCGTCTGACGTGTTACGTGCACAAAGCTTTGCTGTTCATGGGCTTAAATAAAACGATTACTGTTAGTATTTTTTGTTCAAAGCTCAGGCACCGTAATATTTAATTGATACTGTTTAACAACACTGAGAAATGTTAAACACTGAGTGTGTTTAACATTTCACAGTGTATGTTTAGTCGAAAATTGTGAATATTGATTGATTGGAATTTGTAAGCCAATTGGTAATGATGACAAAGCTTTAAATGTTTTTTCGCTGATCACATAGATTTGTTACATGACTGGTCTGTGGGTCATGTGATTTATGAACCGTTCAATTAAAGATTGGGATTGAAAATCGACGTCATATGGTCAATAAAATTAATTCAAACCTTAAAATCAAATAGAATGTTATATAAATATTGAAACATGCGTGTGGTATATATTTCTGTATTTAAAAACTTATATTATAAGCGATCGTAATCCAGTGATTTCCAAACCGAAATATCTTTTATCCAGGTCAATGAATATAGTATAACGTATAAAAGTAAATCTGTCAATATTTAATTCTTTTTCCTATTCTAATTTTGATGTTGTATTTTTTTTTAAACTACCAATCAACTCTTTTTTCTTATAATGTTATCCTTAATCCTTACCACTTTGGAGTAACTACTCATTTAAGTTTAAGTAAGAACAATTGTTTACAAACCGCAATTGTCGCCATAAAGCTCAGTGTATCATAATTAATCATACATTTTATTAAGCTAACAGTACACACGTTTATAGAAAGTTTGTTTGAATTATCTACATAACTGTTTGACGCGTAATGAGATTTAAATTGCTTTCAATTAGACTAACGTTAATTTAGAAAATCTCTGATAACAAATTTTAATATTTACCTATAATGTATATAGCGGTTTTTTGTTGGCTGTTATATGCTATACGAAAATTTTGTAAAGAAATATAGCATGTTTACAACTATTAAAAAGGAGAAAAAGGCGCCACGGTATGGGCCGATATGTACCCACGCTACCGGCAAGATAAATTATACCTAAAATTCTATAACAAACGGAAAATACTATAACGGAGTCTCGACACTCCGTCGTCGTCTTTGTGATGTAATCTGTGAATTACAAGCCGTTCTATTTAATCATAAAAATAAATCCACGGTCCACGATAGTGGATCTCATCACATACACTGATAGTACCTATTTAATTACATCATATACTATCTTATAATATCAAAACAGAAACCTATGAAGTAAAAAAATTATTATGTTTATAAAATTGTGTAAGTTGTAGGATATTAGTGTTCGCTTTGTGGTCGCAATACATTTTGAACTTGTAAAAACCTGAGAGTCGCAGTCTGACAGTTAACACTAAACTTCACTACAGTTAGAAATTTACGGGAAATCAATATCAGGTAAGTAGTTTACCCAACACAAAAAAACAAGGCAAGGGGTCTACGACTCAAAAATGTTTGGGGAACTCTGGATTAGATGATTAATATGTATCAATGTTATTAGCTTTAAAAAGTCAATAGCGCCATCTATCTATACTATTATGTACTATACTGTGTTGTGTTGGTATTAAGGTCAGTGTGTTTGAACTGAAAACAAACTTGAACAGACTTGGGTAAGCCAGAAGGTAGGATTGAGATATTTTAAGTTCTTTATAAGGTTTCGATTAGTATGTATCGATATATATATGCCTATTAATTGTCTGGCAAAACTTCTTTGCCTTAGATCAAAATGACGTCCGCCATCATTGATTCCGTATGAAAATTAGTATGCTAGACGTCGTTGTAATGTTTTAATGTACATATGTGGAGAATGTGGTGTCACATTCAAATTTCGTGAATTATGTTTATACACTGTTATATGCTCATATAGTTTTTTTAATTATCCGTCGGTATTTTTTTAGATCAAATCTAGAATAACAGACAGAACTATACTATTTAGAAATTCGTCGGTTATTGTTTTATTATAAGTAAAGATAGATATACCTCATTATTAAAGTGATAATTACGAATGTGAATTATCTCGAATATTGATATCCAGATAGGATCTGATTCCGAATTTTCTTGAAATTGGTCTTAAGCACCCATAACAGAGGAGCGTCAATAGAGAATATCTGAGTGTAGAGGAAAAGATCGATATGTAAGAATCATTCTAGAGAGCCTTTACTTATTGTGAAGGCTCTCCAGAACTCTGTTTTTATCTTTGGAAAAACGAGGTATATAAAATTACTAAAAATACAAAAACGTCTTTAGGACGCGTATCACAAGATGTAATCAAATCTAATGAAGATTAGTTTCGCATAGTTTCTTTTGAGAGATTAATTACCACGTTTATATACTGAAATAAAAAATACAAATATAATGTAATAAAGCAAAAAATAAATTATACGTGTAACACTTGTAAGGCCATAGAATAAATTAGGTAACTATGTAGCAATTTATTAAATGATACTGAATATTAATTTAAAATATTTAAAATATAATACTTTTCCTTATAGTTAAATAAATATATATTATTTCATTATAAATGAAGATACATTAATATTGGATAACATTGTTTTTATATTTCTACCTATCTAATAGTGGGAACTATTCTAATATTAAACATTGATTACATAATATATGGGTGAGTATAAAAAATTTACTTTAAATGAATCATATTTTAGGTTTTATTAACAAACTAAGAAAACCTCATTCTAATATAATCTTGTTTTCAATAATTTTTTCATATAAAGCATTTTTACCTTACACCATTTAATTATCTGTTGGTTATAGCGAACGATACCCAGTATACCTAATTGCTTCGGGATCGTAAAGGCACTTAGGATCGTTTAAAAAGTGTACACAGTCTAACACTTCAGAACCTGGGCTAAAGAGGAGGTGCAATTTAGTGAACCAGTGACCACTATGCATTCAGTTAGCGTCGGTAAAAATTCAATATTTTTAAATAATGTAATATTACAGTTTCTTTGGAATGTGCTATATAGTTAACGATACGTAACATTCATAATCTGTTCCACTCTTAATGTGACTGAAATTCTTATATCAATTTCATGAATAAATTCAAATAGTAATCCAATCGGGTAAAAGAATAACTTCAATTTTAATTAACGGTAGACTAAACAGTGGCTCGCTTTCTTTAACTGCAGAAGAACATCGAGAACATTTTCCATTACAAAGTTATTTAAAAAGCTTAGGTACGATGCACTGGTGCAATCAACAGAAGTAAAAAGTTAAATGTTCTTTTACAGTTGTATTACTTCATTGTCATTTTGCCTATTCGCTGTACTATTATTATTTATTCATATCAATTTAAAGAAACAAATGCAAGTCTTTACAAATATAAGGCGCGTGTGGATGGCGAGGGTAGGGCTGGGAGACCTGCCCGAACGTTTTTGGATCAGATTCAGAACGTTCTGGAAAAAGGACAGGTCAAAAGCACCCATAACCGACGAAAATGCATGATGAATTTAATGAGTGTGGAAGAAGCGAGAGAGGTATGCAAGTGGAGGTCTGTGGTCTCTGCCTACCCCAATGGGAAACAGGCGTGACTTATATAAATAAATAAATAAAACTTAAACAATTGGCATACATTAGTAACATTTATAGATAATGTATCGTGATTAAAATTATTTGTTATGTCAATATTGTGGCTGCATTAGCCCAGCCATCGTCGCGGCCATCTTCGTGCTCTCATCTTACGTGGATTCCATTGTAAGACTCGTTCCCTCTACTCTATTGTCTTCTACTCTAGTGTCTAGACCACCTTCATAGCCTTTTATAAACTATACATGCTAATTCAAGAGCATCGACCACCCTCGTCATATTTTTGTTTCGTCTTCTTGCCGTGCGCTATATTAAGCAGATTTATTTTTAAATCTTTGAAAATCATTATTTGATAATGATCTTTCGTAAATGTTCAAGTTTAACAGTTATACAAAAGAATCGGAATTATGATAGGCTTTGCTTTTGCGTTTGAGATGGCGAATTTGATTTCAATATTTCGTTTAGCGACCAACATTTGTACGCCTTTAACCGTCTGTCCAAAAGCAACATAAAAATTATTTGAATTCCCAAAAGTAGTTCCTGATATAAGCGCGTTCAACCAAACAAATAAACTCTTCTCTGTATAGAATGTGGTTTAGATTTTGTGGCGATTTGTCCGTATGACAAGGTCGCAACCGTAGTTTGTGATTCATTCAGGTTTACCATTCTAAGCTGACGAAACGGCCTTCGGGTTTTACAAAGAATTGATAATATCTACAAATAGCATTTGATTAAAACAACAGCCACCGACAAAAGATTAAATTAAAAAACTTAAATTTCTATTCCGTATCACAAAATTTATCTATATCACCGATCATTCGGCTTAAGACATTTTAAATTATACACTTACAATCAGATACTTCCGCACTGCTATTTATGATTTTTAATTTATGAGCTCGCAAATTTGGACTTTATCATGAGATAAAATAAGTTTATATTAGCATTGTATCAAATAACGTTTAAAACGAAGTCACAATAACTAACTTTAATATTAGTTTCTACATTTGTGTTCACAATGTATATGTTACACACATAGAACAGAATATCATTTTTCTATTAAAGAGAACAGATTTACTGTTTATTAGCTTTAAGTAAGGCTAAATTGCAGTTATACTGTCAAACACAACTTTCTACATTAACAACGAGTATTTCGACCCAAAATGCATCAACGTCACCTGTCAAGCAACCTCACCTCCAAGAAATTTAACGAAAAGCTCAACCCGGAACGTAAAACCGGATAGTGCGGATACGTTCGCGGAAATAATTTTGCCCATAAAACAACATTGAACAATTTTAGAGGTATACTTGGTAAAATATTTATTTCATAGTTATTTTTAACTTTATCTACACACATCACCGTGGTCAGTTCTTCTCTGACCACGAAAGCTGATAAGAAACCTTCACGCCACGCTACTGTTATATTTGTAAGTTCTTTAAACGAAATTGTAATATTCTGACGTACTTTTGTATCAAATTAATTCCATTTGCAATATTATAATTCCGTATTATAAAGCTAATGTGTTTGATTGATAGGTTGAACGCGCTAATCTCAGGGAGGCTATGTTGTAAAAACGGGAAAATTGTTCATTGTATGAGTCTTTTAGCTAACGAGGGTGCAGCCGCGGGGAACAGAACTGGAATAAAACTGCACATACATTAACGTTAATACGTAACAGTATGCTACGAAAATGATTTTCTTTCATACAAATATTATTCCAAATGAAACTGCTTTATTGCGCGACGCGTTTACCCTTATTAAGTAATTAATTAATATGTATCTGGAAGTACTAATTGCTAAGATTTTTCAAAACGTAACATTAAAAAAAAGTTCGCCAGTATAATTGAAATCCATATACACCTGCAAAGCCTGCACCATGTTTCGTATATCTGTACACGTCACTTGAAAACGATGTTGAATTTTAATAAATCCATAATTTATTTAATTATCATGTAATTAAAAGCTACTTACCGAGGTTCTTTCGTTTACTAATGCGACTTTTAAAGCCACATTATACAATTATTTAAAATTTTAGATACAATCTTATGAATATTCAATTAAACATAAAAATTAAGTTAATTCAGTCTCTTTGTGGTTTTCGCTCAAATATTTGCTGTCTCATTTCCGCAATAATTATATTCTCCTAGGTACTTCATCTAAACAATGACTGTACTTTAATAGCCAACCATTATCAGATAGATTATCTATGCAACAGTGAGGATGTATAATCTGTTTTGATTTTCTGATTTCAAACTGAGAAAATTTAAGTAGTTCTGCAGTTAAAACTAAGTAGCTTACTCAAAGTACTAAAATAAGGTGTGACCATTTAAAAGCAATGCAATGCTAGTATTTTACCACAAACAATACAATCGTTTAAACTGCAGAGCACGTGTCATGGTCAGTGACTTTGTATAACGGTAGCTTCGACTGCGCCGGATCCGATCTTAAATACCTCTTTGATTTCTCATCAATATTATACACAAATTAGCCTAAGTACGCTTTCTGTTAGTATACGTTTCCATAGTAATAAATACTGTTTGCCACACAATAATTACTTTTTACAGTATTAATTTTGTAAAAACAATATAATTTAGCGTTAAAACCGTTATCAACGCGAAATAATAAAATCATGTTTGACAACTGACAGTTGACATCGCATTTCTCAATCAGTATCTGTAGTTTTGATGATCGTGTAAACCAAGGCAACCTATCAATTAGTTAAGTTACCGATAAGTCATTTAAGAAACATAGGATTCGTGTTATTTATAAGTGTTAGTATGAGTTGTGCATAAATTTAATTACAAAATGACGGACGCCTGCCTGAAAATGCATTGAATGGTGCTTTCATTTTTTTTAAGTCAAGTCGTAAGTAGCTGAGAGTTATTTAAACAACTGATAGTTGTAAAATTATTAATTATTTTCCTAATATACCACATATTAGTTTCGTAATATTAACTTTCATAATATTTCCTCACAATAAACACACAGGAAAATAGTGGTCCCATCCGTCCACTCGTGATGCGGTGACCAAAGGAAATGAGAATAATTTCCATGTATTATTTATGGGAACGGTTCTCTTAAATAACGTTCTAATAGCTGGTAATGAATATTTTCGGATGCGCCACATGTCATATCCTTTTTTTATTGTACAAAACTTTCGGAATAAAACGGTCGGATAATAGTAGCCTTCGATAGAGAGTGAATGCTTTAACTGTAGCTAAAACGTACTTTCTAACTGTTACGTCATAAGTGATGTCTTATGTACTGTGATTTCGCTTATATAAAGTAATAAGTCCATAGACATGTCGTTCTGGGTTATTTTACTAGGATGAAATGGGAGAGATCCAGGATTGGTTTTTGTTTCTTTAAAATTCCTTTGCAGTACCATTACGTTTTCACGTTAATATACTTAAGAAAATAAAATATAATCCTATCACTGTGTAAGGTACTACTCCTTATTCGGTGTTAGTTCTTTAGTTTATAAATCGGTAGGCCCAGGTTCGATATTTGATAAAACCATGTTTTTTTTTTCAAATCTGGCCATACACTACATGAATATAAAATCTAGATTAATATTTTAAAGAAGAATCATTTTTATTTTTAATTGTAAAAATTAACATCAAAAATTATCTCACTATTGCAAGTTACTTATATATTTAAATTATATTATACAGCCGGAAAATCGGCAACCAAAACCGATCGGTTAAAAGGAGGAAGGTAGAAAATATAATCATTAAAAATATAAAAAATCAAATACATTGCATATATTGAATATCATTCTTATTTAATGTATAATATCTTCGAATAATGAGTATATATATATTAGTATACACAGCATCTACACAAATACGTTTAGACGTGCATAACAAGTCACAAGTACATAAGTGTCCCGTACAAAGCGAAATATTATAGTAATTAAAGAAAGAAGATGAATATTAGCGATTACCAATACCAAGTGGAATTGTGTGGTCTTTGTTGTATTGACCTGAATATAATATGGTGAAATTGATGAAGAATAGCTATAAATGCGATTCGTTATCGTGATTAATCGATTGTATCTTCTTCAGTAACAATGTTCTAACTGAGAATTTTATCTGTTTTCTTTAATTGCGGTACGAATCTTTACGGTTTGGGCCCTAGTCGTAAAATTTTAGTGTTTTAACAATTTCTCGGGTGGAATCGTGACAGTTATATTTTTAAGGTTTCATTTATGCTTAGTTTTTCTATAAGATTTATGTCAATAACCCAATATACAACGATTAGTGTTTATGTATAGCATAAGTATATATATGTACATAAATATTTTAATATATATTTTTTGTTAGGAATAATATAAACAACGAAAAATATCTAAAGGGGTTAGGCGTGCGTGGCCAGTATTCATCTGCTGAGCCACTTGACCATCGTCAGTAGAGCGTGGTCGCGGTAAGCACAGCTTTCTCCGTCATAGACGAATAGCTTATAATACCAGAGATTTACGATATCTTAATATTATAGGTAAATTATGTTGGATGCACTTTTAAGCGGTAAAACCTGGAGGATAATGCTGGCCTTGTTTGCCAACTAGTCTTACTTTACTAAGTTTAATTTCCGCGAAAAACATTAAAAGTTTTGACTATTTAAGCTTTGTTTGTGTTTTATTCATCAAGAGTTATAAATAAATAAATCTTAATATATATAAATCTCCTCTCACGATGTTTGTCCACGATGGACTCCTAAACTATTTAACCGATTCTAAATTAAATTGGCACACCGTGAGCAGTCTGGTCCAACTTAAGAGATAGGATAGCTTAGATATCTAATTATATAGCTTAGATATCTAATTATATTACAATTAATTGACAGTCACAATTATGTGTTAACTCTAAAAGATTCTAACAGATGTCAATACTTTTCGACTGGATTGAGTAAGTAATCAATAGATGGCACTGCTATAGTAAACCGTCAAACATATAAAGATTATTTATTAACCTAAATAAATCATACTTTTTTAATGTTAAAAACGCTTTCGATTTTAAATATATCCCCGCACACTTAAAGCTGATACTTATTTTTATTGAACTAAAAAAATGATTGCTAGAAATCACATTTATGGCAAAACAACGTTTGCCGGATCAGCTAGTTATAAATAAATAATAAAATATACTTAAGAAAATCACAATTTCCGCATCAATTTCAGAAATACAAGTCTTTCAAATATTTACTTTGTGAACTTTGTTATTACAAGACGTACAATAACAACATAAATTGCTATAACTATATTTAATCCGTGATAAAGTTTTGCATAACTTTCTTTAGATCACCTTTATTGTTTGGCGCGATTTCTCAAATCTATGTTATTAAAAGACGTACAATGAAACATTTATATTGGAGGTGTCCATTTTCTCTAACGAATGCCAAAGCATTTGCAGTCTCTACTGTGATATTTGCGTAAACCTAACAGCGAGAGTGTAATAACGCTACTATGCTGTAAAAAATTATATACAAGATATTTTCTTTTGCGAAAAAGTGTGGAATCGGCTCCCAACGGAGGTCCATCCAACCGGATATGACATTCAATTCTTTAAAAAGAGAGCACACTCCTCCCTCCCTCCTAAGGGCCGGCAACGCAATCACTAGAGTGGACGCGACGGTTTCAAACTCGCTTACTCTATTTTGTTTTAAAAAAAACTTCTCTATTATTGTAACTTTAACAATGTTGAGCTTATTACGTTTTAATTTACAAATATTTTAATGATAAACAAAAAGTAATAGGGATTTGAAAACTTCCGGAATGGCTTCCGAAAAATATTGTTAGGGCCGTGCCTTTTTGTTCTTGGGGAAACAAAACCAACGAAACGTGCTTTTATTAATATATCAGGAAGATTCGTAAACTTTCTTAACTTCTCTCCCCGAACATAATGGATTTTAATAATTTAAAGATTATTATCAATTAAATATTTGTAAGTTCATTATAATAGCATCATTTAAACTTAGAGAGTTTTCTGATTTTACGTTATAATTTATAAGTACGAATTTTTTTTTTAATATTTTGTACAACATGATAAAATAAAGTAAGGTAATGTGGTATCTAATGAGCTTATCAATTTATAGTCTGTACTGAAGATGTTTAACATAATATGTAGGTGGTGCTTAGGCTCCAATGTATAATATAATTTCTCTAAAAATCTAACCCATGTCCTCTTTCATACAAGCTTTCTTCAGTACGCTACGAAGGCGAGTTTATCTTTAGTCATCTTTTCCATAATAATTATTTGAAATAATATGTTTATTTTTAAGTATGTACCTCAAATTAAAATGGTCTCTTATATTTTTTTAAATGAATGGGACGATTTTCATGCTATATAAAAATACTAAGAGAATTATAAACTTAAAACGTTCACGAAAATAATCTCTATCTAAATAATTATAACACGAGAATCTTTTTTTTATACAATCTAGCTTGTATATAAAAAATGTATAAATAAATGTCCACAAATTACAATTTTAAAGCGATAGCGCTGCAGTGAAATATAATTCAATCTCAGAAGTTAGTTGCAAGTCGGGACTCGGCATATTTCAAAGGAATAATAATTGATTTCCACGTACTTTGATTGAACCAAGTGGAACGACAGGGCAAAATATGTCAGCTTCTTGTGAATTGATTTCTAGATAGAAATGCGATGTGAAAGTCTGAGGCTCACCGCAAAAGTCTATGTTACGAGGAATCACGAAGTATGTTGCGGGTATTATGTGTTACGAGTGTCTTAGCTCTCAGATAAAGTACTAAAACTCACATAAAACTACTGTCTTTATTGGAATACCAAAAACTTACGGATAAAATATTTTTCTTCTGTGTACATCTTTTATATGAGGATAATTCTAATAAAAATGTTACATTTTTATAAATTTGTTTCAGTTATCGGGGAAGCAGTGGAGAAGAATAATTGTGGTGAGCGACAAAACGTTTATGTGTGTGTGATGTGGTTGTCGTGTGTGAAACCAATGAAGCGGCGAAGAGTGCGTCTACCTCAGCAGTAACTAATACAATGTTGGCCGCTTGGATCCTTGCGGGATGTTTGTGTCTGGGTGAGTACTTCGTGACTATGCGATCCTGGTACTTTAGACGG
Source organism: Pontia daplidice (assembly GCA_963693355.1). Lineage (NCBI taxonomy): Eukaryota > Metazoa > Arthropoda > Insecta > Lepidoptera > Pieridae > Pontia > Pontia daplidice. Next base: position 3,273,720 of record CAVNZL010000014.1, read on the forward strand.
TTAGGTGAAGGGTTAGGCGTAGTAAATCACGGTGTGAGTCCGAGTAATTAATTATCTTCGTTAGAATATATTAGTTATGTTAAATAAGAAATAAACAAAATGTAAGATAAAAACCATTAATATAAAAAAAACAACGTTGACTACAAACGGTTTGTTGATACATCGAAAAGCAAACGTATATATTAATTGGCGCCCATTAATTTAATAGGCCATGCGGTTTGATTTGCATTCGACAAATTCACAGATAAATTAGACATTTGAATGTATAATTTTTGTTTATCGCTGCTATAAATATAATGCATCGGTAAAATGAACATAGCATTTTACTACACAATATTTTATCCAATGGAAAACAATTAACGATAAGAATACGGGTCAATTAATTACGAATGTGATTTGTGTTAGAATTCCTCAGAGTATTAGATGTTCTTAGAAATCACTAGGATATAAGGAGGCGGCAACAGGTCTATCTAGCCTAGCTCATATAGTATGTAGCACACGTCCAGAGTTCCAGACACGTCCGAACGCACACATGAGCACACATAGACACCTTTTCTATTATCCCTATATTCGTCTCGTTCTATCCGTTGAAGCACGAAAGAGAGATTATATTAGCCCGTTGAATTGGAGTTACGTAAACGTTAGTGAGTTGTATTCTCCCATTGAAATCGAATATGTAGTATGTTGCACGATGTTCTCTATCATAGAATACTAGGGCACTAAGAATGTGTGAGATTATAATTGCAATTGCAATAAGTCCGACATTCCATGGAAATAACTCTGTCGCTAGTCATTACCACAAAAAACGCTATGTAACCGATATATCTAACGGTGAAATTTAAAAAGGATAGATATGTATCTTTTATATTAATTTTTTTTGAACCTCTTCATTTCATACACACCTCTAAACCTTAGAACATAACAGCGAATAATTTTGATTGGCTGTTCATTTGTTTAGATCCAAAACTATAAAAAGTTTGAAATAGAAGTGGGCGGGTCATACGTTCGGAGGAAAGGAGATGTGGTCGCAATTAATTATGAAGTCGTTCACGGGATACCAAAAACGAAAACTAGGAAGATGGGTCGATGAGAGTGTGCAAGACCGGGTTGAATGTGGACCAGGGTTCCCAGATGCAGGGAGGAGTAGATTTTGGACAAAATATTGCATTTGCCAAAATAGTTTTTTCCCTGTATATAAATAAAGAAGGATATTTTTTATTATTATTTTTGTTCTTTAGTTTATCCTCTAAACAATAGTTGTTTAGAGGATAACACATGCATGTGGTTACGTCTGACAAATAAACCCTGTGTCTTTGTAATCCCATTTCACGAAATTGCCGCGAATTTAACGCAGACGAATTCATAATTTACTTGTCAAGCTAAACTCATCTAAAAATAATTTTATGGCAGGCGAGGGAAGTTATAATAAGACATAAAAGTTGAGCTTACATGCCGCAAACAGCTTTTTAAATTTTCATATGCTGTAATATCTCTCTGACGTAAGTACTCGGTTATATTGGAACATAAAAGTATAAAATATTTAGTAAATCTAAACATTTTTAACCTCACACAACCGATGTCTTACACTAAACAATGTCACACGGCTGAATGCTCACTACCACTATCTTAAATCTTACCAATTTCGGCCAACGTCGGCCAGTTTACTGTTTCAATTTGAAATTGATATTAAAAAACTTTACTATAACAACGTTTGTGATTATTTTGCAAATTTATTAAACTGAAATGTAGACAAAGTTAGCAACAGCATTTCTAGTATAAGCACGCGAGGCGACCCATATTTTAATCAAACCACATTTGAACAATTCCACTGCACATGCACGCGATGTTTTTATATTATCAGATAATTCAATCCGAATGTATATCTTAATTCTCATTGCAAATATTTGCTTTTGATTACAGTCATTTTTAAATTTCTATAATAATAAAAAATAATATTTTATATAATGTTACACAGTTACACAGTATAATCAAATATTTAAAGAAAATTTTCAACATATTTCCTTTTCTACAAATTATAAATCTCTATCACCGATTATTTAAAATATAAAGGTCTTTACAGTGTTATATACCAGGTCATCAATAGCTCGTAACTCGTTTGTGAGATTGATGAAATATTTTAATTATGTCATATAGCATTAACAATTTTGAAGGCGTATTGAATCGTTTCAAATTCAACTTTAAACACATTATTACAATGTAGAAAACAATTGGACAAACGCAGGTGGCGGAAATTTATTTCATGGCACGTGTTAAAATTTTAGTATTGTTTACTTTGATCTATAGAAAATGATATATTTAAATTAAGATAGAGATAACACCAATCCTTTATTTTACGTTCTTGATACGCCCCCGCCCCGCCTCATAGCTGAATGCTTTGCTACTCCTTTGGCCCTGGTACTAACGAACCTCCACACACTAGCTCCCACAGAGCACATTCCCCTTGTAATTGACGTTAAACCTTAAAACATGTCAAATAGAGTTCACTTTTTCATTTTCCTCATAGGGAATATCGCCTAGTTATTTCTGAAGCCTTAGCACATACGGCTAATGAAACACACAGAGCCTGACCCAGCTTACGCTTTACAAGGTCATATACTCACATGCACCTGTTGCTTGCTATCTCTTTCCCATCGCAAAGGTGAGACAAGGAATGTCGTAACTTGAGCAGCCTTCTTAGGATGTGCCTGTTAAGCTTGTTCAAAGACATATATTTATATTTATAACCACTATAGTATGAAGAGGCTAACAGTTCCGACTGACGAATAACTCTACAATTTATCAAATTCATGTATGATACTTTCGTCTATAGATCAATGTAATAATTATTAACTAGATGATCCTAGCAGCTCCCGTGAACGACATTACATATAAATACACATATTATATGTAGTAAGTATATAAAATATATTATTTTTACCAAATGCGCATTTGAAATAAATTATCAATTTTCATTGCAGTTTATATCACAGTACTTATATGTATATACTTTTGTAAGAATATTTAAGATAAACATTACCATCAAACATTAGGGACCGTCAAGAAAAGAGAGTATTGTTATTAGAGGCCGGCAACGAACTTGCAAGCCCTCCGGCATTGTGAATATCGATGGCGGCGACACTTAAGATCAGGGTAGCCCTATTTCATAAAAAAAACATTAAATTTTTTGTGAACCCCATCCCAAAATAGCGCACAGACAGTACCTTTTTTCCTACTTGCTAGCTATTTTACACTATTCACTCATTATGTTTATAAATTGTAGCCTGTTTTATTCGAATGTATAAGCTATATTACCGTGAGTTGTCCGTGAAAGAGTAACAAACAACCATCCATACTTGTAAATTTTCGCGTTTTTAATATTACGAGTTATAATATATTTCCTAATTTTAATCCCGATAAGCTATAATAATCAGAAAGGATAATAATTCATGTCAAAACAGATTCTTTGACATGATTTATAAGAAACAATATTTATATGTTAAAAATATAACAAATATTTATATTAAATAAAGAAATTTTACTTACTTAATACATTTTATACAAAAGATTGTGTATTGTTTTATATATAGTTATAAAATTATTTATAGATATGTAATTCTAATATTATAAGTTCATTCAGTGCAGTTAGCCTACTGTAACAGTTTTTATACGATAATTTAAAATTGCGTTTCGAATTATACACGAACGGCTTGCGTCGGATGTTCAAGGTGATCGGGTTCAGGAATTTATCGATGTTCCGCAGACCTTTACTACACGTCATCTATAAAACCCAAACAAGCAAGTTAAAGGATATTTGTGTAGGCGCCGGCAGAAATACAGTCTATTTTATTGAGGCTTGAAAATGTATCTTAATAGATGATGTATTTGTCTTTTTCTGTTGAATTACCAACCACCAATATTTCAATACAATATACCAACTACGAACATATGAAATTTGTCAATGTCGGTTTGGGAATGTCGCGTGACCTTAGTGGAGAACAAATCGAAGCTTACCATACACTCCTAAATACTATGCTATGAATAAAGTAATTTTATGATATCGTATCCGATTGAATGCTGCATAGATCTATGGGTGCAACCAGGGTATTGCAATTTATATACTAAAAAATTATATACGGTACCAACTTGTTTGCCATATTAGAAAGGTCTTTTAAAGCAATTATTAATTAAAGCTTATATAGAAGCGCATTATGATTTCTAATACCAAAATAATATTACACCACATGACAGGAATATGTAAGTGATAATATAACAAGTGAAAGTGACTTTCTCCACACCGCCGTGTATTAACGAGTTAAGCATGCATCTTGTTAGACTTGTTATAGTTTTGCAAATTCTTATATCTTCATAGTAGCCTGGTATTTTAAAGCGCTGTAGTATAGCTACGCTTGGCAAATAAAATTTATTTTAAGAATAACGGAAAAACAATTAACTCCAAATGGCTATTTTCGTAGTAAAGAAGATGAATTTAAAAAAACTAAATTATTTGAAAACACGCTTTAAACTTATCATCCGAGTCGCAATAATGAGAGATAATGTCTCAAGACAGGAAAATTTAAAATGTATCTATTATAATATTTCGGCTTATTAACTTTCATATTTTCTTTTTATAAGCCGAATAATATCACTCGTCTCGTCTCCCTGATGAATTTTAATATAACGATTTACTATCTATTTTAACTTCAAGTAATCGTGTTTACACATTATTTGTAATTTTAATATATTTACATGATAATCGATTGTGTAATATTATTTAGTACTAGGTGATCTCTCTGGCTCCACCCACTTTAGTAAAAAGACCCACACTACTACATATAAAAACAAATATTATATGTATGTCTAATAGAATTAGAAGCTCAGTAAATTATACATTATTTAGGAATCAACTAATTACTACCAAATGTGCATTGAAATATTTTATCAAATTTTATTGCATTTATGATTCAATTTTCAAGTTTTCTGTGAACGAATGAAATATCCATGCATCCACACTTCAAACTTTCGCGTTTTTGATATTAGTAGAAAGTATTCGTTTTACCAGCGGCAGCCTAGAACAAACCGCTTTTTAACGACGACGCACGTCTGAGGCTCTCTTAATATTAATATTATTTCCCTGGTTTTTAGATAATCAACATTTAAAAAAGGAAAACTGAAAATATTATATTAACTTAAAGTATTTTTACTTTATGGCGCGTAGGTAAAGTTTTCTACATATTTGTATCAATTCTTTTGTGTGCTATTCAATGCATGTAAGTTCAGTGACTTATTATTGTCTTCATAGAACATTGTAGGGATGACCATTTAGCCTTATCGAGAAAATTAATCGCGATATCTTTGAACGATAAAACATTGTTTTTCATTAGAAGAAACATTTCTTTTTCGTTTGTTTTAAAATATTACTTTTATTATTTTCAAACATTTGATATTGTGATAGTGGAAGTTAGATGTTAAATAAATATATTATGAATCTTAAAAAAGCGTCGAATTGTGAAACTCATAACTTGGCGATTAAAAATAGTAGCGGAGACTTTATCCTCATTGCAAACTGCCAGTAAATGTAAATGTTTAGGCGGAATTTATAATTATATTTTAAATTTTTCGACCTTAAGTGTCACCCATATCTTTATATATATAATTCTTCTGTGAGTGTGTATGTCACTGAACTTCTCTCAAACGACTGGACCGATCTGGGAATGGTTTAGATTCACAATATTATATAAAATTCTCGTGTCACGGTTCGAACTTGAACTCCTCCGAAACGGCTTGACCGATTCTCGTGAAACTTTGTGAGAGTAGGTCTGAGAATCGGCCAAGCCTATTTTTCATCCCCCTAAATATTAAAGGTAGTCCACCCCTAAATTTTATTTTTTATTTTTTAGACAAAATTTTTAGTTTCTATTTTTGTATGATACAACATCCAAAAATACAATTCTAAATTTTCACCCTTTTTACGATCAACCCTTATTTTTTATTTATTAATTGAAATCACATGTATGGCAAAACAACGTTTGCCGGATTAGCCAGTAATAATATATTTTCTAAACAAGTTGAGTCGCTGTCATTTAATATTTCCTTATGTACATGCAATGATGTCTCATTTAAAATGCACTCTTTAAAATGCAATCTCATTTAAATAAGATATATGTGAATGTCTGCCTTCACACCTGAATCTAGATCAAGTAGAAAACCCGCTGTCACCGTCTGATGACTTTTAAAATAGAGCGGCACTACAAAGGGCCAAGAATTTGTTCCGCAACATCTCTATTTGAACATAGTCGTTGTTTCGAAGTGTTTGTAACTTTGCAAATTAAACTTTTGTCGTCTATTGTTATTTGTGAATCAAAGTTACATACAAATTTGTTAGTTTGGCAAATGTAGTCTAAAATCGTTTACTGCCTCTTGTAGAATCGATAAAAGCGTCATTGCCTTGGTTGAATAAGCCTAAAAGGCGAACGTTCCCGTTCAACATATAAAGTAACACTTATTACTACTTTATTTATATATCAATAGTATATATTATATTATATAGTGTATATAAATAATTAGTATTTAAATGCTAAAGCTTTTCTTAACATATGAACTAAAGCTATTTATAAAAAACCAACATCCAATTTAAGTGAGATACACTATAACATGTCTGTGTTCTAATACAAATAAACTGCTCAGCCTTGTAAGTAAAAAAGTCGTTGTGATGTTATGACGTCATCGGCACAAGAAATGAATCATCTTAATTAAAGCAATGTTTGCAATTTGGTTACACATCTGGTATCACATTTTAAAACATTTGATGACGTAAAGAGAAAAAAAATGTATAATGCTTCGAGGATTCACAACAACGCTGAACATGATGGCAGGAAGCTTCTGTAATTAATTCGAGTTAAAGAAAAATTTAAACGTATACTAATGTAGACCAAAATCTATTTAGAATTTTAAGATAAAGACTTTATTAACGGATTTAAGTTATGTATTTTTTCAAAATTTAAATCTTAAATTTTTCCGACGTTTCGCGTACGTGGCCACGGTAGTCTGAAGACAAAAGGTGTTAATTGTTAAAATAAGTGTCACAGCTGCAGAGAGGTCGTGTGTTATCTGTATTTGTTGCCTCGGAGTTGGTATCGACTATCTTTCGACGACGAAACGTCGGAAAAATTTCAAATAATGTAAATATATTTACATTTGCAAAAATACATAACTTAAATCCGTTAATAAAATGTTTTTCTTTAAATGAGTAACAGTTATGTTAATAAAGGACAATATTATGTGCAACTATTTAGAATTTGTTTGTTCATCTATAAGTTTATAATTATAATTTCATTTTCATTTCAGCCGCGTCAGATTTGCAACTGCCCCCGGGCTTCAATTTGCCCGCGATCACGCAAGTCGCACGAAATTGGTATGTGATGTCCTCGGACCCGATCGGATCAATAGTGACCCGTGTGACGAGGGAACGGACTGGGAAGCAGAACGTGACCTTCGGCTTGGAGACTGGTGGACCTCCAACGCCGTTTGCAATTGACCCTCATACTGGTGTCGTTTTTGTTAATGACACGCTTGTAGATAAGGTGAATAGTCTAATAGGAATCTTTATTTATGTCGGTTTCTTTTTCTTTCAAAATTAGATGTTTTTCCCTCATTCGATGAAGATACGATATGATGGTTTATTTATCCAACAGCTTAAAATTAAATGCTATTACGAAAGCCAAAACAAGATTACATTATATATAAAAAAGACTAAATGAAAATATAAAAAAATACAAATGAAATAAAACAAAGCAAGAAAAGAGGAACAAAAAAATTTTCATTTTCATTAATAAATTATAATGTGAAAAAGATATACTTATGTATTTTAGAATATAAAACTTAAGTAGGTTGAATCATATTTTGAATATTTCAGGAAAGCAAATCGTACTCGCTCTGGGTAACGGCTGATGACGGCGTGTCACTACCGCAAAGAACTGAAGTATTCGCTACCGTAACGGATGCATCAGGAGCCAGACCAAAAGTACCCAGTCCACCAGCTTTCGCCATTTCAAATTACAACACGGCTATAACGCTACAACCAAATTTTCCTCTACCACCTCAAAGTACCACCAAAGCAACAGAAAGAACAGAAAAAGTACCTGAAACAACAGTCATTACTACTTTAAGTCCACCTAAACCACCTGCAGATATTCCACGGGAAGAAAAAAATAGAACGGGAATTAAGGACACAAAGAATAATACGAATGAAGAAATACGACCAAGTAATGAAGTACCCTTGACTGTTATACCGCTGGTTGCAGTTGGTGCTTTAATCGCGATCGTAGCTGGTGTCATAATATTTGTTTGGAAAAAGAGGAATGTAAAAGGAAAGAAAAGTACGAAGGATGATATGGTACGTGTATGTCATTAATTACAAATAATACTAACAACTTATCATAAGTGCAACTAAGGATAGAAACTCTCCCACTTTTTCACAAAGGTCGTTGCTTTAAATGGTATTTTCCTTGGTGAAGCCTCTTTTTTATATTTATGATCCATCTTCATTCATTGTAAATCCGTTGTCCACAGAGCAAAGACTCGAGTGGGATCGTTCTGCAAGACTCGTCTGTCAACTTGTGGGATCGCCCACGTGCTTATTCCAATCAATACAAGTCTTGGGACAACGGTCATTTACAGGTCAGTTCCTGACCATAAGATTTCACTGAGAAATCCGAAAATTCTTGAATTATACTTCCACTTGTAGTAGCTGAATACATTTTCTTGAAATGGGTCTCATAAATGATATTAAATTTTTAACAATATTTTACTAATAATTCAAACATGAATTAAAATTAAAGAAGGGTCGAGGGGGTTGGTTAATTTTTCATTGGTGTTATTACAGACGATGTCGGTCATTTAGAAGCATATAAGCTTGAAACTAAACTAATTCTCAAAGTAGGCAAATACTCATCCATAATCTCTATTTCCAGTTTTTATTATAAATCTCTTTTATTAGATAATATTTTTATCGAATTTTGGAGAATGTTTTATGGTTTTTGGAGGTCCATATACTTGTGGTCTTATGCTGCTTTGCCTCAAAATGAGCGCAAATAAAGTATGACCATAACAATTATATACAGAGGTACATGAGATCCAAATAAACAAATTAAATAATTTTTCTTGGTATATTTGTCATCATAGTCATTTATGGCATTTTGAATTCACTTCAAAAAGGAGTATTTCTCTCGACTGTATATTGTTTATGCGAGTTCGCGTTTCACATACTTGTTAATGAACTTATTTTGATGGTCGCTTTTTTGCTAGAAATGAATAAAATGTCCCTAAAAGGATCTGGGCGCAGACCGCGTGCGGCATAAACTTCGTAAATAATAAACTCTAGGCATGCGTGTTGTTTAGGCACTCATCTGAAGTTATAAAATACTTATTTAATCATTTCTAACAAATAAAATTACAAAATACATGTTACCGTGCTAGGTATATGTATTTTACTTAGCTTCGAGTTTGAAGTCGTATTTTTAAATGGAAACATTTCAGGGGCAAATAAAAACAAATATCATTTGTAGTAAAACTTTTTAATCTTAGTTTTGAATTAACATGATAAACATAAGACATACGAATTAAAATCGAAAACGATATTAAAATGTAATTTAGCTATGCATAAAACATTCTTCATAAATGATAATTTACTGTTTACTTAGACATGGAATTTTCCATTACGGTAAAAGTTTTGTTAACTAGAAAATTTACATCTCTTAAATATAATAAAATATTCGACATATTTGGCTGATAAAGTAAAAGTGCTATATTACTGTTTAAATAATCGTATTGAAACAAATATAATGCAGTGTTTAATTTCTTTAACTTATTGGTTAAGATTCGCTTTAATACAACTTAAAGAAAATATTTTAAGAAAATCAGTCTTAGACTACGACCAAACTGCAGCCAAGAACTCTTTATCCTACTTGGATTTTTAAGTATAAATAGTAAATACCGACGTTTAATGATGTGCAATAGTGTCTTCCGTAGAGTTAAAACTAACTTTTCCAATACAATTTTTGTAAAAAGAAAACTATCTAGAAAGGGTCTATGAAGCATGGTCATGAGTCTGAGTGCAATATCACAAAGTGACATTCGGTGGTGCCGCTATACATACTATAGCCCAAATAACAGCCAGTATTTGATGTATGGGCCTCTCACACTTAATTTAAGTGCAGGTTGATCATGTATGCTAAAATTCTCAACAGCAGACAGTTAACACTAAAAACTACACATCGGTTTCCTACGAATATGAATGTTTAGAAAGTGCGTTTGACATTTCTATAGAATTTATATAGAAACAAATGAAGTCGAATCTTTGAAGCGGTATAAAACTCTTTTAACTCTTTTTTTCTTTTTATGTTCATTACAGGTTTCAGAAGAGACAACAATAAGCAAGGAAGATCCAACAGATGAGTGGGAATTCCCGCGTCATCGTCTGAAGATCTTCAACATTGTTGGTGAAGGCGCTTTTGGACAAGTATGGCGGGCGCAGGCTGTTGATATCGATGGTAAGAAATCGTATTTACCTCTATAATGCTCTTCCCGATCAGTTTGTGTAGTTTGTATTTTTAGTGAACAGAGCCTTGTAATAATAGGACACACACTAATCTTGCCTACTGGCTAGGTAATATAGTCAGAACATAAACGTAAAAAATAAAAGCTCTGTCTAATATAATGAGAAACAATATTCGAATAAGCATTAACGTATAAAAACGAATTAAATTTACGTAATAATCTTATTTCAAACTACGTGTATTTTATTTAAGGTTCAATAAAAAAGTCTTTGATTGATACTTAAAAATATTAAATCAAACAAAGCATGACAAATATAATGTAATATCTCATTTTATCGACAAAGCGATTGAAATTTCTTTGACATCAAAGCCCTGTTTAACTTCTTCTAAAGTCTGTGTAAAACTGAACAAAAACTAAAAATGTACACTAGAAATATTGATACAGGGTACAGCTACTCTTTAAATACGATATTTTCTTGTAAGATTAGAACAAATAATTCTACAGTAAGCTTAAAAGCATCTTGGCGTTCGTTTGGCTACTTCGTATGATTATTTACTGTACGGAAGCTCCATCTAAAAAATTAAAGCTTCTTTGCTCCGGAAACAAGGATATTTATATAAAGGACGAGTATGGTTTACGTCTGATAAATATATCAGTACTAATTTTTACACACGGTCGGTTACCGCAAGTTAAGCAGGTAAAGGTGCTAATAAACATATGTTTATACACGCAGACCCCAGCCAAGAGTTTCGCTCAACACACAAATGTTAACTATATCGGGGATTGAATCTGGTACCCTCTGTTAGGCAGTTTGCGCAACTGTTAATATAGGAAATGAAAATAATATTTCTTTATACAGAGATATTTTGAAAAAAATCACTTACCTTTGTCTGTCCGCATATATTATTGTTATTAGGTGATCTCATTTGGAATAAATAATTTTTAATAGGACTTGTAAAAATAAATAAGGTTAGCTCAGAATTAAGGTCGGTTTGTAAATGGTTTTAAACATAAAGAAGCCTATCAACAATCGAGTTTATGATTCTAATTCAATTCATACTTACCTTTTAACTATTAAGGTGACAATTCAAATCTAATTTACGTACACTTTGATAAAGTTAATGTTGAAACCAATTTAGTTAAATGCATAAACCGATATAGTTTTATGTTAAAATTACGTTTAATGAATCTGTCGTCTAAAATGATAATTTAATTTCCAGGAAAGAAAGGCGAGCAGACAGTAGCTGTAAAAACATTGAAAGGCAATGCATCGGAGAAAGAAAAGATAGACTTATTACAAGAGTTAGCTGTAATGAAGTCGTTGGGGACGCATCCGAACGTCGTGAGACTCATTGGATGTTGCACGGAAAAGGTTAGAGTTTAATAAGAAAATATTGCGGTAAGGCTTTTCTTTTCGAGAAAGCCTTCGACATACCGTTGCCATGTTAATTAATGTATCTATTAATCGACATAAAAAAACCGAAGGACATGTGTAATTCCGTGGTTTTTTTTAATGTATTATTCATAAATAGTATGGTTTAAATGATGAGAAAGACGGTGGTCTTATTAGCAAGCGATCTCGTTCAGGTTTATTAAGAAAGAGAAAAATGCATTACAATTAGGCTGTTGGGTTAAAACAGTCAGTAATAAATTTATAACAACAGTGGTTTACATTCCCAAATTTCAATGGTTTTCTAATAATAATTGCGAACCAAATCTTATCGGTGGGTAATTTCAAATGATATCTTTATCGACACTTATGATCGTAAAAAAATAAAATCCTGAATTTACATTTACTACTAGTTCCATACCACGCCCAACCACATTTCAGTGAGAATGCAAACACAAGGAGCGTAATTAGTAAAATTCACAATATTCAAAATTAATGACATCTCCGTTTGCCCAATTTCAAGCACGGCAACACAGTCATAACAAATACAACTTATTCACGAGCACGACGCATGGCCAGCCATCGCCCTCACAAATTAGTAATATATATTGTTTGTTCTCATACCTACAACATCATTTCGTTTTGCTCGCAATCGTAGTGAAAAGTACAGACGCTTAAATCCAATTTGTCGCTGTTTCTATTTATTTACTCGTAAAACTGTCTCGTTTTGGTTGCCTTGTAATATTTATGGACTTCGATGTTTAAGAGATGTTTATAACGTTTCTCTATATAGGGTTATAAGTTTATTATTAGTTATCTTAAAGGATAGATGGGAGTGTGTTTATTATAATGTGGAATCAAATAGTTATAAAACAATTGAATATAACACAAACCGATTCGCCCAACTGAAATGTCAAAAGAATTTCTATTATATTATTTAAGTAAAGCTCACTAGCGATAGTCAATAGTCTTCCGTTATAGTTAGACAGGAAATTGTCTCATAATCCCGTCACCTAACTTAGGAAATTAATTTTTGATTGAAAAACTCATTTTCCTTAAAAAAACCTCCACTTTAATAAAAATCATGGCTTCTCAGGAAACTAATATCTCTTCAACGGAAGACACTAAGCAAAAATTCAAGTGATTGCTTGATGTAGATGGAAATGTACATTAAATTTAGGATTAGAATTGCGAAACTTTACACAACAAAACGAAATACAAGGGGTATTTCGAGCCATAACAGCTCTATCTACGAGAACAGCTTCGATTTACAATGCTTAAATGATTAATTAAGGAAAATTAATTAGTACCATTTATCTTAATGGTACTAATTCATTTGTTCTACTACGAGTTTATATATAATTTAAAAGAACAAAGTATTTCATTGTATGATAAAAAGGTTTCATTATAACTGGGTGTGAATTAATAATCATGGACGGAATATTCCAAATTCCACCCCACACCACATTCATTAATGCTAACCTATATAAAATGTATAATGCTTTGTTAGACAAAATTTTTTTAACAATATTTTTTTAAATTCTTATTAGTTTTACGTATTAGACAGAATTAATAGGTGTTATCATTTCAAATCCTATCACAACCTCTTATGTAAAATATTTAATATAACGTCACAAGGCAGTTTCAAGTAGAAGTATCTGTATTGCAAGAATACGAAAGCTATAAAATGTTTCAATATCGAATTGAAATCTGCATATAAGTTATATATGCTTTGATGCCTTTCGAGCGGATCGGAAATGACATTTATACAAATTGGCTGCGAATGCACTTTTATGCTTGAAGATTATGGTTTTAAACTTTTTTTAAAATTTAAATACAATGTGTCACTCGTGAAAAGGAACAATTACCGATTCCACGACATTTTTCATTTATGCTCCACTCTTATTGATATCAGCGAGGTGTTACTCGTCTAGTCTATGGTCTTCCTTAATAAATGGAGTATAGAACACAAAAATATCTATTTCACGCACCAATAGCTCAAGGGGTTTTAATTACTATTAGCGCGTTCAACCAAACACACTTCAGCTTACTCAATAATATTGGTATATAATACCAATTTCCGTACTTTTGTGTATAGTTAGTTTTTGTTTATTTAGGAGCCGACGCTAGTGATTATGGAATTTGTCAGCTTGGGTAAGCTGCAGCAGTTCTTACGGGACTCGAGGGCTGAACGTCACTATGGGAACACTCACGGGGGGAGCCGGTTCCTCACGTCACGGGACCTGACACATTTCGCTTTCCAAGTGGCTCGAGGCATGGACTTTCTTAGCTCTAAGGGCGTAAGTAAAGCCTTTTATATAACAATAAGAATATCAGCAGAATGCAATCTTTAACTATTCTTTTGTCCCTTTTCGTTAAACTATGAATACGTTGTAGTGAAATGTAACAAGATTCGTTGTATAGCGAGCACAAAGAACATTTAATATATAAAATGTTTTTTGGCAAAGAAAAACCTAGTTAAAAACGTCACGAACGGCGGCATATTTTTTCAAAACATAATTTTTTACGGATAAGAAGTTGTTAGATATATTATGGCAGTGGAAATACTTCCCTTGAAATACGACTATCATTTGTCTTCATCGAATATTTTCAGATCATCCATAGAGATCTAGCTGCTCGTAATGTGCTGATAACAGAGGAGCGTACTTGTAAAGTTGCTGACTTTGGATTTGCTAGAGACGTTGCGGGAACGCATGTATATGAACGGAAAAGTGACGGCCGTTTGCCAATCAGGTATTATTAAACTAACATATAACATCAACTCTCATAAAAAATAATTCATTTTAACCCAATTATTTATAAATAATATAAATATAAATATTATAAATTTAGAAATAGTAAAATCTTAAGACGGTAGATACATGGTATACTAGGTTTCGGTGTATAATTTAGATCGACCAAGTGGTTTTGTTAAAGTTTGCAAGTTCATGCCAGAATTGCACAAATCAATCAATCCTTTGAATTTTGAAATTTTGGTAACAGAGAAATTAAAATATGATGATATATATAAGTATTGCAGATAATGCTTATTTCGAAGTCAGCAGCTCATTGTAAATACAAAAATTTTACTGAGAACTTAGTCTACCATTATTGGCTGTAATACATGTCATAAAATATGTACCATTCATAAAAAAGTAGCTCAGTAAACCTTGGGGCTAACCGACCGTGTGTTCTAATGTTTTTTAAATAGTAGTAGCTTTATCCTATTCTTATTTCCTATTTATCACTGTTTTCAGATGGATGGCTCCAGAGTCGTTATATGACGACATATTCAGCGTGAAGTCGGATGTTTGGAGTTTCGGAGTTTTGCTTTGGGAGATCGTCACGCTCGGCTCCACACCTTACCCTGGTCTATCAGCCGGTGACGTCATGAGGAAGGTATAAAACTATGTTAATATTTTTACTAGGAGCCTTCAGGACCTTCAGGAAGGGTTTCAAAGAAAAAGAGAGTATCCACACCCGAAAGGCCCTTGCAAGTCTTCCGGCGTTGTGAGTATCCATGGACGGCGGTATCACTTGAAATCAGATGAGCCTACTGCGCTTTGCATTTTATATAAAAAAAGTTAAAAGGAGCCTTGTTCCAACGAGTCCTTCGTTCGGGTTACCTCGAGAATATCTCATTAATAAGACCACCCTTTTGCACATATTTGTGAAGTGTGGTTCAATGTGATAATACTTAATAAATGTTTGACGAATAAATAATGAAATAGTCGATATGCTCTTGTCGATTTGAAGAAACTATATTTAGTTCATCGCATTGTTTTAGTCGTACTCACTACAGTTTTATGTGCCAATTCAATGCCCTTATTGAAAGTTATGATGAGAAATAAATGTCACTAGAAAACAATTTACTATTGAGCTACGCGGCTTACGATAAATAAAATCTTTGTCTACGGCTAAGAACCAATATAGTACGCTCAAATTGAACGTTCATGAATGTCAAGTGTTCTTATCACATATTACACTATACACATTTGTGATAATATTTTCACTGAATTTAGCTCGGAAAAAAATAATGAATTCGATTTCTAAATTGGTTTCCAATTCATTTATCTTGCAGGTGCGCGATGGGCATCGTCTGGACAAGCCAGAACATTGTCGTCGGGAGCTTTACAATATTATGTACTATTGTTGGGAGGCGGAACAAAGCTCGAGACCGGAATTTAAAGAAATCGTCGCTATGTTAGAGCGATTGTTGTGCACTGAAATGGACTATATTGAGTTGGAGCGCTTTCCCGACCATTCGTACTACAATGTACAGCATTTGGACGGCGAAAAACTTTAATAACGTAGAGGTTTTTCAAAGACACATACAAGTGATATTTCATATTAATTGAGAAAGGTTTAAACTTTGTTAATTAACGTCGAAAACAATCGCCAAAAAGTGAATATACTGGTTTAATTTGACTAAAGCCCTGTATTATATTGTATTGGCCTTCGCAAATAACTGTTTTTATATTAGTATTTGGAAATATTTCTTTCGGTTTTATTGCTTTCTCTGGAGAATGAAATGTATTATGATAAATTCCTTGTAACGCAAGAAATATCAATATTATGTGTATGCCTACTGAGTTGATGTTAGGTCGCTTATGGTTAAGTGGTACCACCAATACTAATCTTAATTTGATGGTTTATCTGGTTTTGGAGACTTTATATTGCGTAGAGCGCTCTCGATTGCTTTCTCTTATAACGCAATGGTTATGTCATGAGAATCATTTACATAACCTTTACAAGTGAGATTAATTTTTCCGCTGAAGTACTTAGAATATAAGCATAGTTTTAAGTTAATATATTGTATATCTGGATTTTAGGGTACACTACGATTTTGTACGCTTATAAAAGAAGAATTTGTAATTGCATTTGTTATAAGCTACTAATTAGATTAGTGGCAAAAATCGATTTAACACACTGTTAAAAGAAAAATTCGAAATTGAAGAGATTTATTGTACTTTTTTAAAATTAATAATAGTTACTAGTCCTTAGATGATAATTAATTCTATCATAAAATATCTTAGGTGTAAATAACCTGTATGACTCAATTTTATAATAAACGTTCTGTTTTTATTTACTTTTTTTATCATCACAATTTTTTCCTCCAATTATATTTTCCTAAGAAACGAATTTTAAATCTGATACTTTAAAATAAATACTTAGAAAATGCTTGAATGGCACTTTATAAAAGATAATGTTTTGCTAAAGTATAATAAACGCATATATAGGCATCCCAGTGAAGAACTGAAACAATTTGTGTAAACAAGTGTAGTAAATTAAGCTGTCCCTTTGAGAGGAAGATGCGTCTATTGATCTCAATTTCAACATTAACTCTTAGTTTATAGTAATAATAATAGTTTTGACATGAATGAAGCATACAATTACATACATTTAAAATAAAGTTGTTAAAGATTCATGAGTGATGTAAACTGTAAATAGAAGTAGAACTGCTTTTATATATGTTTACACAAGTCTATGCGAATTTTAATAATTAATTTTAAATAATCAACCACAGCTTTTATAGTAAGCATTTATGTAAAATATGGCGTATAAATATAAATTAGTGCTAGCAGCGGGCGATACTTTGTGGTTGTAATTCCAACGAATTATGAAATAAAATAAAGCTAAGACAGCCAGAGTACGCACTTATGTAGGTCGAACAACGTTTGTGGTACAGAAAGCATACCATACTATCCATAAATCTATTAAAAAATAAGAAATAGAACAAATATAATAAAAAAATATTTGCTTATTTTGATCTACCATACCTCAGACGAGATCAGAATAATAATTTAGAATTTGTTACATCATAAAATCTTATGCAAATTCACAGGCAAACATCTGCGTTTCAATGTAAATGCACTACCGCAGAAGCAATTTTGGCAGGTTGCCTGCTTGTTTATGTAACTTTGCAACATAATGCAGCATCAAAAATTGAATCTAAAACAATCCAAAGTTACCAAACTAAATTTTTACTGAACAGAAGATGTTTTTGGATAGAGACGATACAGTTAACGCACTCCAGAGTTGTCATTAAGACTTCCATGCACGGTGAAGAGCAGCTCGTCTTATATTCAAAACTACAATCAGGATAATTGATATTCCAATAAACATTTTTTCGAATTTTATAATTGGTTAGATTATCTGTACATACACCGTTAACAATGAAATATGGGCAGATTTTGATGAATAATCTCAGCAGCAAGAAACAGCGTTAATAACTGGGAAAATATTCCGGTTGACTGGAAATAATTGGATTTAAATAAATCAAACCTACCGACGACCTTAGGAAGGTAGCCGGTAGTGGCTGGATGAGGAAGGCCGAGGACCGAGTGTTGTGGCGTTCCTTGGGAGAGGCCTATGTCCAGCAGTGGACGAATATAGGCTGATGATGATGATGATGATGATGATGAAACCTACTGCCGTTGACAATCTTACAGATCGATCATATTTAGATTATGACTATGGTTACATTAACTAAAATATCTAAACATTTGCTCCACATTTATTGAAATATTTTATATGTAATTTATACTTTACTTTATATATATATTTTATTTATAGACTATCTAACACAAAGTTATTTTTTGCCGCACTTTAAAATATTAGTGTAGATAACAATCATTATGAAACGCACGTTGTCAAAACTTTATGTTATATAACCTGTAGTGGTAAGCTTAAGTTATATTTTGTAGGACTGTTGTCACAGTTTTAAAAAAAATTGATTCACTTACTAAATATTTTTTTAAAAATATTTTTTTATTCTATTTATTAATATTTCTGAGCGACACGTTATGTACAATATTTTATTATTAGGATTTTATAATATAATCTCACTCCGAGGTAAATAATTGTGGGAGAAAATTTCTTTGTTTTTATAAACCCTGAGCCTGCCTTTAGGGTTTTGGCTACAGACGCTATCACATTATCTCTTTTCAAAAACCTACTATAAAAATATCAATGTCAACCATGTACCTGTAGACAGCTATAGGCAATTAGATCACATAAAATCTGTGCATGAATTTATGGTGACATTTTGTCAACAGTTTCAGCCAAAATAATCTCGTTATTTTCATTACTATATCTATATATTATATTATTCAAATCGTATCATGGTACTCTCTTACTATAAGAATATTTTGACTTTACTATTTTGTTTTATAAACATCATGTATATTTCATGTAAGTCATTTTTAAATTACAAAAAACATTTAAATATTTGGGTTCAAATTAACATAGACCTTACCTGATGGCAAACCCAATGGACATCATACCTGATTTCTTTAAAGGAATATACTATGTATTTACTTAAAGTGATTCAAAAAGTCCCAAAAACCTTTAAATTATGCAATACATCAATTTTTATTCAATTTGGGATATCTCTATGGAATACCGATTTTTTACAGTTGCAACACAGGATCAGACCACAACTCGGGCAAACACATTGTTGGACGACGCCGATGATATACAAAAACAATTAGACAATGAAGCACGCGACAGATTGGCAAAAGTGAGATAAAATTTTAGTATTTGTCACAGGTGAAACGAATCACACATGCAATGGGTCTAAAAGGTTATCACGTTGGTAAAGGTTATTTTCACGTCTGGGAACTCCGTGGACATTCACTAAACTCTTGACTGTTCTTTGTCCCAGGTCTTTGGAGCTGAAGTAATTAAGTGGGTAGAGATTTCATTACTAATGGCATAACATAGGTACCTCAAACCTTATTACTTTACTTGGGGTCATCCCGCAGATCGTTAAACCTGCGAAGGAGGCTATATATTATGCCTTCTTTGGTTAACGAAGTATCCCATACAGCATTTTCACGATTAATTGCCCTTATCTGAGAGCCTCTTTGGCTGGGCGCATTTATTCAAATAAAAATAAAACTCTTAATAAAACCTTTATAATATAAGAATAGATTATAATATCACCCAACTATGACATTAAAGGATTTGTTTTTACTGTATGTATGTATTTTATAAGAGGAGAGGTATTTCTTTTTATATTGTTTCCTATTTCTGTATGTTTTACTCGCGCTTAGTGACTCCATAATATGGCCCTTTACAATGTCAACAAATTGGCATAAAATAATTAATTTTGTATTTTAATCGCTTAAACAACACAATAATTTGAAAACGAAATTAATTTATAAACGGTGCCAAGAGGCATGTGTGCATACAGTACTTAAAAACCCAGAGACAAAATTTTTTATTAATATTATTTTAAAAATGTGAAAAAGCAGGCTCTCCTGAAAATAATACCTCCGCCCTTGGACTCAGTTTGCCTCAACTCGCGAGCACGTGGACCACTTAAATTTAAATTGAATTGAAACTCTTTTTTATAGAAGGACCCAAATCGAGGTGGTTTGGAAATAACTCACTTTACTTTCAGCCAACAACAGTGTGGGTGTTTCGGTTGCCCACGCAGGTACATAGTAGCAGTGTTATTATCAATAGACAATTATTTGTAAATTGTTAAAGTAAATACTTATATTTATAAATGAGTAAGTAATACCCTTAACAAAATACTGTATTATCTTTCTCTAAAGTTGTGTTTACGTTATGTTGAAAAGGGAAAATGTGAATCAATTTATACAATACTCACAGGGATATTTGTACTTTCAGAAATATCAAAGGCGGAAGAGTGTCAAATTAAAGAAAAAAGGTAAGACTTTATTTTTAAACTACTTAATAAATAAGAAAATATAATTAATTGAATCAGGCGTTACTTTGCGGAAGTCCATAGTTTACTGAGTACTGCTTTCATACTGGTCTATTGGGATTTTGAAAATAATGGACATATAATCTTTGTCAAGTTACTATCTTTTGGTTTGAATATATAAAAAATAGAATACATTGCTACCAATAAATACTAATAACTAATATCAAACCAGACTTTAACTATTGTTTTACTGATTTTCAGATGTTGTTGCTTGGGATTATAAGGGTAAGTTTTAGTCTCATATAGAATAGCCAAACCAAATAGATTAAAATATTTATTTTATAGTTACTGGAATTATGCGGCACCGTCATCTCATCCACTAAACGATTAATGCAGTCACGTCAACTTCCTGTTATAACTGTATTGAATTGCGCCAGAGAAATGCAAATCGTAGTGGTTTTCATTACTTGACACTCACATAAATTAATAATTTCGATTCGACATTACTTCGGTTCGGATGCCAATACATTTTAATCAAAACTATATACAACAATGTATTTCTCGATTTCTTTCACGAAATGTTAACTGTCAGTCTCTGCTATTTATGCTAGTTTCTAGCGTCAACACTGAGAATTCTAAAGAGAAATTACATTTTTGTTTATACCTGAAGAATAGTAAGGTTGAAAATACAAATCTGTTTCAACTTCCATCTGTTGGTATTTAAGTTTCCGTTAACTCTGAATTAACGATTCTGAATTCGACTATAGTCAAAAGGATGAATCGCTGTAGCTCCACTATGACAATTTGCGTTCGTTGCAATGGTCACATTCCAATCAAACTTCGCTTGTCATCCAATGTTATACTGACGTCAAGGCCGCGGAAAATTAGTATCAGTACTGCATAGTATTAAGCAAGATGGATAAAATATTGTATTTTTGTAATATTAGGGAACATTTCACGCACGGTAGACTAGCCGCAGCCAAGCTATATAAACGAGTAACAACATAAATGCACATACAAAGCCACACTAAGTAAACGAAAATGCTCAACATAGAAATGTAAAGTTTCGCAACATTTTAATGGTTTTAAGCATTGATATCGCTAAAATAACCCTAATATTTCAGTTCTGGAATCAGCCAAAAACTAACATGGAAACCTAATTAAAACTGACAATCAGTAATGTTCTTCATCGTGATCTGCTAAGTCATGTGCCAGAACGAGGAGTTGCTTTTTTTAAACTCGTTGTTTTACAGATCAAACCAAATGGTACTTAGAATACCCTATGTGTGGTGGTCATTCGCAGTCACCTGTTGATATTCCCAAAAATGGTCTGATCAAAGCTAAAGGACGTAAAAAAATGGTATTTGCTAACTATAATAAACGACCGAGAGCATTTTACATGACTAATGATGGAAGTCGACGTAAGTAACTAATAATAAATAAGTAATTAATAACATTAAATATACCCTGCATTATATTTGATCTTAAAAAATGTATAATTCTAGAGTATAATCTATTTTATAGTAAGGTTTTATTAACACCCCTTCAGTCATTTATTTCGCAAAAGAGTAAGGAATAGCAATTAACATGCAAACTACTTACACGATTATATAAGTTTATATAAGATTATTAAAAAAAAATAGTAAATTATTATATAAGTAGGATTCAATTCAGTGTAAACGTTTATTTTACACATAGTCTTCCACAGTTCGCTTTACAAGGCACTTTCTATTGCGAACATGTGAACTGTGGAATCGTCTTCCAGCGGAGGTCTTCCCCACGGTATACGACCTACAATTCTATAAAAAGAGAGCGTACTCTTTCCTCAAGGGCCGGCAACGCATCCATTGATGGGTACTTATGGGCTGCGGCTGTTCCCGCTTGGGCCACCCGCAAGCACGTTAGCCCCCCTATCTTATAAAAAAAAACATACTTCCTGAATAATTATTGTTATTAGAAGATGGGTACTTTTAGATACGCTCCAATCTATAATTGATGGAGTGCCCTTTGATTCTCGGTTTTTGAGGTGAATTTCAACGAGGAAAGCACTTATAACATTGTTGGTTCTTGACATTTCACGTTTCTGAGTACATTGCTAAAGTTTATTTAATTCCATTAAATTAAAATAGTCGTTTATTGTCAACAACAGTTGCACAATAAGTGATATGGTAATTCTGTCTGAGGTTTATTTAAATATAAAAAATGTCATCTTCGATTATCGTTATGTCCATAAGTTGAAAAATTTCCTCAATTATATCGTAATTGTTATATCAATGATTTGTATTTCTTATTATCATGTAATTATTTATATGAATACAAAGGCAGTTTAAAAACACAGTCGTTTATGCACGAAAATTATCTTATACACTAATTTAAAGCTCTGATGTTTTATTCAATTCACTAACCTCAATAGACGCGGCAATAAATACTTCGATGTCCTCTTATCGTACGAACTGTTCTGTCGCTTGGAACAGAGCTTTACTTGGGTCCGTACGTCATGCTCAAGTCACTAATTATTAATATCATTTCGGTACAAGTATTATTATTCATTTTTATTTACTTTCGGAGATGAGCAGTACTTTGCACTGTTGCATAAATGCATGTTTTCCGAAACAATATTTTGAATTCGTATTTGCATACTACGGATTCGGTGGAGATAGGTTCGGTGAGTTCTACAGTAGCTACAGAGATGGTAATTACAGATTCGAAAGAGCGTCATAAAGTTTGCGCTAAACAGAATAAACAGAAACATACCTTTATTAGCTATATTCCGTGATAAAAACCCACAAACACTCGACGTTTCGCCCCGACACCGGAGCATCCTCAGGATGTTGCCTATACGAACAGCTCGATGAACGGTGTTTTGCTACGCTTTTTGTAGAGCAAAGTAAAGCCCGATTCTATTAAATATAGTAATATTTCCGTTGAATTAATTAATAATAAGAAAAAATATTTTTGCCTCTCCTATGAAGCACACACAGAGTTATAGTGCAATAAAAATAAAAAGAGCAACATTAAGTTATGCCAAATTAAGCGGAGCATTTGACTAAGGTGTAATTGCAAAAGATGAGCGTGATGTGAGTGTGAGAAAGCATGAGTAAGACGATTTGAAGCTCTGTGGATATTTATTTATACCTTCTAAGTAAACGAGACATATTTATTACGTTGTAATGGTTATTGGCTTCTGGAAGATCATTTTGACGAGGCATTTTATAAAATCATTTTAATATAAAGTTATATCGCTTTTGAATCTAAATTAAATTAAGAAATAGTTACACTGTTTCATACATTTCAGATGTCTTTAACTAAGTTTATCGTTCCACTAGCAAATTCCCTTAAACAATTACTATATTAACTTCAGCTCTTAATCTTCACAGTTTTCACTAGCAATTGTATTAATTAAATGCGCTAAGAAGAATAAATACGTGCTACAAAATTTGTTACTATCTTCTTTATTAATAAAATTAAACATATTTAACAAAGTTTAAATACGACTTTGACAATGTACACATTTTTACACTCGGTCAGTTTGCCCCAAGGTAAGCTAACTTTAGCTTGTATAACGGGCGCTAATACAACTGATACATGTATTTATAAAAAGTATCTACCTAAATACTTTTTATAAATACATATATTTTTAATACCCAGACCACAACGAATAGTTATATTCGTTACACATATTATAGACACTGTATCAGGGATTGAAACCGGGACCGCCTGTTGGGCAGACCGGTGTCCAGACAGACAGACATGGTGTCCACAGCGCAAATTTGCTCCTCATTTCAGAGCTTTGAAAGATATATTTAAAATCTTATTATAATCTTAATTATAATCTTATACATATTTATTACTATGAATATTAGTAATCAGTTATGTTATAGTGTGGTATTATAAAGTATTAAAACTCCTAACGTAAATAAAATATAGTACATAAAGCTATAGATATGTAGCTAGAATATTCAATTACTCAAAAGAAAGTTCACATTAAAAAATCTATAATAAGAGGAGTTGTAAGGGCAATGTTTATTAATTAAAAGAATATGTTTTTCAATTAAATCCTTAAAAACACATATTTGGAATTTATTTCATTTAAATCTTCCAAATTTAAACAGCATTCCCGACGCTCATTTAATTAAGCACTAAAAAGGGTTAGTACCAAATGTGAACTTTATTATCAGACTCGGTAGGTAAAACTCTTAATTCTCAAATTTGCAAAACTCGTCAGTTTTGTAAACTTGTTCTGTGATCCTTTAAAAATATGTACAGTTTTTTAGACAATACGTGAAGGGAGGTTGGGATTACTAATAGACACTCTCATAAGCTACAAGATTTCGTGAATATGAACTGACAACTGTCCTCTTTTTAAGTTCGCCTATTCGGAGATTGGAATGGAAAAGACCGACCAATGATTTATGGAGGAGCAGCTCACAATCGACGCTATCTATTCCATTCAATCACACTCCATTGGCCTTCTGAGCACTCAGTGAGCGGTCTTCAATACCCACTAGAAAGTCAAGTGCTGCATGTCTCAGCCGATTATGAGACATTTGATGATGCTGTAAATGTCTCTAGGAAGGACCGGCTTGCTTTTCTTGGCATCGTAAATTTGTATATGGTAAATTAAATTTAAAAAATATAAATTTTATTAAAAAAAAAAATAGATTTGATTTCTAAATAAAGTAAGTGGCTGGAAATTATAAATAGAATGCGATTCACAATTCGTTCGTTTAACTTTTTCTCAACTGTCTCCAAGATCACGATCTCCAAAGATAAATTTATCTTTAAATTTTCGAAAGTGCTTTAGAATTTGATGTTGATCCGATTATTTCAAGATGCTAAAGATATTTCAAAATTGGAACGTCAAGTTATCGTCGACTTTTAAATTAGAAAAGTTAACCAAGTGATTCTCACTTATATTTTCTAAGTGCAGTTAATACTTCACAATGAAAAACAGGAAAAGTCAACAGATCTAAAAATTACCTACTAATCTGCTATGATAAATTTTTAAATAATTCCAGTCTTAGATTAAGCCGTAACAAGAGTAGTGGATTTGTTTCATAAATTTTCTGTTTTTTGGTGTACCAAGTTACTCTTTGTGTACATTTCTATTTCATAGCTCTCAAGTTAATGTAAAGAAAGAACAATAAGTAAATAAATAAGAAAATACATTTTATAGATAGATAGATGGTAAATAAGGATATTTTAAAAGAACATAGATAGTATTATTATTCTACCTCCTAACAATGGCGTTATTTGCGCACTAAGAACATGAAAAATGATGTTGTTCTACAATCGTTATAATCTTGTTATATAAGCATTTTTAATATTTTTAAGAAAAATGTGTATTTTCAGTACAGGAACTACTCACACTGCAGCGTAGACAGCATACTGAAAACCCCAAAAATAGGATTGAATTCGACAGTTTCTTCTAATCCTTTGAGCCATTTCAGTCCGCCCTTGAAACACTATGCTAGTTATCATGGCTCTTTGACAACGCCACCTTGCACAGAGGCTGTCCTTTGGCTTATTCGAGATCAGACTTTGCCTATAACAAGGGTAAAAAATTGTGTTATTAACCGTTAATTGTATGAACTATTCATAGAAAATGAAGCAAAGTAAGCTTCTACTGTCAAATTTGAATATTTCCTCATGGTATAGGCGAGGCTGCATTGATGTAATATCATTTTATAAAAAAACATAATTTAAATAGTATATAAACTGTCACACACTTAAATTTGCGTGAAATATGTTTCCAAAGATGACTTTGAAATATTATCGCCTTTTTAAAATTGCAAAGCATAATGTTAGTTTAACATTTTGCATTTAACATTGATTCGCAAAACGCTTAACCAACGTTATAAATAAAACATCGTACTATGTGGATGTACAGCATGTCATTACAGGAGAAAATATATAGTTACGGGTCGCAGGGAATATTTCGTATTGGGTTTGACTACAATAAAATCGTGCATGTATTTTTTCTCATGATTTTATCAATACTCTCTATATGTATACTATAAAGCTAAAAATGTTTTTTTTATTGCTCGTTAAAAATAGTTCCTTTTCACGCATACAGAAAGTCAAATCATTGCTATCCATTCAAATGGATGCATACAATTCCGGAAAATCAGAAGGCGTCGCTCCAATTGTAGCTGGTTAAAGCCCGGATGCTGTAGCTCGAAGGCTGATATTTCGCCGTAGCTACTTGTATATCCGTGTGTATCCGTTATTTAAGCCTAAACTTTAAGTAATAAGTCAATAAGTACTGGAGCTAGTGAGAACTGGCTGTCTATGGAAAGCCAGTATTAAGCTATGAATCGGGGATTTTTCTTATTGTTTTTACTACTCTTCTCGTTAGGGAAGGTCCCTAACGAGCCTCAGTGCCACCTTTTCGGCAGTAATGTAAACCTTTCACGTATTTCAAATTTACTCAAAAACTAAATTAATAAATAATTTAACTTTTCCATAGTCAGATTACGTCTTATTTTTAGTTTATAGTGAACTCCTCTATGAGCTATGAGCTTTCATTTTTGATGTAACTATTTTCCAGGAAGCTGCTAAGGCATTTCGGTCTCTACTTATTGAAGATTTCCAAGGAAGCCTTCGTCGTGAAGTTCAGCCACTCAACGATAGAAGAGTATATATTTTACATTAAACAGACAGAAAACTGAAAACCCTTTTTATTCATAAATCATCATTTTTCATCGTAACGTTATCTCAATTTAACAGAAAGAAATGAAAAAGTACTGTAGCTAAGAGTGTATTTACTGTTCTAAATATATCTTACTTTACGCTATTATGTGAGGAAAAATGAAAAGAAATTGTGACAATGGAAAAGCTTTTAGGGTATTATTTACTTTGTTGATTAATTTAAAAGCCTAATTAGAAAAACATTAATAAGTCAACTGTAATTAAACGAAATTCTACGGTACAACTCTTTGGGTGTTTTTATTAAAAAAAGGCTATCCTTATAAATTATTATATCAATATATGTACTACTCTAATTAATGTGGTTAATCATGCTTTTCTCAACCTTAGGTGCGTTCGAATCCCCACGGAGCACGAATGTTTGATTGTAAATCTTTTATCATAAATGTTTTACAAAGTGTTTTCCGTTGCAATAAATTATTTACAATAAACTCTAATCAGCACGGGTCACGACGATCGATGAAATTGCACTGTACAGAGGGCGACACAATTGTAACAATTATTGTAATATCCGCTTAATGACATCGTGATAAAATTGCAAATGTTCTCACACGTTCTTTAATAATCTCCTAGAACTTGACTTGCCAATTGTACATCGTCCGAAGATAGTTAAGGCGATGTTCGTGCTTGTGTAAATCATACAATTTTAATCAGTACCAAATTAAAAAGGGTTATTAGGACCTAGCACTTATATACATACGATTTGGACAATGCATATTCTTTTACTCACTGATGTTATACAGATTACAACAATAATTAAGGATAATATTTCATAAGTTGCTTGTATTAACGGTATTCCAACACTTGTCCGCGTCCACTTCTTCAGGCTGGCAACACCGTGACTGCGTCAATGCCCATGAGCAGAATTGTCATTAAATAGGTCAACACAGATTTGTTCTATAAAAAATGGACAAGTCCTCCCCTTAAGAATTCAACATACTTCCTGGAGACCAAGCACGTGGAAGTCAGTTATCTAATCAGTGTGTGACAAGCATCATCTATCATCGCGGATTCGTTTATCGTTTCCCTAATCCTCAAAAGTGTCATTTTGTTTGTATTTTATCGATTCGGTAGTATACCTATAGAAATACAAATGGGGTGTGACCCGTCAGTGCAGTCTGCGCCTATTTATCATTTTCTTTGTGAAATAGAAGGCATACTTGGCCAAAGGATAGAATTCCTTATAGCCAAATTAATTATCACACCGGCGATCGAATCCCGAGAACGAAAACCGAGTGTGTTAAACCATAAAAAGCCTATTACTAATATCTTAATCTATTTGTGAGTAAAATCTGGGTGATTTTCAGTATGATTATGAATTGAATACGTTTTGATCTATCTAAAATTAACAATGAAAACTATAATTTAAAATTTCTTAAATGAGCTTTGGTAACAAAACTTTAAATGCTCGAATTTGGCTACCAAAAATTATCAAGTATTATTGAGTTTCAATTATCTCGAGTGGTGATTCATCTTTGTTATCAGAACAGTTCGTTGGCCGCAATATTTAGTGATGTCTGATCGTATATAGAATTTTTCGAAAGCGTGCGCTATAAAAATGTTATATTTTGCTTACTTTATGTTCCTAATGAAGTATTTACTGTGCATCTAAAGCATGATGGATCTACAAGTATTTTATAATATATCTCAAGTATCTTTACAGCATGGTATATTATTCAGCTTCTTTTAAAAACTTAATTCATATCTTAATACATATAACTTAAACTCTAGAAGACGCCTCTATACTAAAAGTAGTGATCGCGTACTCACGTACGTGCATTTTCGATAAACTTGCTGGATCTTGAGAAATTGTACCAACGTATGTCCTAGGTTTTTAGATGGCTTCTTAATATAAATGACATTTTAACTGTTGACATTTTATGGTAAGCAAATGTCATAATAAATATGTTGATCAATATCAGAATTTATTTTATTTAAAATAAAAGTTTGTAGTTATATTATGTTATGTTATATTATACACACTTCACACTGAGATCAGTAAATAGAAAATTAATTATAACAAGGACATTATAGGGAAAGCACAATGAAATTGTTGACGATAAAAAGAAACATATATTTTCTATGAATAGGTTTTTGGTTACCTATTTTATTAGATATAAAACCATACGTGTATCATGAACACTGCAAATGATCAAGTCTTTGTCGTTCCAATTGAGTAAATTGCTGGTGAATAAGACTTCAAGGTAAATGAAATTACAATGACTTCAAGAAAACGCAAACATCAAGAAACATATATAAGAAGAGCTATAAAGGAATTACAAAAAGAAATCGTTCAATATCTTGAAACCACTTCAAAAATACAAACGGATAATTTAACAAAATTACGTAAAGAATTTAGAGAAATGAAAACGATATCGCATAGCTCAAAAGAAACTACTAGAAATGATATATATTCTAATATTGTTTTAGAATTGAAATCGATTAAATCAGAAAATAGATCTATAAGAGAGAAACTGATAGATTTAGAAAAAATGTTTCAAGTAAGGACAGAATCAAAAATTATTTCGTATAACCATAACATCCAAGATTGCTTACAATTGAGAAACGTGGAAGCTTCAGCTCATACAGAAAATGAAATGCCGAATAACAGTGAAGACTATACTCGTATACACACAGTTCATCCACACGTGCCTCCAGCAAGAAATCTCGGTGAGTAAAATTTTTAAAAGTACTTTGTAGCTTACTAGAGCTTATTGTTACTAATTAAGCCAGGCCACTTTAAAAAGCGAAAGAATCAAAAACATCACTTACTTCCTATTATTGGAGATAAGACTGTAACGTACACCAAAGCTCAAATATAAATAAACGAATTGTTTAAATTGTTTGTTTAAAATAAAAAAGGTTTAAATTTAAAAAATGGCAGTAACACAAAAGGCATTTAAAAAATAAGATGGAAACAAATTTATCATATCAGTGTTTGAATTTCAAAGGCCGATAATAAAAATTTGCATGTCCAATAAATAATCAATAAAGGCGATAAAAGAATTTTATATCTTAGATTAGATACAACCTTCAGAACGAATCATTTTCTTAAATTCGCAGTTATAAACTAGACGTAGTAAACAAAATGGATTCGAAAATTTGTAACATAAAACGATTAAAAGTTTCCTGTTCAAAAACTGCTGCTACATCAGATGGTAAAGTGCCTTAGTATTTGTTTTGTGTCCAGTGACCATGTTTATTTTAAATTTAATCAATAGATAATTTTTACAAATTTATAATAAGTTACCATTTAAGAAATTTATTTAAACATCGTTGACGTTGATCAAAATCGTCATCGCGTTATAAATAGTGTTTCCTTAAATATTCAATAGAATGATAAACAGTGAATCATCTTTTGAAAATGACTTATTAATTGTTTAATATAATAGGGGGCTAACAGATAGGTGGCTCACCTGATTGTAAGTGATACCGCCCATGGATACTCACAATGCGGGAAGCCTCACAAGTGCGTTACCGGCCTCTAAGATGACGCTTTTTTCTTGAATGTCCCTACGTTATAGTCATCATTAGTACCTTTATTGGCAGCTGGACTCGTTTTTCAATAATTGTAAGATTAATTTTCAGTTTTACAGATTACCGAATTTGGTATAATATTGTATAAATCGTATTTTAGTTAGTAGAAGAATTTATCGACATGTTTTCCATTTTGTGACACGATTTTCGTCCACAATGATAATCTTTTATCTTACAATACATCATCTTACATTTAGAACAAGGGTCAGCGCTCCTAAAATCGTGAATTGAAAACAATGGGCGAATACAGATACTTTTCATTTTTGTTTTGGATGAAATTATACGACAAAATATATTATTGATGGTTAACCTATTGCTTTTATCGGTATTTTGTACATTTTTGCTTATCGTAAAATAGTTTTGTAATTAATGAGATTATATTATCAAGATAACTCCGCATATTTCCTATACTATGTATGGTTTCCTACAAGGTCAGGTTCATGATTATTTATTTTTAATAATATTCAACCAGCTGCCATGCATTCTATATCGTAATCGGATTGAAATAATCTCAAACGTACACGAAAATTTAAGAGCATTTACACATTCTACGCTTATTTTAATCCTTTTCGAACCTCTAAATATTACAAATGTTAATAGAGAAAATATTTTGATAAATATAATATTTGTATGCTATATTTTAACGGGAATCTCTTAATTTCCCTTTTATTTTCATTATCCACTCAACTCAATTTTTTACGAAATATGTTATTTAATATGAGTATTTTGAATCCAATACAAAAATAGAAATACATACAAATTACTAAATATATGATAAAGATATATTCAAGAAATGTAAAAAATGAATAAATTGAAATGTTTTTTCACTGTCATAGTTTTCTTAATTTAATTTAATAGGAGAACATCTCTAGTTAGAAATATACAATCGTTTATTGTAATTATATTTGGAAACTATTGTATATTTCTCGAATCCTGCGGTTGTGGTGAACTACGAGTACGTTTCATCAACACCCCGCGATAGACACTTTGAAATACCAACACCGTTTATTTTAGGCGAGTACTATACAACACATTAAAAAATACTTGAATGATTTAAACATCAATGTATTACGTAATTAGCAAAAGAAATCGATTCTAAGACTAATGTACATTTTCTCTCGTTTTAAGTCTTCATTCGAATATAGTACATGCTGGTTTTATGTTTATTTTATAACAATATAAATCCACCTAAAATACAATATATACTTATATTTTTTAGCCGAACAAATATCAAAACTGCGAGCTTCACAGTCACCCATAGCAATCTCAGTTAACCGATGCCCAACCTGGTCTTCATTAGACCCACTGAAATTCCGAGGATACTGGGACAACGACTCCCACGGGGTCCTCCTAAATACGGGGCAGACAGGTAAATTGAATTAAATTATTTTTGAGAAAAAGCTTCATTTTTACGTCTGAAAGTTACACATAATTTTCTAAGGTTTTGTTGGTCAAGACAAGACCATCTGCGACCATCCTCTGCATCATAGCAAATTAAATTGTTTTCTATATTTCAATTACTTTTATTTATAATGATGTTTAAAAGTGATCATTTTAAATTTAAAAAAACGCAAAGAATATTCTGTTATTGTAAGTAAGATTTAAGAATCTTAATATATTCTTCGTAAACAATCAAATGACAAGTGAAATCAGTCTCGAACCGAGATAAAGGAAGGAAATTCTAATCTTATCAATGAATCAATATATCTAAGCAGTCACTACTGGATTTTATGTTATGTAAGTTTATATAGATATAATAAGGTTTTAGATAGTACAACTAGAATAGAAATATTAGCTCGATAAGGATGGAGGATGGAGGAGGTTTTTCGCAGATGTAAGAGAAATGATGGCCTAGTATAGACTCCTACTTTTAGATCTATGTGACTTATGGTGGGATTTGAACGAGATATGTTGAAATCGCTGCTATATATCACAAACTTTTGTTTCTTGTTCAATTTTTCTGGTACGTTGAAAGTAAAGATAAATCATGTTAAAGACCATAAAATCGACCTGTGTCAGCCACAGAAGGCTGATATCTACAAAAAAGGGCAAAGGATGGTCTACGACGCATAACATTCCTTGAGAAAGAAAATAAGATATTAAGTACAGAGAAAATAATTAAAAATTTGTTGAAAAAATATATAATTAAATGAAACAAATATATATAGAGGTAGATGTGACAAAGTACCTAAATAATTTATGTTTTATTATATTTATTTGAATTATATCGCATATTATAGCATCTATCTACACTGTACATTTTAACAATTTTTAATAAACAAAGAACATGGCGTAATAAAATGTAAACTAACCTAATCTGGATTAGGAAGTTTATTTGCGTTATTAAATTCAGGACGGTGTCTTGAGCCTTCTTTTTGATTGGCAATCTTCATCTCGCTTGACCTCCGCTTTTATGATCTTGTTTAGATGTTCCGGGTAACATACGGATGTTTTCCTTAAGTTCACACGTAGTTCAAAGCCCCTGTAAGCTGTTTTATTCATACTAAAGCTATAGCAGATATAAAAGGGAAACTATTAAAAAAAAGAAAAATGGCAAGATAAGATGAATGGAAGATAACAACATACACAACGTATTTTTGTTTTTCTTCTGCCTTCTGATTCATACAATATCATCATATCCATCGAAGATCTTGTATTCAGGTCATTTTAGAATTCAATAAAGATTTTCAAATAAATTTAAACATTATTTTACATTATAGTGCTAAAAATAAAAAAATAAATATCGTTGACAGTTGAGAAGGAGTGACAATTATCATATTTTCAATTTTTGACACCCACGCCAACTGTGTGATGACAGAGAGTAATGTAAACATAACCCACTAATAAATAATATTGCCCCTCAACATAAGGCTTTTGAGGTGATTCTGAAAACATTTTTAAACATAAAAACGATTCCTGAAACACTACTAATGAATCTGCGTTAAGGGTTGTTTAAAAATCCTATCTAGTTTTCGGTACTTTTTAACTAAAACGATTGTTTATTTCAGCATATTTCACATTCGACTCACCAACGCGGCCAATATTAAGTGGGGGTCCACTAATAGGGGATTATATATTTGAACAGATGCACTTCCATTGGTCGGTTGATGACTTCACTGGCTGCGAACACGTGCTGGATGGACAAGGGTTAGTATACAACTTATGGCATTGCTTGATTTATTATTATGATCTTATAGATTGCTAGATAAAGTGCCTTGCGTGTTTTCTAAAAGATCTAATTAATGCCAGAAAATACGACTTAACTTTCAATCAATCAAGTTGCTAGCAGCGTGAATATGTACTGCCTAAACTTTTAAATATATCAACATCATGTCGAATTCCCCGCCTAAATACTTTAATAAGTGCTTGCTTTAGTTTCCAAAATAGCGATTCGCTATTGCTTTTTTACAAGACTACTTTAATCGGTGCTTTAGTTGCTATATTGAGCTCATTTCCTTAAATCGTTGAATAGGAAGTTGTACTTATTCGAAATTTAATATTTGATGTTTCTACAGATTTGCGAACTTAAGGCTATGTTTTATGGTGTCAATATATTTTTAGGCCTTCATGTAAATGAAACACTTCTCTCTCAAAATTTTTTATCTATTCAAAACCTACTACATTTAACTACAAGCCTTTTATAGTAATCATATTTGTTCAAAAATAATTAATTAATTAAAAGGAATTGCTGAATGATTTTCTTGGCGCAAATCTAGAGAACAACTGAACCAATTTCGCTAATTTGTTTAAGAACATTCCTTTAAGTACGAGGGTGGTTTGTAAGGAGCAAAAAATTTAAAAAATTGCTTGAAAACATCTTAAAACTACATTATACTCTCCGAACGTTTCGTAATAATACGTAACAGTTAGTTTGAACTTTAATACCATACCATAAAGTTCCAAATGTTAGTGATAAAGTTCCGGAAAGGCAAAAGTGAGCGAAGTAAGCATGATAAGATTAAAAAAAATAAAAACTTTAAGAATCCGTTAGGCGATACGATGTTCGCGTTGTTCGTTGAAAATGATTTTAAAATTGTGAAAATTATTTGACTTTCAATTCGGCAATGTGTTTTTATGATGCATTTTAATACGGTAGAACGCGATTTTAGATACGCAGCAGAATGCCATCTAGTACATTACAATAGTAAATACGAATCAATGGAGGCAGCTGTGGCAAACCCTGATGGTTTGGCAGTCGTCGGATTTCTTCTAGAAGCTGTTGATGTTCCTAACCCAAACTTTGATCGTTTTGTTGAAGCGTTGGACCAGATAAAGAAGCAAGATAATGCTGTTCATTTACCGTCCGGTAAGTGCTTATAAGTATTTAAATGGTTATATTATTAGATACAACAGTATTTACAAAATTGGGGATAGAATGATTCGAAGAGTTGACAAAGTCAAAGATCTAGGGGTAGTTTTCGTACCTAGCCTTACATTTCGTGAGCATATAACTGCATTGGCTAATACAGCTTACAAGCGTCTAGGATTTATTATGCGCATTTCTCATGAATTATCATACAAGGCAACGAAGACACTTTACGCAGCTCTAGTTAGAAGTGTGTTAGAGTCCAATGTGGTCGTGTGGATGCCTTATGAGCAAAAATACACGCTTATGTTAGAGAAAATACAAAAACAGTATTTAAGAAGGCTGTACAAACAGGAATTTCATTATTACCCACTGTTGTATCCATCAAAATACTTATTGGGGACTTTGGGGTATGAGTCACTAGAGTTGCGGAGGGAGCTATATCTGTTTAAATTTGCCATTAAGGTTATTAGGGGCCAAGTAGATTGTCCGGAGTTGCTACAAGCTTTACTCCGGCTGTATGTACCGGACAACTACTGTAGGTCGCGAGGGCATTCAATATTGACGCAATGGAATTCGCGAACTGTGCTCCGCCAGAAATTAGCGATACCACGAATGGTGTCGCTGGTTAATAAATTTATTGAATCTGCACCAGAGCAGGATATATTTGTGACAGGCTTGTTAAGAATGAGTGAAGCCTGCAAGGAGATTTTATTTGTAAGTTTAGGTTAAGGTAGTTTTTAAGTTTGTTTTTCTTTTTTGGCTATAAGCTGTAATTAAATAAATAAATAATAAATAAATAGATAAACCTGGAGCCCACATGTTAACAGCCTCGAATTAAATTCGCATTAGTAAGAGTGTACTTTCTTATATAAGATCTTTCTTATATAAGATATCTGTATCGGTGCAAATAAACTGCAAATATTTTTTATATTTTTAGTATAGAATAATATGACAAATACTGCTTTAGAAACGGTATTATAAAGTTCAAAGAATGTTCAAAGCAATGTTGAATTTCAATAATAAGTGACCTCTGAATGAACTTATGGTAAAGCGCTATACCTACATAAGATTTTTTCAAACCGAGCTGCTACATTTTGTAACAATATCGAAGGAATTACAATATAGCAAACGTCATGTACAATAATAAAATTCGCAATGTGACCGTATTGAGATCTTTTCCATCGCTAGTTTTAAAAGGACGTGCAGGAGAAAATTTGCAAAAAAAAAATTATTTTGAATATAACATTATCTTAATATATATAAATCTCCTGTCACAATGTTTGTCCGCGATGAACTCCTAAACTATTTAACCGATTTTAAATTAAATTGGCACACCGTGATCAGTCTGGTCCAACTAAAGAGATAGGATAGCTTAGATCTTGAATTATAGTCGCAATTTTATTTTATTGCAAATTATTTGTCTATAGTGAATTGATAGTCACAATTGTCTAACTACAAAAGATTCTAACAGATATCGATACTTTTCGACTGGAGTAAGTAATCAATAGATGGCATTGCTATAGTGAACCGACAAACGTGTCATATAAAGCTTAATTTATTAACCTAAATAAAGCATTCTTTTATTGTTTAAAACGCTTTCGATTATAAACATATCACCGCACACTTTATTAGCTGATTATTTTTATCGAATTAAAAAAAATATTGCTAGAAGTTACATGTATGGTAAAACAACGTTTGCCGGCTCAGCTTGTTAAATGATGAATCACAATTTACTGGAAAACACACTCTACAAATAATAATAAGTGATTGGCGTTAAGCTCCTATAATGGCTTTCAAATTCTTTTCTATAATGATACGGGTCAATTAAACCCGGATTTGGTCGCAAGACCTTGATGATTATTTACTTGGGTATATAATAGAGATATTTCATTGGATTTCTAACCAACAGCTTCATTAGCTTGGATGGACCGAGCGGAAGTGACAACTGGAAGTTATGTAACGTACAAAGGATCTCTGACAACGCCGCCGTACACTGAATGCGTTACTTGGATCATATATGAGAAACCAGTTCAGATTGGTAGCGAACAGGTTCGTATTTATACGATGTATTAAGTACTTTGATATAAGGTATTTTTAAGGCTAGTCTAAATATAAATTTATTCACAAATAATTATTTTTGTCTGTGACAATTGAAATTCTGAAACGATTTATTATTTTCTCTCAGTTAAAAGGATCTCAGGTGTATAAAATTTAAGTCTAATAAAATCGAAAACCTCTTAGTAAATTGAACAAAAACTAAACTGAAATAAAATATCAAGTTTTCTTCAGACAACATTCTAAACTTGTACTTAAAATCTCTCTTACATCCTTTAACGAAGAAGTTTATATATTAAAATAGTTTCATCTCCATTTGAACACGACCAAAAGCCACATTTTTTAGTTTAATGTAAGACATTATTTGACATGGGTACTATTCATTAGTATTTCGGCTGAAGTCAAGTATTTAATTAACAGTTACAATTTTATTGGAGTTTTAATAAACATCAGTGTTGGTATTAGAAACAAGAGAATAAAAGATATTTAATAAATTCTCTCATTGCAGCTGGGACTTTTAAGACAATTGGAGGGTATTGACAAAACGCCAATCGAGCGAAATGTAAGGCCGACTCAACGACACCCACCTGGACACTCGGTTATTTACGTAAAACAAGTGAAAGCGAAACTGTGACCAAATGTTTGTTATTGTAATATATTTAATTCAAATGATTTGAAGTTTCCTTTAAAAAATAAAGTTGAAAGAAAATATTCTTGACTTTATGGATAAGTCTTACCATCTACAAAAATCAAATTGTAACCATCTATTTAAATCTAAACTGCTCAAAATTCCCGCACAAATCTCCATTGTAGTTGCAACGTGTTCATAAATTTTTATATAGAATATGTTTCGGATTGCGCAATCCATCGGCGAAGTTTCCAAGAAAACATTACATGTTGTAGATTCTGATACATCTCCTTCTGGTAAATTAAGAACCAATTGCCTAGTTCTAAGATACTCAACATCAAATTTATCAACTAGTCGCCCAAGAAGACTGTTAACAGCACGGTATTTTTCCTGTATAAGGTCATCTCCTTCAAACCAGGGTTTTAGCAGATGAAGGTGAGATTTCCTGAGAAGCTCATAATATTTCATTCTCTCGTCATACTCTTTGTCCACCATCGCACTTCTCCAGCTTGTGATTGAGAGATCCCATATCTCATTTGGTAACATTTCTGTGTATAAATCTTTAAGATTTGCAACTTCTGTCTGATGATAGAAGCAGACAGGATTTTTCATTATGAACATATCTCGTTCAAGAAGTAGCTTCTTGTAAGGATAAGTCTGGGGAGTGATGCTAACTGCTTTAGTAATGGCATCGTCGAGTAAGCTCATGACTATATTTCGTGAAGCAACATGATTTATTTTTCCTTCCAGCGTACTGGCTTTTCTTATAATTCTTTCCATATTTTCATATGAATCACCCGTCAAATTAATTATCAACTTTTCAGTTAGAGTGTCAAAAAAACATACGTTAATAGTACTTAGTTCCCATATTTCGTTGTATATCCCCGGTTTGTCTGATAGGAATGTGAAAAATAGTTCTTTTTCTTGGCCAGGGAATAAGCTGTCTTCATTTTTATTAAAGAAGAACACTTGTTCGAGAGGTTCCTCTGGAATGAATGGAAGGGATCTTTTAATTTTTTTCCAACAATACTTAATCATAACCGTTCCGACGTTTTTCAGGTAAAGTTTGCACCTGCCAGCTCTATTGACGGGTGTGTTGAAATAATAAGACCAAGTATTACAAGTTTCGTGCCACGATTCTCTTTGCATAGCTCGTAAATGAGATATTTTTTGATCATGTATATCTTTGATAAAGAGCGAGTTGTTTATCTTCAAAGCATAAATAGAAATGGTTGCCTCATCTCCTCTAGATATCACAGTTGAAAGCGTTACTTTTGGCAAATCTGGTATTTTTGGTGGGGGTGGTCGTGGCTTACTTCCCCTTACAATAAGTTCATCCGGTCTGAAAAAGGCAAAATAAATTAAAAATAATTTGACAGTAGTTATTTTATGTACCAGTTAATCAACCATAAGTTCAAAAAATTTAACCTGAATGGGTCGATTTTTTTAATCTGTTCATTAAGTTCTTGTTCCCTTTTTTCCCGGTATTGTGTATACTCATGGTCTAAATTAATGCA
This sequence comes from Pontia daplidice, assembly GCA_963693355.1. NCBI lineage: Eukaryota > Metazoa > Arthropoda > Insecta > Lepidoptera > Pieridae > Pontia > Pontia daplidice. Next base: position 3,313,095 of record CAVNZL010000014.1, read on the forward strand.
AGGTTTTCGTTCTGGTACTCCGAAAACACCTTTCTCTGTTTCTTGTATATATTGCGGAACTCTTATATGTTGTATTACACGAGGAAGACCTTTTTCAGCTTTTGTTCTTTGTATTTCATACACAGGTTCACAATAGCAACGTTGTTTTAGTCGCTGTGGCTGTTCCCATAAAAACCCACGTACGGTCGGTTTTTTCTCAATTTGGGCATGTTCTAATACTTCTTTTCTTTCTTTGTCTTCACGTATTTTCTCTAAAATATTCATCGTAAGGTCAGCTGGGGTTCTATTAGTTTTTTGTGCTAAATGCAGCGTTTCTTCTTTTCTAATTTCTATCCATTTTTCCCACACTAAGAGTTCTCTATCAGGATAAACTTCCATTTCCTTATACTTTGGTTTAGACTTTTGGTTTTGCATTTTATAAAATTTTTCAGCAGATTTTATTGAAACACTTCTTACCGTCAAATTGCGTCAAATATACATAAAGGTATATATTTGACCTACGCATTAAACACAGACAAAAAGTCACAAATCATTTTAACTGTCATTTTACATTTACGGCTTTTTATTTATTGAAGGCATCATCTTAAGTATTACTATGAAAACATATGTTTTGCCGTTTCAATTTATTAAACCTTGCTGTCAGCGAAACGACTTTGTCATCTAAGTTTGACATATAGTTAGGTTAGTTTGATATAAAAATAACAAAAAAATTACATAAATTATTAGACTATAAATTACTATGTTATATTTGTAACTGCATTATGTTAAAAGCAGCGGCAGTCGTACAAACAGGTATTCCAAGATGCAATTTTGTAATAGTTATTTTCCGTTAAGTTCCAGTAATTAAAATAAACTACCTCTGTTATAATAACTTTATTATTCATATATTCTATAATATATATATATTATAATAATTTTCTAAAAGAATTCAGAATATGAATTACTAAAATACTGTACTAATTTAAAGCACATAATGCTGTTAGAAAAGTCAATCCCAGTATGTTTCTGACACTTTATGACATTACATTAAACAACGAGGTGATAGGAATATTACAATTATAGAGGAGGAAGAAGTTGCACCTAAGGAAAAAGAAAAAAGTGTTCCTGAATATGGCAGTGTAGCTTGGATTTACTACTTGAGTGAAACAGAAGGACATCTACCAACACCGATCGATGTGTCTATAGCAGGATCAGTATGGTACCCGTGCCCTGAACTTAAATGGTACAACTTTGATGTCTACCCGCATAAGATTAAATTGACGAATACTGGATACACAGGTTAACCTTGCACTATAACATATTTACAATATAACTATATTAGATATAGCTTATAAGAAACTAAGTACGATGCTGAGTTGGTTAGAAACTCAATAAATTATATAAATAAACAAACATTGGTTAAAACACCTAAACATGACTTTAATTTTATAATTTATACAATGCAAAGAATACTAATATTTCAAAGCTGAAGAGTTTGAGTTAGTTTGTTGAATAGTCCATTTTTAGTGGACTTATACATAAACTAGCGGTTATAATAAGAGCTTTAGTGAGAATTGTAAAACGAGCAAATCATATTAAATCGATAGTATTGCACTATTACTAGAGTCATTTTACGCTATAACTACGACATAGAAGACGAGATTTGACATGGCAAATCTTTAAAAGTTACTCGGTCTCATTTTAAGTAAGTCTCATTTTATAGTATAAGCTGAAAAGGTTGAGGAACAGTTTTTCATATTTTAAAAAGGAAAAATTTTATTGGAAAAATATGTTTACCGTCATGCCATATATTTTCAATCCACGACTTAAGAAACCCTCCAATCTCACTACCTTTTTCACAGAAGTGACAAGCCTCTTAGGAGATTAAAAAGGGATTATATACTGCCTTTTCAGAGATCAAATACCTTATACTACATTTATATTTTACTATCTTTTATATTATTGTTAACATCTTGATAATTGCATTTAATAATTTGTACGTATTGCAGCTTAATATTTGTATGTTCGAGTGATTTGTTTTAGTGCTACTTGGCGCAAAATGGCGGACAGAACGTCCATATTTGGAGGGTGGGCCGTTTTTGGAAAAACACGTACTGTCACAAGTCCATTTTCACTGGGGTAAAAATATGATGGAGGGCAGTGAACATACAGTGGATAAAAGGCACTACCCTGGTGAAATGCAGGTAGTTTACTTACTTTCAAATAGTTTAAGTCAAAGGGACAAATAATTGGAAATGTCGAATTGAACTAGAAACGACGTCACCGCCGTGACTCTCACCTTGCATTCCATAAAGTCACACAATTCAGTCAAAATTTAATTACGCACGCAAAATAATTACATTTCTCTTTAATCCTTGTGCATATTATTAGTGTTTATTTATACTAATTATACGAGCCGACGCTGTACATTTCTGCGTCCTATACGTCTGAACGTTTCTGCTCAAGATTTGTTAGATTTAAAAGCGAGACGATTTCTTGAATCTATATTAACCGAAAATGTTATATATATATATATAACATTTTCGTAATTATATATAATTATATATATAATTATATATATAATTATATATTTGTAACAAAATTGTAATAAAATATTCCGACTTTCTTCATATTACCTACCTTGGAAGATATTTACAATATGGAACAGAGCGGGAATCAGATAAAACCGAAATGAAAAAAATCGAGCATTTTACCGAGTTTGATAGGGACAAAGATTTATAATTTAAATAAATATTTATATAGGTGACATTCTTCAAAGCGGATTACATTACACAGGAAGAGGCCTTACAACATAATGATGGAGTAGTCATGGTCTGCTATATGATAAAAGTACGTTCAAAGTCAAATTTACAGTTATAACCAGGCTCTCTTCCAAGCAACCTACGTTAAGCGAACTTCTTTATAAATACAAAAGTCTAAATGAATTTGTTATCTAGTACTTAATTATACCTCTACTTGACATTATTTTTCGTTTAAATACGAAACAAATTACAAATCAAATTATCTCTGTAATTACTTGTACTTATTTATCGTAAATGGAATGTCTGTTTTCCTTTATGAGGGCTTAGGGAGGATGAATAAAAGCTACGCTTGTATTTCTTAGTATGGAGTGAATCCCGACGAGCGTCTAAGCTGGATAGTTGAAGGATTTTCAAGGATTCAAGAAGCTCAAACGCATACACGTGTTGGCCCATATCCCATGTCCCGTCTCCTTCCTATGTTTTCTGAAGATTACTTTCTCTATTGGGGAGGTCTAGATACAGTGCACGGTAAAAATTATGTCGTCAGGTGGCTCGTTCCGCGCAAATCGTTGTTTGCTTCTTTTGAACAGGTGATTTATATTTTATTGATCCCTTTTATTCTTGGCACTAAATTAAATGTAGATACCTAGCCTATACACAATAAACATCAAGTTTATTATCCGCCACAGGTTACAATTAATTAATGTAGACTTGTAAACTAATATAATTATTATATTCGTAACCTAAGATCTTTCCACGGCTTAATGAGATACAACATTGTAATTTATATTAATAAAATACATATTTCAAATATATATAAAAGCTAATTATTTTCGCAGATGAAGGCATTTCGAAAATTATGGGACCCGTGGGACGAACCTAATCTTTGTAACTTCAGGCATCTCCAAGATCGCCAAGAAAGGCAGGTTTTATTTATTAGCCCACATTGGAATTTATACAACTCTTTACTACCTACGCCGAGAATACCCGAAGAGTCAATTTCAATATTATCTAATAATTATCAAAATAATCATTGGATGTTACCACCTCAAAATGCCTACATGATACCAAAGGAAGAGGATATTGAAAAATGAAACACAAATAGTAAGCTAATAAAATTCATTATTATTTTTTTTTTGCTGGACTTCAGAAAACATAATTTTCTGGGTTAAAAACCAAATTTCCATTGTGATTTAAAAAAGTGCTTTCTTAAGCTTCTGCTTAATCATTAATAGCGCTACTAACTATTTGGTACAATGTTGATATTTTGTTTTTACTAATACCTCTATGGTTTTTAATTAGATGATATTGTCATTTATTGATTTAAAAAAGTCTGAGTAACTTTAAATAATATTTTGATTTAAATATACATCTTATTATTCTGGTTGATCAATTGATGTACAGACTACACCTAATTATTTTAATTTTGTCTAAATTATTATCTATGACTGTAATATCATTTAATGAACATGACAAGTACTGCTTGTCAATCCCAAGAGTCACGGACTGCTAAAAACATCAAATTCAAATCAAACATCAGCTGCTACTTGCAAGAGCAGTTATAAGAAAATTCATTAACTGACATGGAAACTATTGGATACTATTGACAAAACAACAAAATACATATTTGAAAGAAAATGTTACGAAATCTATTTCGTACCAGCCGCTGGCTGGTGCAAAAAAGAATCAATACCGCACCATCTATATTTCGTCGGTACCCGATATTTAAAGCTTTTCACTCTAGTAATTGTATAGTATCAAATCGTAAGTTTTCTTCAAATCCCAGTGATATACAAACCTCTGATCATGTTGAACAATCAATTTTTGAAAACATATGTAATGAAACTCTAGAATCATTGTGCGAATACTTCGAAGAGATTATAGACCGAAGCAGCAATTTAAAAGGAGCTGATGTTACGTTTAGTGTAAGTACTTTCAAAATTTTTCATGCTATATATATATATAGCCTTACTATTTTTTCAAACTAATTATCTTTTATCAAATTTTTGTGTATTGCATAAATTGTACAGACTTTTTTGTCAATGTCTGGTTATCAAGTATATCACTGAATACATTTGTTATATATCAAATTTATATAATATATGTATATTATAAGTAAGTGAAGTATCTATTTGATTTGCAATTTTATTTTTTTTCAGGATGGTGTACTCACAGTATACCTAGGGCCAGCTCATGGAACATATGTTATAAATAGACAAACCCCTAATAAACAGATTTGGCTAAGTTCTCCAATATCTGGACCAAAGCGTTATGATCTAATCTTGAAAAATGGAGGATATTGGATCTACAAGCATGATGGCGTACCACTACATCGCTTACTACAAGAAGAAATCTCAAAAATTGTAGAAAATGTTGACTTTAAATTGTGTAATCATAGCCTACTATAATTGGTAGTTTATTGAAAGCAAATAATTATATATTAGTATAAAGAGGAATTTTGTCATATTTTGTTTTATTTCAATGCTAATATGGAAGTAATTGAAGATGGCAATATTATGGATAGAATCCCTATTTTGTTGCAAAGGGACTTGGAGTATTATCAGGCGAGTGAAGTTCATAGAATATGAGATAGTATAAGGCTTTTTTGGTTTATTCCATAATAGGGATTTATATCTATGACCAACACATATCAACTGTTAAGATATTGCAAAACAATTATGAATTTTTCTTACAATTTTGAATTAATGAGACTTTTGAAAGAGATTTATACTATCTATCTACTTTATAATAATACATCAACATATATGGTGTATTATTATGCTTTAAGTGATAATTAAATATTTGCAGAACAATCAAACAGTATTATCTGAGAAGATCTGCAAGGGAGTTGTTGGAGGAAGGCTAGATTTCCCTAGGAGTGCTTCATTTGCAGCTGTAAAAATTGTTCTTTGGCTTGAAGAGGAATTCTCTGTTGCTTTCAAGTATGTATTTTATTGTCTTGATAGGAATCATTGAATAAGATTATTTTGTATTATAGTTTATTTTAATTGTCTAATGTATTATGAGTACCTATTAATAATTTGTTGATCATATTAAAATGGATATCTTGCAATATGTTAGTTTGCAACATACATATTTAAATAAATTAAAGATAAAAAATGAGAAATATAAATCATAAATCATAGCAATGCTTAAATTATTTTTGGGTCTTTTCCAGGCAAGGGTCAGGTATGTTTGTGACATTAGAAGATGATAATACGGAGGGTGGTGTGGCTAAAACATCAGATCCTGATAAGTTTGTTCAGCTAGCTATCAAGTCAAGTGATTCTCTATTAGGTATACAATGTTACAATTTTATTATATATTTAGACTGAAACTCACAGACTGCAACTAAACATGTAACAAATTCTAACCATGGATTTTTTACCTTTATACCTTGCAATTGCAACTACAATATTAGGAATATTATAGTCATGAAAGTTATTACAGGTATTATATACACATATAATACCTGTAATAAAATAGAATAACTCAAAGAAGTCCAAATATAAATGTTTAGACTTCTACGTGTTAACAGGAAGTTAATGGTCAATCTTGTTTCTTGTCTTAGAACACCTTCATATGCTGGCCCAGGAAGCCCTTGATCATGCTGACTTACCAGTGCTTACTGCCACCCTGGGTGCTGCTGCACTGCTCAAAAATAGTCTCTACTGCTATTTGCAGCACATCGAAGATACAGGCCTTGCTGAAATGCAATCTCTGATGCAGGTACAGTTACTAAAAATAATATGAAATAATTTGATTTTTTTAAGTCATGTTATATATATGTTGAGAAATCAATTTAGTAAAATCGATGTGTTTTTATATAAACTTTATATTTGTATTTCACTTAGATTTCATGTTTTAATAATCTTCCTAGAGACGGTTTTAAGGCGCTTATTGCCGCGCACCATCACTTTGTGGAGCCAGTAGCCTATAGACGTATTTCCTAGCCGATACGATTTGGAAGCCTTTAAAACACACCTGAAAACCTATTGGCATTGCAGGTGTCCATGGCACTTCCCTAAGTTTGCTCCCTGACTCATAGAAAATTATATTACTAAATTATTCCAGGCCTGTCACAAAAGATACGTAACAATGTCTGAGGCAGTTGGCGAAAGAGTTTTGGACTTGCACAATAGAGTTCTCTCATTGTACATACTACAAGACTCTGGCGGTCGGCCCATAGACCTGCAAAGGAGTACCGTCCAGGCTGGCACGCCCTCTGTCAACGGCTGGTGGCTTTATATGAATGGTAAGTTAGTTAAAGATATTCACTTCACTATGGAGCAATTTGACATTCGAACCACTCACGGCCCGAATTCTGGGTGTGACGTCATAACAGTGATCGCAGCAGACTGTAAATGTCAGGTTTGCGCCTATTCTGCCGGGTACAAGTAAACACGTACAAGTTAAAATTATCTATTTCAATAAGAAGTTGCATGAACAGTAATTTATTTGTTCTATTGAACAAGATCTTTTGAATAGAAACTTTTTTAATAAAATATCAACTCAACCAATAGCATTACATAACTAACGTAGGTGAGTCCTGTATTATGTAACGTATTTTTTCCTACAGCACTTGTACTTGTTTCAATACGAATATATTAAGTACTATTAGGGCTGGTAAAATAAATGAACCGTTTTTTAAGGGACTCGAAAAGATCTTTGGGACACGGTACCACCGCGAATGGCTCAGCGGATATTCGCTGGGATGCTTAACGAAACGCTCACCATACTCACAGTTCGATACTGTCAGGTATTGTTTTATTATTATTGTTATATTTATGACAATATTCAAGATAATATTGTCAATATGGAAACATTTATCTTTGTGTATAGTGGCTGAAACGAAATTTGTTGTTGAAAATTTCAATGAGACTTAATAAGTCTCATTGAAATTTTAAAGTATATAGAGTCTAAGTTATATATATGTTGTATTTCACTAAGTTGGGTTTTCCCCGGGGTTTTTGGTTATTTGCGTTATAGAAAGTTTGGATACGGAAGTGAGAAAAAATATTTTATCTAAATCCCGAACAATACAAACTATCATAAGCGAACGCTTTTATTTAAATTTATTTTGTTGTTATTTAATTGCTGTTTTTTTTATAAATCGGTGTCGATAGATGGAGATATACTCTAAAAAGCTTAATCCACAATTTGTTTACAAAAGTTTTAGTAATGATAGCTCCTGTTTATTGCCATAGCAATGATGGTAATTCATTTTAAAGAATGTTGCCTTACCAAGAAACAAGGAATCTTTACTCCACCTTTTATAATATATAAAAATAATAGTTTATCTCACAGATATACAATCCATTTAATTTTTTTCTGTATTACAACAAGTATTATATGAAGAAATTATGACTTTCAGACAACCACAGATCATGCAACGCCACTCCTAATAAATGACATAGTAAATATCTTGCTATGCACAGCTCAATTGCTACCGTGCATATGCACGAGTGGTTCCGACCTGGTCGGCTTACAAAAATCCATGCAGAGCCGTGACGTCAGGGACGTGCATGCAAAGTGCAATGAACTCTTCAAGTGTATGGTCTTTAGGGGAGCGGAACTGCATTTCTTACATCAGGTAATTAAATAATAATAATTCCCAAGGTTTTATATCTTGTGGTGTTAGTGCTAACACAACTGCTTGATATAACTTATATATATATAAGTTATATATATATATATACATATATATAACTAATATATGATATAGCTTACAGATATGATCATAGCATAAAATATGTTGACCCTAACGGGGATCTAACTTGGGACCACGTAATCAGAGTTTATTTTAACTTAGTGTCCCTTGCACGGGACAGAGAGCACACAGATTATATTAAGATCAGATTTATCTTGTATATAATAAATTAAAGTATTTTAGTGCACCGATATATATAATCTATGGGAATAGATAATATAAACTTAAGATTATTGTCAAATAAAAACATTTATTTTAGCCCTATAATATATTTGTCTATCATTTCAGGCGTTCAAAGAAAAAGAAGAGAAAATATGTAAAGAATGTCCCAGCCCGTGGTTTACTTTTGTGAGTCCAAACTTGTTCGACGACTTCGATGACGTCACGACGCATGCGCAGGATTTACCGAATAAGACCGCTATCGGGTTGGAGCTTATTGTGCTATTGGCTCAGCCGCAGCCCTCTTGGAATTTGCTTGTTAAGGTAAAAATTATTTACTTTATATTAACAACTTTAGTAATTATCATTTTTCTTCTACGCTTAATTATAAGTGGACTGTTTTAAATGTATATGTAAATATTGAAATTAACTTGTTGCACACATGTGTTATTTAAAAAAAATAATTAATCGATCCAACGAAATTTTAAACAACTCCTGGTTTTGCAGTGTACGCAATTTGACACAGCGATTATTTATTAACCCAAACATATAAAATTTAAGTTCACTAAAACTAAAATAGACAAAAAAAAAATATACAAAAAAGACTATTTTGAAAGGTGATAATGATGCGGAACTGCCTGTTGGCGAGGACGCTCCTCATATACGCGATGCGGAATACGAACGACAACGGGCGATGGCCAGCCGACGGCCTGTGGTACGGGGACGACGCGAGGCGGCGGTGCGACGGCTTTCTCTGCACAGCTGACGGGTTCTGCACGTTCACCGACGACAGTCAGTGTTGCCTCAAGTTTATTTATTTATTTCCATACACTTTACAGCATCGCTAATACGATTGAACTTATTTACATTAGTCGAAAAAAATAAATTTACATCTCATAACTAAGTATATACATTGTCACTATTGTAAATTCCGCCAGGCTACAACGAAATAGGTCCAGCTCAACACTTACCCTATTTACTACATGTATCGCTATCGTGAGCGGCGCCTTACTGACTAAGTTTGTGTGTGTGTGAGTTGCCGTTACAGACTCGCACACTCAATGACGTTCTTTCTCATCTTAATCCGAGAAAGAGAAAGCGTGACACTTTCGCGGGTCTCGACAGTTATCGGGGGTTTGTAGTGTAATAAGTAAATAGGTCTTGTGGAGAAGTCGAATAACGCTGGGACGCGGAATATGTTTTTGGCATTCTCGTACTCGGCTCCGGATGAGAAACAAGCTAACCGATCTTTCGTTTTTTGTGAGTGAAATAGTGAAATTTGTTCATCGTTCACGAGGTCTCGGCGAGTCTGTAGCCGGTATTTTTGGTGTTGTAAATTTGATACTGCTTAATATTTACGGTTCAAACAGTGAATTATTATTAGTTTAACGTGATTCAAGTAAAATTATTTCTCAAGCTGTTTTTTTATTATTTAAAATGATTTCAATAGAAAGCTTTGCATTTTTAAAGGAACATTATTTATGATTTTCTATTCAAATGTTCACATTCTAGATATATTAGTATAGACATAGCATGACAAGTTTTTCAAAATTGTGTTTTATTTCAATTGACATTAGTCGTATTTTGCATTTAAGATGAAGAATATGCGAGGGCTGTTGGTGCTTTATCGTATATAATAGCGAATATAGGCAGCCGAGACGAAGTGAAATCTACTTTGTGTTATGCATTAGAAGTATCTGGTCGAGAATGGGCCGCTTGTCTGGACAAACGGCAGGTTAGCAAAATAAAGCATATGTATATTATATATTTTACACAGAACTTTTATAGTACTAGTATAGTACCCGTGGACGCCATTTTATATAAATACACATTTAGTATGTAATATATCTTATATAATAAAATAGAGTTGACATAATATTATTTTATGTGGCTACTTCCACATAGCTCGGCTATTTCTATCCCATTCTTTAATTGTTTGGGTTATAAATTTGATTAATTGTTAGGTCTGGTGCGATAGGAGGCCAGCCTGGTTGGCTGGAGTCATGGGTTTGGTTGGTACAACTCTGGAGTTTATTCCCTCCATGCTGGTGAATGCGATACACACTGGCGCGTCTATGTACCAGGTACGATGATACATCGTTCTCTGGAAAGAGACAATACGCTAATATCTTATCTCCATCTCTGTTCAACATATAAATAGCATTTTTATTAGAAATAATTTGATTTTAATGAATTCTCAAAGATTAACTTTCCCAAACCGAATTAAGTGGTACATAGTATGACTAAATCGTGTAATAAACAATTTATTCAATAGAATATATTTTTAATGTCTATATTGGATTTGTAAACTTTGGTCTAAATAAATATTTATTATTCATTTAAAGAAAAACACTGTATTATGTATTTTTGCAAAATTTAAATATATTTTACATTATTTTAATTTTTTCCGACGTTTCGCGTACTTTATAGCGCGCGTGGTCACGGTAGACGATGTTCATTATTATTAAAACAATTTAGAAGTCTTGTTTTTCTATATATATATGTTATAACTAAATTGAGATGCAAAATTTGCCCGAGTATTTGAAATCTTATACGAACTACATGCAAGCTTTAGTCGAAATTTCATTCTTCCACATTAACGTCCAAATGAATTCCACAGACTATGTCACTCTGTTTAACATGTATTTCCCGGACCTTGATATCAATACCGCGCAGTTTTATAAATGCAGCCGAAATATTGGAAAAGTCGTTGCCAACGAAGGTTCATCCTGTAGGCGGCTCTGTTGTTTTACAAATGCTGATTACTGTTGTGTACGAAGAGCTTTTGAAATGGGCTAAGAGAGAGGCCTCGAAGGAGCCGTCAGGTATTAAGTATAGCAGTCCTATAAATTTAAGTGCTCTATTTCTATCTATTGTAGTTGAATGTATGCAAAAGTTGACAACTGAGGATTTCTTTTCTATATTGTTTTTAAATTAATAATATCGGCGTTACTTTCAAAGTCTATACAATTTTATTAGACCAATTTTATTGGTAGTACTCAGCCAAAAAAACCCTCAAACATTCGTATTCGACGTATATTTCGCCCTGACTCCGGAGCCTCAGATCAATTTTAAATAAATTAAATAATATAGTACTGACAAATTCTTTTGAAGTCTTTCTGTCTGTATAATGCAATGTTTACCTCCGTAGTATCGGAGTTCTTATATGTTCGGTTTCTCTTAGGTTGTGAGCTGTTTACAGTGTTTTTCGCTAAATATTGCTAACAATTATAGCAATTGGTCTTTTTGTATGGATTATTTTGTTTCAAATTTCTTTTCTACAATGAATAACTATTAATAGAAATGTATCTCTTGGTGGAATTTCTGAAAAAAAAAAAAAAAATTGAATATAGTCTCAAAATGTCGGGCATGTGGGTAGTTGGCTAAATTACAGAGCGCGGTTTATTGATAACAGTATGTGAACATAGAGTATATTCTATATCGAATTAGAGTATATCTAAACTAAATAGCTTACCTTGGGGTTTACGTTAAGGTGGAATTAAGTTATTGCAATTTTCAGCGTGTAGCCATGTTAACAATATAAATGATCGTAAAGCCAGACCGAAGCAGGTCAGAATACGCTCTCTTCAAACGAGTAAGTATATTATATTTACTTATTCGCTAATTTATTATTTTTATGTAAATGAAATGAATTTGTATGGAGTTATATTTAAATATACTAAGTTCATATTTTGGCTCTTTAATCCAGTGCTCCATACATGTCCTTGCTGACAAATTAACGTAGAAATTCGGCCATTTTTATGATTTAACGACGTCTAGTACTATTCGTGTGTAATGTTCAAATTGTTTGTATAAATATTTTTTTTTGTTTTGCTATACTGGTACGTTATCCGTGAATTTTAGCTTCCTAATTACGGTTCATGAAGTGGCAGACAGACAAACGAACATACGTCTTAGGAGTAGGTTTGTAGCTTTTACCGTTAGGGTAACCCTATTTAAAATGTTGCCAGCGATGTCTAGTTCAGTAAGCTTCGACGGAAGCCACAGCTCGCCATCATCAATAGCCTTGGCGGTGGCCGAAGCGCTTTGCTCCATTGATGAAGAGGATAAGCACACGAAACAGATAGAAAATCTGGTTGAGGAAACCAAGAAGAAACATATAGTTTCTAACAGTTTTGGCTTGGAGGACTTCCCGGAGTTCGCTGAGTTTTTTGAAGAGGTGATTCTCATTAGGAATTAATAAAAATATCTTATATATAAAATTCTTGTGTCACAGTTTTCGTTCCCATACTCCTCCGAAACGGCTTGACGGATTCTCATGAAACTTTGTGAGCGTATTGAGTAGGACTGAGAATCGGCTAACATATATTATTCATCCCCCTAATTGTTAAGGGTAGTCCACCCCTAAATTTTATTTTTTATTTGATAGACAAAATTTTTAGTTTCTTTTTTTTATGATACAATATACAAAAATACATACAATCCTTAATTTTCCCCTTCTACGATCAACCCCTATTTATTTATTAATTGTAAATTGAAATTACATGTATGGCTAAACAACATTGCTGGGTCAGCTAGTTCTATATGTATATTTTGATAAATCTGAAACTTGCCGCCTATGCCTTTAACATTTTTTCGAGACGAGATGTTCTAACTTTAGGTAAAAAAATCATATAAAATCGCAATGGGTTTTACTAACATACATGTCTCAAAGCTTGGTCATGTTGTAAAGAAAAAAATAATTATTGTTATGGAAATGTAACTCATTTAAAGAAAAACACTTTATTAACGGGTTTAAGTTATGTATTTTTGCATAATTTAAATATATTTTAAATTTTTTCGACGTTTCGGTAGACACTGATAACTCTGATAATAATAATAATAACACTGAAAACTCATATAGGGTAACGTTGCTGCATCAAACGCGGAGTCAGACGATGCCGCGGCTTTAACTAGTCAAATATTGATGACGTCAGCCGGTAGAGATAGTCTACGAGTAAGTTTATTAACAGCATTATGACGTCACTTTGTCAACACTATATCACAGGTAGAAATAATTGTAGTAATATTGTCTTTTATTGACATAACTATTGCTCATTTAAAGAAAACACTTTATTAACAGATTAAGCTATGTATTTTTACAGAATTTAAGTATATTTTACATTATTTTAAATTTTTCCGACGTTTCGCGTACTTTACAGCGTGTTAAGTAGCTGTTAAGTTTTTTGTGTCAACTAATATGGAAATATAATTTGCAATTTCAGATTTTAACTCTGAACACAAAAATCATATGTTTATTATATTGGCATGCTTGCTTATAATTAAACAATTTAGTGCGATTTCTTGTTTCAGGTATTGTATGACCATATTCAAATGCACTCGGAGCGAATTTACACGGACTTGGGGATTCAAGAGCCTTGTGACGTCAGTATACCTCTGAACAAGGCGCCTCTGCTGTACATCATGTTTCATATTGGAAGGCGGCCGTTTGATCAAGTACGTTTGAGGTTTTATTGTCGATTTTAGTTCGTTATAAAAGGTTCTGCATATTTAAAACTACATTGCATAGACTATAATGACTTGGTTTTTAAATTTAATATATTATGTTTTTGAAATATGTTAGTGGTTGTTGCGCCCTACACTAAAAGATTTGTAAAAATGTTGCAAGAACAATTGCGCTATTAAAAGTGCAGGCGCTATTTTTATTATACTTCTTACTGTTCATAATTTGTTTGTCATTCTAAAATTATAAGATAAAGTGAAAGCGTCTAAAGTTTTTCATTTATACTCATTTATGTAACTAAATACAGTGATACTAAAAACAAATTATGAATATATTTATCGTAATTCAAGATAATTCTGTGATGTTGTTTGACCTATATTTTCATTAATTTTTTTTTTTGTATTTACACGATGTACCAATACAGCTAAGCATAGCATAAGAGATTTATAAGAATCCCTTGTTCACACAAACCGGTTAGGGTTAAAAATAAACCCGATATTTTAAATCTGGTAGTGGATGACGTTGTAGTTATGAGAATTGCCGCTAGATGGAGCCATTTACAAATTGTATGATTTCAGTATTTCCGTGGGGAGTGGCCAATGCCCTGGAGTAAGCTTGTGTCAGCAGCAAAAGCTTGGTCCGGCATAGAGGGCGCTAGAGTACACGTGAACAGACGCACGGACATACGAAATATTAAAAATCAGAATAAGAATAATAAACAATTAATGGAGCTGTATTCTATATTTAAGGGACAACCTGAGGGGTTGTTATAAAATTAATGCAAATTTGAAGTATGTTTAAAATGTTAGGCACGAAATTGAAGTTGTAATAAACACTTGGTACCATGATTGTTTTTTTTTAATTTTATATTGTTAAAGAAGATTTTTAATTGTACGAATGCTTTCTTAAATTTGATTTCCCCCTCATGATGTGGTAACGTTTACCACTCATGTTATTCATCCAGTTAGATCAACTACCATTGACTAACATGAGTTCAATAGCAGTTATAATGAGTCCAATATATGTGTCACTATCAGCTCGATGCTTCGCTTTTCACACAGCCTTTCTTGAGGCTTTGTCTGCCGCCACCCCATTGCGGAACTAGCTGCCAGCAAAGTATTTTTGAACCGATCTTCTAAGTAGAGCGTCTTTTAAAAGCCGGTAACGCACCCGTAGGCATCATCGAGTAGTTAGTGTCATCAAGCAGCGGTTAACACACCGGCCTGTTTGCCCGCTGCTTCATAAGAGGCAATTTTAACAAACACATAACTACAGAGTTTATCTAGACTTCGCTTCAAAAATCATCATATAAGATTAACATTTATCAGTTGATCGACAGAGATCACTGATTTTAGGTTTTTTTTTTCAATATATTAAAGTTTCAAAAGTTGAATTAATTATAATATATACTATTCCAAATACTGGTGGTATTTGGAAGAGGTTTCTCTAAACTTTATTTCGGCGAAAGATGACATTCAAGGAACAGAGTTAAGAAAGTACCATATCATACACAAATTAATGAAGAACCTTATTACCCCAACTTTGCCAAGGATTATTTCTGAATGCATTGTTTATGAGAAACTCTCAAAGGCATAGCGCTGAATACGGCAAACTTTTAAATTCCACCCGGACATTCAGACCGACGTAAATATAAAATAACCGCTCCTTGAAGTCTTTACAAGGTATGAGGCAGAAAGTTGTGAAAGTTTCTCCGTGTCAAGAGTTTTATAATACAATCGGTGAGCTCAATAGAAATTGACATTGTGTTTGAAGAATCATTTAACTTTGTTTCATAGTTTACAAGATGGTAAAGTTACCGTCAAGTCTACTTTACTGTCTGTTAACTGTTGTTAATGTTACCAGAAGATTTTTGTCAGACCATCGTCCCTTGCAACTCCCAAAAGAGATAGCGATTGTTAACTTTATGATTTTTTGTACGTTGAATATTTAAAGTATTACGTTGAAATTGCATATAAAGATCTTAGGATTGTTATCGCCATTGGAACTATAAGACATCTAATTGTGTTGATAATGAAAGCAAAAGCAATGATTGGTCAAACTATATTCAGTAGTATAGTATTGTTTTGCATTTTCGCGAGGATAATGTGATTGGAACCTTATTGATATCTTTTTTTAATCAAGTTTATTATTAGTGCCACACTGTCAGACAATCCACAAACAATTACAGTTGACTCTAGAGATCTTCAATTATAATAATTGTAGTGCTCATGTGTTTATTAAACAGTGGAAAATCCGAACAGCATGAAATCAAATCATCTCGCCATCATATACCTACGTCGCTTGTCAAATACAAACACAGCAACGCCTCAACTGCATAATAGAAGCGTATAGGAACAAATAGAAGTGTATAACTGTGTTTAATTGTATATTCAAGTAGTCTGGGAAAGGGAGCCGTTGTACGATCTATTTGGGTTATACGTATACGTAACTTAAATAAATAATTTAATCATTAATTCCATTGGGGGTTCATATTTGAAAATTTGTACCCCATGTTTGACTCTGAGTATCCGAAAAATCGTAAGACAGATAAATAACTGACAAACTTCGCATCCCTTTTGCGTCGGTTATAAAACAAAGTACTGTTGATCTTTAAAATATTTGAAACAAATAATGGGTAGGTACTTATGTTCTGTTTAATCTAATCCACAACACATGGTATACCTATCCCCAAGGTTGCCCAGGGATTGTTTATTTAGAGCTACGTGCCTCCATTGTTATGCATTCAACCGAATTCAAATCGAAATTTGATTTATTTGTATGTTTTGATTTCATACATCCGTGTCGATGAATAATAATTGATGAGCATTGTAAATTTACAAGTACAAAACATATCAAATACAGTCAAGTAATTATTTAAAGATCATAAAACTAAATAAATAGAATAAAATATACCGTTGGGGTATAACGCAAAATTACCAGTTTCAATTATGGCTTGCCAAGTGTTCAATTTTTTGTCTGGCAACCGTATCATAAAGTGTATCGCATATGTGGGGGCAAGAAGTGTATCCGCCAAAAAATTTCGAGCATAAAGACGCTTCACTAAGCCACTTGACCAAGTCCTGGGTTTATTACGTACGCTTAATTGTATAGTCTGTACGACTACGGACATTAAATGTATATATGTTATTATATAATAATAGTTATACAACAACATAACATATGCTATAAAGATCCTACTTTGAGCTAACTGAGTGTGAACTGTGTCCTGATATTATACATTGTACATTTACAAAAACTGTGTCATTATTTCACCACGACACGCGACAGTTGTAGTATACTTCAGTATCTATTTCATTGTTTTATGTACTCTAATAGTTAAAATGAAAGCGCCGCTAAAATATTACTGTAACACCGCGCTGTCGTACAAATTTTGCTATAACTAGAACAAATTCGAGCAACTTCATACATTGTCTTAATTTACTCAGTAAACACCCAACTTAAGAGACCCGCTGCAAGATAGCTGTACTTAGAATTACTTGTTCAACTATTGTAGAGAATTTATGCTCGCTATAACTTCGACAGCGAAGATTGGAAAGGTCTCTGGTTGGCGGAAATTGGAAATCATTGTTTATGTCGTTCGGATACGCTGCAATGATAATGGAGCTCGCTTTGTGTTCTCATTAATGCTAAGTTCTTTTTATACATAACAACAGTTAGATACGTTTATTATTATAGCTACATCATGATTGATTTTAGGGTATCGTAAACTTAATATTGTAAGAGTTTAAGTATTTTTAAATCTTTTCAATACTGTTCGCAAAGCTGGCTTATGAAAACAGATGCGCATTAGTAAATATGCATGCGCTATTTGAGTATTTTTGTGACCAAATCTATTAAAATCGCAAACTTCCGTAGCATATTTAAAGCCGGGGATGAATTAAAAAAATAGCCTTTATTTTTTCTAGTTGAATTTTCACTTTTTAATTTTCATTCAATGCAGATGTAAATACAGATGTCCGTATTTTATACAATACAGTATACTTTCTAATGTAATAAACATTAATAATATATGTCGGAGTAAAAATAGTGATGTCAGCTCAGCTGACGTCATTTTCTTCAATGTTATTCGAAGATTCCTCTTTTTGAGATCACACATACAATAAAATCACTACCTTATCAAATAATCACTTTTAAAGCGTAACACAATAATAGTTTTACACTGTCCGAGTCCAAATAAGCGAATGTCCTTTCTGTTGTAGCGCTCGTCTTTTTATAACAAGTGTAGTGGGGTGGTAATAGTAGAGGGGCGACCCCAATACGCGCAACAATGTTGCCATTTTACGCCGGTATACTGTATTGCTCCGATATATATAATGTTAAGTAATATGGGGTGACATTTCAAATACGGTTGGTTAGCCCGAGTTAAGCTACCGGGTACCTGTATAACGGTACCCAGTGACCATTACGCCAACTAACTTTTTTTGATATACATGGTGTAATTAGGTAGTTTTATTAGCTTAAGATACATGAGTTCTGGAAATCCAACCCACAATAGCAATGCATACGGAATGTCGTTTAGTGTTTGTCCTGGCTCCTTCTCTCTTTTCCTTTAAAACTCGTCTATTTAAACATCTGTCAATTTCGTATCCTGGTAGGTAATTCAAAACTATCTAAATTGATCTATATTTTTAGTTTGTATTATTTTATATTTTATGTTTGTACCAGACAACTGCTATTTTAAAACTGTATTATTAATATTATTGTTTTCTTGTCTCTTGTTTAAACTGTAACTCTCTTTCTTCTTTTGCTATATGTGCACTTTACAACTGTTTTAATATCTTCTTCACTGTTGGGTTGCCTGGAAGAAATCGCTTAGTAGTGATAAGGCCGCCCTTTATACTTTATGTATATTCTTAATATTGTGTCTTAAAACTATGTTCATGTGTAATAAAGTATTAAATAAATAATAAAATATAGGTAGTTATATACTTTATAGATTTTTTAATAGGGATGTTTCCTTCACTGAGACAAATCATTGAAAAGATTAAGATCGAGCCTAGAGAAAGAGTTATGAGTAATTTACATCTTAATTTGCTTAAGAATATATAATATAGGAATAATGTCCTTTATGTCGTCTTACAATCTCTATTAAAGGGTCAGACTTTTTATTAATGTCTACTTCAATTATCTTTAAAAATAATTTTACTTTTAAATAATACAGTTCACTAATTAAACTAGCGCTGAAGCACCAACTGGAAAGGTTTTTCCATTTCATTCTTGTACTACAGCAATGGTGTCTTGAAGCCGAAAAGCCTCAACATAATAGTGAAGTCATGAGCTCCAGCGACCTTCTTAATAGTACTAGTTAATAATTTTCCGTATGTAGATTAATAATAACTTATCTAAGTTATTATTAATTCATAATCATAGTGTGCCTCAATTGTAATTTCAATAATCATAAAGGCCGGCAACGCACTTGTGAGGCCTTTGGCATTGCGAGTGTCCATGGGCGGCGGCATCACTTACGATCAGGTGAGCCTCCTGCCCATTTGCCCTCTGCATCATATCAAAAAGTAATACTACTAGAAAGAATTCTGTCAAAAATTTTCATTATACAGATAGCGATATCTCGCACTTCATAACGCCACAATACAAACTTTCACAATTTGCGGCTGAGATATAAGAAAATCGATGGAGTTTCCAACTATTGGCTGGAGGCGGGATTTACTACGAACAACTTGGACAATAGCATAGTTGAATGTCGATCTGTGTTTCATGGCTGAGTTTAGAACTATCAAAACGTGACACCTTTGCATTGCTTTGAAATAGATTGCAACGTAGACAACGATTTATTATGACTTAAACAAAGGAAACATTCGT
The DNA here is from genome assembly GCA_963693355.1 of Pontia daplidice. Lineage (NCBI taxonomy): Eukaryota > Metazoa > Arthropoda > Insecta > Lepidoptera > Pieridae > Pontia > Pontia daplidice. Next base: position 3,333,010 of record CAVNZL010000014.1, read on the forward strand.
AAAATATTTCTAACGTTTGCTCTTTTGTGTAACGGAACTCTATACAAATATGTTCTCCATAGAATTAAGTAAGATATAATGATTTCCTTTATGTTTAGCCCTCACATATTCGCTGAGTAAAACTTTTTAACATAAAGCTTTTGTAGAGTTCCATCTCACTGACGATGAGAGAACATTTTATTATAATATGTAAATTAATTTCAAAAGTTCTGATGAAGTTCTAGCCAATATATCTGAGTATGGAAAGACAAACATCTCAGAGACTATTGATAACTTATTCAACAAGTCATCAATTTATATACGAGTTTCAAGAAGAGATAGCTTAGTAGTTATGTGTTTAAGATATATAATGTAAATTTTGATTTGTAGGGAATTGCATAATATTAATAAGATATCAGGACATATATCAAGCAAGGTTTGCTTACTAGGGTAAGATATTTAAGGCATTTATTATGGGTATATGTATTATATGTTTATCAAATACATAATATTTTTTTTGGCTGTCCGTCCGTCGCGTCCTGTATTGTGTTGTAAACTAGCGGTAGATTAACAGTAATAATTTTAACGTTCACCTCATTATTTTGCGGTTTTTGTTATTAAAACTGTACCACTGGTTATAACTCTTTATAGCTATTTATGTTTATCATGTATGTATAACATCGTTTGTTTAAGTTAGGAAACACAAACACCGGAAGAGGATTCCCGCGCTATGTTACTTGCTACGACGAGCTACGGCGTAGCAATTATTTACACCATGTAGGGAAGTAGCAGCTGATATCAACAAAAATTTGTATGAACAGTAAATATAAATGTTAAATAATAATTATTATCCAAATAAGTTTGGCTTTATAATACATATAACATGAATACATCAAATCCAATTCAGTTTAACTTCGTGTGACACAAAGCTTTCTATTTCCTTTGTTGAAAGATTCTTGGATACATTTTCCTACAATTAATACATAACTAACCACTAAGTCTAAGGATAATACTTTACACAGTTGTTTACTCAGATTATTACATATATGATTAAATTGCAAAGTAATACTCTAACACTTAAGTATAGTCGGGAAGTTTTGATTTATGTTTGTATTATGAGTAAGCTGAAATACCCTTTTGTGATGGACGATGTTCAAGTTCTACCAAGTAATTGTACTTTCATTACTTGGCTAGCCCATGATGTATTAAAGAATCTTAACATGATTAAACATGTTGCAAGCACTTGGAAACTTATATAAGTTGTGCAAGTTAAATAAAATATAAAGTTTGCTCTTTTGTTACCGAGCTGGCTATTTTATAATACGGATTAAAGATAGATATCAAAAGGCATATTCATCTACAGTAATTCCTTTTTCGTCTTCATCATCTTAACCTAGTGGACCTTAAACGCATAAACAAGGCAGATTAAAAGGAAGATGGAGAGACATATTTTCACAGAAATGCGGTCCAGGCTAGATGACCTTAGCAATGGGACAGAATAAAATAGGAATGTTAGGGTAGGCCGATGCCGCAGAGGCGGCTACTGTATGTGATATATAATTAAAATTATCTAGCTTAAGTATAAATATTATTAATATTATGTATTAGCTTAAGCTTAATTATTACAGTATTTATACTTAAAGAAGAATTAAAAGCTTTTTTTAATTATTTATAATTCCCTTTTTCGAAATATCTTACGGTGCTGGTACATACAATAAGATAACATAAATCATCTTCTTTAAAGAAATTGTTATTAGGTTAATTTCAATGCTTGTTACAATTCTGAAGGAGCCGTGTAGCTATTAGATTCAGTGTGAGACTTACATTCCTGCGGTTTTCTAGAACGAGAATAGAAAACATTTGAGATTTATAATGTTGTAGTGCCAAAGAATATTATTTATTATAGAATTGTTTATATTTGTGTTATTTAATTAACGTCTTACAGTGATCCGATTGCCGAACGTTCGCGGTTTAATTGGCAAAAACGTAATCTGAAGTTCCTTAGTGGGCATTTTTGTCTTTGGAATAGAACAATAATTAGTAGTGAATACGATGCATAATGTATATTCTTTTCCTGTATTAAATTTTAAAGTTTATATTCTATTCTGCAGTAAATTTTTATCCCTCATTATATCACTAATAATAAAGCATATACAAGTTTAAACTGTGACAGTAAAATGTGATAACCAAAATAATTATTCTTAAAAATTCATGGAATATAAATGGACGTGATTTTTATTCGAAGCTTAAATCTCGTTACAATATATTGGACACGATAACTTCGTGAATCCCGTTTGTTTTCATATTTAGATTGATTTGTTTTGATAAATATTAACTTTTGATTTTAGAATATAAAACGTATTTGGACTGTAGAATATAAACGATTATTTTTAAACGATAATTGTGTGTAACGCTCTGTGGAATTCAAAATTAAATAGCATTGTCATGGGCACCGGTGTCACTTAACATCAGGTAAATGCGCCCTGATTTACAAAGAAAATAATAATAATACAGAATATTTACCTCTCATATAAATTGCATTCAAAATTCAGCCAGCAACCGTGCATTTTAATTGATCTCTTGACACACAAAGACAAAACCTCGAGCAATTAATCCTTTACAAAGCAAAATTTAATACCAGTTGATATGAAGTTATATCTGAGTCAATAGCAGCAATCAGTACCGCTTGGCGTGCTTCCAAGGCGCCAAAAGCGAGGCTATGAACTTAGGGAAATCATTCGCTGGCAAAGATACAAATCTCGATGCTCGCTGAGATAATATTGACTAGAAGCTTATTAGAAAAGTTTATTACTCACGTTCGTTTATCCCCTTACCGGTATGGTTCGTAAAATGCTAACTTCTGTTCTTATACCAAAAGTGGTATTTGCATAGACCATGTATAACCCTCAAATTTACATAAAATCTAATAGTAATGTAACATGGTGATTCAGTATATTTTCCAGCCGATATATTCTCAGATGACTTAAATTTCCGCACTCTGTAGAGTTTTTTGTATTTTAATGTTTTAATGAATTATACAATTGTTTTGGAAAAAAAAATACATTTAATTATTATAATTCCTCCAGCAGTTAAATTACCTGATAATAAAGAGGACGCTGGCGAGCCAAGAATTTGAAACTTGGTATTAGCGAGCCAAATTTTTCCATTTTATTTGATCAGAATATCGTAGCAAGATTTTGTCCTCCGGCATTGCGAACGAAAACATTCTTTAATTAAATAAACTGAGACAGGTGGAGCTCTACTGAATCTAATAAATCCGATAGAAATTCTTTGTAATAAAATGTTTTCTTTTAATGCACGAGGAAACAAATAATAAGAATATTTGTTTACAGGCAGAAAAACTTAGAAAAAGATCGATGGTCATTATGTTTTACTTAAAAATATTAAAATAAAAACTTTATCATTTCAATGGCATTTTTATATCTAAAGTAATATTACTAAGGAAATAAATATTGTTCCTTTAGAGCGTAACCACGAATTGATAGAAGACGGGAGATTAAAAGAGTTCAATTGTTAGATTTCTGTTTTATGAAAATATGGTACTGCTTATTCGAATATAGAATTAACAAAAAAAACGCTCGTTTCACAAAGGGTTTGTTTGTGTAATGTCATCACTTGATGTAAGCAATTGAAATGTAAATTTCCTTAAAGACCAGTTTCAGTGGCGTAACCGTCAACATCCTACGGCGATTCCGCAAAATATGTTACTCTATATGGCAGGTAGGAGACGTGCGTACCCTTCCTGGTCTACTAAGAAATAAGTTGTTGCAGTGTATATATGTATTGAAAAATGCTTTATCATATTAGGTGAGTGTGTGTTTTTATGTCAATCATAAACAGAGTGCACCACCGCTGCAAAATATAATGCTTAAAATATAATATGAAAACAAACAATAAATTCAGATGAAAAAAAATGTGATTTTTCTAAGAAATCTTTTGAATAAAAACCCTAAGTAAGGAGAATGGCGTTTTTAAATATCCACGTGTCTCTGGAGATTCCGTTAAGTTCACTGTTCGCCGTGATAATACGATGTCGTATCGTATCCGACGTTCAGAGTTTGACAGTCATTCGCGTTTGACGCTCTTTGCACCCACACTTTTGCCCTTTTCCTGCATAAATGGCCTATCTTAGATAAGTTTCGCTATTGAATTTTGGAGTCAATATACTTCTTTTGATAAATCCAACTTGGTGTCACAATTTCATTTTCCACAGGTAAAATCGCACTATCCTTACGGATATGTTAAAAAAGATATTGTATACTTTATAAATCTGACATTATTGGTTTTATACTATATTTATATTATTATTAGTAAGAATGGTTGGAAAAATAATTATTCCACCCAAACAAAAAACTGCACTGACTATTTTAGATTTTTTTTTTTATAATAGGGATGAATTGCCTTCACAGAGACAAATCATGTAAAAACTACCATCTAGCCTAAAGAAAGACTAATGAGTAATTTACATCTAAGTTAATTTGCTAAAGAATATATACTATAGACTATTTTATTGTAAAACAAAACATTTGAACTACGACTCGTTTGTTATAATGCTCTTGAAGCAAACAAAAATTATGTAAGTGAAGTGGTGCCAAGTATCTCTAGTGGAAAGTAAACACATCTAAGTGCTCATGGCCCATTTCACGCACTCGGGCGTGTGTTACACCGTCATGTAATATAGCTTAGATCAACGACAAAAACTATCTTAAGAGACTATTTTCTTGTTAATTTTATCACACATCTATGATATAATGTTTAATGTATTTATGAATGAATATGTTTATCAGTTTATTTATTTATTAACCCAAGCGTTATTGAACATAAGTATACATTTAAAATGCTATTACTAAAGCAAAATAGGGTTACAATATACATAATAAAAGATTAAATGAGAATAAAAAAAGACTTCAGTTTATAGGCATAAAGGGGAGATTATATTATTAATTTTATAATAAACATATGATACCAATATGTTAGCGTCTATTTTTGATAAAAATACCGACTTTTGTATGACATTTCTATATGTCTTCCGAAATTATTTAGTTACTGAATTTACAAAATATATTTTTGTAAGTCTGATAATAAGTGTCATTGATGATTTTGGCAGACTTACTTGTACACACATTTGTTATGTGGACTAAAAATCTTTTTAATGTAGCAACACTTTTATTTCATTAAATAATGAAGAAAACTGTGTAATAGAGGGAACAAGAAGTAAGCATCTCAATAACGGAATCGATGTCGGTTCGATCAAGATTAGTTTTAGTACGCTTTTAAATACTTGAGAAATCTTGTTATTTATTAAAATTAGTGTAGAATTTATTCGAAATCGTACAACTAATATATTCTATAAAAAATACGAGTATATGGGTCCATTTCACAGTCTCACTATTACTTAATCACCGAATACTTAATTTCCGAACCAATATTATATTCGTATTCAGTTTTGTATGTACGATCAGAGCTATGTGGTGGATGGAGTTGATCAAAGGAGAGAGCACACCTCTAAGGCCGGCAACGTACTTGCGAGACTTCTTGCAGTCTATATAGGTATATATATATTTTTGATGGACAAAATATTGTATTATTTTATTAACTTATTTTAATGCTCTATTGTCATGCCTATAAAAGTATATTATTTTTAAACTATTTTAGGATTAATTAGGATTCGGATCCAAATGTATTGGTGTACCTTTTTTAACCTTATTTATATAGAGATTTATCTGAAAACTGTATAGTTAGCTGTGGCCTTTACTAAAGTATGGTTTTAAACTCTAAAGGACCATTGTAGCAAGATAATCATATTATTGACTCAGATTTCATAACATCAGACTTGATCGGATGGCTTTAGGAATAGATCGAAATGAAGTTTCATCCGCGAGAGGTTTATTTTGCGAAGACAACTACTGTAGGCAAGTTTTACTTCTAGTATTTTATTTCATTAAGTAATATCTGAACAAAATAATGGAATAAGGTAATCAAGAAAAGTGTCGCGTGTCTATGGCACCTTTATTGTATGCCGCATATTAAAACGATGAAAGTTTTATGTCGCCTATTAAGGGACAGAATCGTTCTTCTGTTTTGATTAATTTGTTTATACGCAAGACCTTGGTTTTCTAACCTTATACGATTTAGTAGTTGCCAAATCAACACTTTAACATTACTAAGCGTTAGCCGTAGCGGTTTCAACTTGGTCTCGTCTTTTCGAAGATATTCGTAAAGTATGTGAAATCCAACATATTGATCCCGTGACGTTAGCATAGGATGAATCTACAACTTTCTGACCCGACATTTTTTCTCCATTTTCATGGCAAATCGTATGAACGGAGTAATTGTGCGGCGTCGACGCGGTGATGGCGCGGTGGCGCCATCGTGTGCGGGAACGCTTAAAGTGCATCCAAAAACATTTGCTTTATATTTATAATGATATGTTTAATAAGTAAACCCTACAAACAAACTGAATTCGAACTAATGTCAACAGTAAAACTCAAACTCTGCGTAATTCCATCGAACTTCTAGTAAACGATCAACAGCTCACGCAATAAATTAGCCAATTTGTGGTCAGTGCGAGCGAATGTGTTCCGTCCGTCCACTCTAATTAATTATCCGCCACTCCCACTGTACTTAATCAAGCATCGGACTCGAACTTTTGATTGTATGCTTGTTTAATTAATGTTAGTATAACTTTGTTTATGAGTGAGCATATCAGTTTACTTGACATGGATATGTTTGGCGTGGTGAATTATCTCGACGGCCAATGTTACTGAGTTATACGAGTATTCGGGAATGTTTGCGCTGATGATGTCGTGTTGCGTCTGGACTACATTACAGTATTCTTAAGAATCTTTTATAGGCCACCTTAGCAATGACTAGCCTTGATTTAATATATGGAATGTAAAATATTATAAATACTAACTTATCAAGTAGTAAACTGACTAGAAACTCTTTACCTGTGTTTTCAATCAGGAATCGATTATTAATCAATTGTACGATCAGATCCAGTGTCAGAGTACAATTTCATTTGTATAAAAACACCTATTATATAAAAGATTAATAATTTCGAATAGCAGGATTCCATTTTTTCACATTAAGGTACTTAGGTAAAAAAGAGAGAGTTAAAACCACGACTGGAACAAAAGGTACTTCACTCGATATGTCTGGCCTGTTGTCTATCAAAACGGAGCATCAAATTACGTGAAAAGTGTTTTAAATTTGTATGCTTCAGTTAGGGCACTTCCTACATACAAATTGTTATCAAAGAATTACATTATATGTTTCTACAAAAAAAAAAATCGTATTCTGAGTTAAGGTCTAACAATTCTATAAATAATCATCACAGGCGTCATACTTTTGTAATTGTTTTGAAAAGCGGTTTTGTAATGTATAAACAATAATTGTTATATTTTCAAACATGAGTTTACATATGTAATTATTAAACATATAAAGTAAAATTGTAAAACGAAACATGAAATGCTGCTTTCAATGTAATTAATAAAGCGGTTCTTCCGCTTTTTTGAAAGTGTTGCGTATCTATCAGCGGTCAGAATAAGATCTGTCTTATTCACATCATAGAAGAAATATAAAAGCCTTGAGGGTACTGGTTCTCGAATTACATTGTATCTAAAATGTTTTTAAAACTCATTACTTTAATCAAAGATAGTAAAATATGAACGACTGCAATTTATTCACAAAATAATGCGTATTATGTTAATAATTATAAATGTTGTTTTTGTGTCATATTAACTTCCAAAGTTAATCCTTTGTTCGTGTATAAGCTGTTATTACTATATATTTGTAGTTGATAAGTCTTTGTACATTTTGTAACGTTGTAAGCTATTGTTATATATTCAGTGGAACGGTCAAAGTTAAGAAAATACATTCAGTGAGCCTGAAGTCACTAGAACATCATTAAATACCTTGTTTTGTAAGTAATGATGAAACATACCTGTAATAGGGCCTTGCTAAAAATTAGAACTGACAAACCTGGTTTACCTACAAGACACCTTCTATCGTACACATTTATTTAAGATCGTGTAACAATGCAGTTAATTTTATTTATTTATTAAGATTAATTCAGTGCGTAAGCTTAGCTCATTAGTGATAAGGGTTATCTAGTATGTCAACTTAATGGCGTACATATGAGTATAATTAATTGTACATCAGAGGCACGTGGGGTCGCCAATTTTCTTATTTATCGGCTCCAATTCTCGTCCATTAAGCGTTTGCCCCGGGTTATTAGGGCCGGTGACAAATTGATACTACTTAATAATGTTTCATTGTACACGATTTCGGGCATGAAGCTATAACATGTGATGTATTGTTTGTGTATTTAGGAATTATATTAATGAAGCGTTCGACCTTTGCTAAAATGCGATGAAAATGCGTTAATAAATACATAAAATATGCTAGATTTATTTCATTGTAGTTATAATGTAAAATTATTTGATTATGTCACATATTAGAATGACTTTCATGTCTAAAGATAATCATTGACGTCTTCTGAGGCAATATCAAAAATATGTGTCTTACACATTACTACTAAACTTGATTTTAAATTTATTTTATTTTTTTCAAAACATTTTATTATTTAACAGTTATTCGTTTCACATAAGGCGCCAAATTGTATATACATTGTTTTTCTATTTACTTATCTTTTCTCTTATCACAATAACTCTAAGAGTTTTTGTATTATTTATGGTCGCCGTCGTAAAAGGAGATTTTGTATCGAGATACAAAATGTTCTTTTACATTAACATTCCTTAGAAATCATTTGCTTTTATAACAAACCCATACAAAAATCCAAGATGAAGAGGCCCGCATTTAATTTAATGAATTGATCTTAAAGCCTTCTCGAAGCGCGATATAAGTTGGAAATGTTCCAAAGAAGCCTTGGAACGCTGAGATCAAACCAGGCGATTTATATTTTATATGTCCGTCTGGGATTTTACTTCAAATTACTTATTTTGTTAATGATTACGTTATGTGGTTTGTTATGTGTATTGACACGACGACGATCTGATCATCTATTCCCTGAACCAATAAATATATGTTTTTTTTTTTATAAAACAGGGGGCAAACGAGCAGGAGGCTCACCTGATGCTAAGTGACACCGCCGCCCATGGACACTCGCGAAGCCAGAGGGCTCACCAGTGCGTTGCCGGCCTCTAAGATGTGATGTTGATGTTTTTTGAAGGTCCCTAAGTCGTAATAACTTAAGTAAGTAATAACTTTGAAAAACTCAGTATCTGGTTCGGCAAGCATAAGTGTCGGTTTTGTCTATATCCTATACATACACAGATCTTGATATAATGATTAACATTGTGTAATATATAAAACAGAAATGTATGTGTCAAATTGTTATTTATGCGTGTGCACTAGACATGTTTAAGCGTTTAATACATGATATTATTACGTACCTCAGAAAAAAGCTCGCATGTTCCCAAAACGTTATTTAGAGGTCGAAAATCTAATAACGAAAAAAATATCTAACAGAGCAGATTGGAAAAACATAACTCACGCACTCTATCGCAGCCTGTCTATTGTGCCATAATAGCAGCATATTTTATATCTAGACTGAAATTCGCGCTGAATTGGCTGATATGTTAAAATATTGCACGTTGAACGAGTTATTTTTAAACAAACGTTTGTCCTTTTGTTAGTGTGTTGAACGAATCATTAAAATAGAATGATCGCTTGTGTTTATTCCAGATTTATCTCCTTAATTGATGTTAACGCTGTTCAACGTGAACTTTATTGGCACAAAATAATTGTTAGAAAGTTTTTAATTCAATTTAAAAAAAAACGATAATGAGGCTAATTGATTAATATCATTATTATTATTTTCTTAATGTTATTGTGTTAAACGAAAAAAGCCTATACTGTTATTAATATATGTAATGTAAGATCCACTAGTAGAAGTGTACTCATAGTTTGCATGCCTTGTTGTAGAATATGGTTTATGCACCTTTGTTAAGACCTAGTTTCTCTTGTACCCATATTCGCAAACAAATAAATGATTTATGATTTAATATTGATATTTATATTTTAATACCAGGTAATATTTTCTGTTATATTTTAGTTGGTCGCATGAGACTGTTTAGGAGTTTGTGAGTGACGTAACAATTTATGAATGTAGAGATCTTATTTTTTATTATAATTATATCAATCCATCGGTTGACATACAAATATAAATAAAAACAAAGTCTAATCAACACACAAAAATAGTGATTTAGGCAGAAATACAAAAATTAAAAATAGCAAATCTACTAAAATTAAAAAGACACAGAAATAAGAGATTATAATCCAGCACCGGTTAAGCATCACGATTAATTTGGAACAACATAAAAACACATGATACGTTTTGCAAATTGCCAAAATACCACTCAATGCTATGTCGAAAACGTGTTTACCTAATCATCAGTAAACTACTCTTGTCATGCAAACTAAGGTTCATTTGTATCTTCATTATTTAGTTAGTTTTAATATTGTCTTTTATTAACATAACTGTTACTCATTTAAAGAAAATCACTTTATTAACGGATTTAAGTTAAGTATTTTTGCAAAATTTAAATATATATTTACATTATTTTAAATTTTTTTCGACATCTACCGTGACCACGCACGCTGTAAAGCACGCAAGAAACGTCGGAAAAAATTTAAATAATGTAAGTATATTTAAATTTTGCAAAAATACATAACTTAAATCTGTTAATAAAGTGTTTTTGTTACTTTTAATTATTAATACCATTCTACAAAGCAATCAGCTTTATTATCGTTTAGTGTTACTGATATATATTTCAGATTCGAAGTTTTTTATATTATTATAAATCACTCATGATTAATTTATGTACAAATGAATTTAAATACAATCCGCTGGATAAGTATTTAAAGTGTTTCAAATCAACGCTTATATAATAATATGTGTTAAAAGAAAAACACTTTATAACGGATTTATAAATCCTACCTACCTACCTACCTACGTAGTAAGTCTACCGTGACCACGCACGCTGTAAAGCACGCGAAACGTCGGGGAAAATTTTAAATAATTAAATTTTGCAAAAAATACATGATATAAATACATTGAAAAGTGTTTTTCTTTAAATGAGTAACAGTTATGTTAATAAAAGATAATATCAATAATATGTATTGTGTATATCTTTACTAAATATTTGAAAGATATAATAAAAAGCTTGAATATATTCATGACTCGAAGCGATCATTGTCCACAATGACGGTCCAGCCATTTATCTTGTAAAATCTGTCCATTGAATGGTCAAAGCCTTTTATGGCCCAGCGAGATTACAGCAGGTAATGGAAACGAAATATCACCTTCGAATGGAGTGCTTATTGTATGACGAATTATTGGGAAGTTGAATGATATTTGAATAATTTACCAAGCAAATACGAATTAATGTTCTGTGTATTTTAAAGAAATACAAAACTCATTATTTTCATTATTAGATACATCAGTAATTACTGTGGTTGATCCTAAACCGAGACAATATACTTATGGTATCAGAAATAAGATACATATATTTTCTATTTATACGGAACGTATTTGGCTATGAGAGGAAGAGAAATAGAAAATATGCGCGTGCACTGCTCTTGCTTATATCCTACTCAACTCCCGTTCGCGTCGCCTTACTATCTAAGCGAAGTTTCATTTCAATATTGAGTTCACTATTACAAGTACCACAATAGGAACTAGTGATTACTATGGACAAGAATCCAGCGAGTTTCCTTCTGATAAAGGTCTGTTGAGATTTTGGTGTAGAAACCAAACTAGGTTACAGTTGCAGGGCAGATTCTACCTCTATATACACACACAGTGCATCATAACAAATTATTTGCTAACGGCTGGGATAAGAAGGGGATAAAACTCAAAAATAGCTATCTGTTATTAGTCACTATTGGCAAGTTATTACTTTCCTTTATGCTATTTTCAATAGATCTGTAGCTTTGCATAACTTGATAAACGTATATTAGCTAGTATTAAAATTTTATGAAATCCATAATCTTACCGACGTTGCCTTTAATCTGCTTTGTAATGCGAAAATTATTCTATTTCCATTTCCGATTTGATTTCACTCAGCTTTGAGCTAAAATTGTTAGATCGTTAAAAAGTACTTAACGAAATTGAACTTATATTAAAGATCTATTAGATGCGTTATAGGATTGCTTTAATACAGCTAGTAATTCTTTAGAGTGGTTTTATTAATTTTAAAAACACCAATATTTTGAATTTACATTTTAGTATATAGCGGGATTTAGAGTTTATGAAATACAACTATTTGTGTTTGAGCAATGTTTGTTTATTAATGATTTTCTATGTGAACCTGATTTTCTTATTTCATAAATCTTACATGGCCTTATGAAGTCACAATTTTACAGAATTTGTCGATGATCATTTACGTAATACATAATTTGGAAAAAAATTGAATTAAATAAATACATATTTAAATGAGACTGAGAGCACCAATGAATTTTGTGTATTCTAGGATCTTCTTCTAAACTCGCAATTTTAAACTCACTCTTGATTGAAAGATTTGTGAGAAAAGTGGCAGGCCCTACATGGCGCTCAGGCACAAGAGGCGATCCCCTATCTGTATATAACCAAGAAATGGTTACAGAAAGCTGATTTAAACAAGGGTTGTTTCACATATACGTATACCTCTATAATTAACAACCTATATTTATTTTAGTATTATGAATATTGAACGTATAATTATAATTAACATATTCTTTAAAGGCCTTGATTTCATAGTTATTATAGAAACGATCCGTTACATAAAGTTTTGAATACCTCAACATTATTTACCTCGCATTGACACACCCCAAACGTGATCACAACGGTACCATTCATATTCCCCAACTACACAGCCATTAATAACAATCTCGAGCCTATTAATTTATCACATGCATAGAGAAAGCCACCGGCTAAGCTTCCTTGTTATTTAATGTTGTCTTTTATTAACATAACTATTACTCATTTAATGAAAAACACTTTGTTAACGGATTAAGTTAGGTATTTCCACAAAATTTAAGTATATTACATTATTTTAGGCTTACACGGTAGGTTCCCTTGTTATTTCATAAATCGAAACTTCTCAGGTTTGCCAAATGATTACTTGTCAATCTGAATGATAATTATCAGGTTTTTATAGGCGTAAATAACGGATATCAACCGAAGGTAACCGAGGTGTAAGGAGCTTCTTAACATACATTTTGTCTAATATGTATGTATTCAAAAACCTTTAATAATTTTTTTACCGTCTTACAATAATTACTCGAGACCGTATAAAGATGTTAACAGACAGGTGAAGCTTCAAATAAATCATGAAATTTATGAAATATGAAAATATCTGGAACTTTAATTAGTAAATATTTCGGAACTTGTATGTCATTAATACGTGTCCCATCTGTCAAAGAAAATCTTTTGTGAAACAGTATTTTAATAATGAATTGAAATTAAATCTTGTGTTGTACGCGTTGAAATATTCAGAATATTGTAACTGGTTGTTATGATATACCATTTAAACAAAAAAGCCTTTGAGCTTTATACAGTTATTTAATTATATCTTATATCCTTGTTCCAGAGGAGGATGAGTTGGCCCATATTGCACATTGATTATTTGTATGTGCCAACAAAAGCGATTTATTTAAAATACCTTCTGTTTGTGTTTTTGCTTAATGATTAATTGTAATTAATTATTTTCATAAATTTATGATATTTCATTCAGTGAACGATGTGAATAAAACAAAAGTTTAAGAGCAGTACGTATTTGAGCAAGCGGGACCGTACAGGATCAGAGGTTCAGGATGACGGGAGTATCTCAAAGTAATCGGGCAGCGTTACCACGATATAATACTTTGAGCGGTCGTGAGAAATGAATGAGCCAAAGCCGTATTCAAATCTAATTTATTAGAATAAAATATTGTCTTAAATATAAGGTTCACAGATACACACAAACATACAATGATTTAAGTGAGCTATCTGTGTATCGCGCAGCTTCAGCAGTAATATTTAGAACAACCGTGTCAGTAGTGTCAGCGGTTGCTCCATGTTCAATGACATCTGAACATTCTGGCGCCTCAACAGAGTCTGCAGCAGCAACAGACCCAGTGTCTTGCGTGAGGGAAATGCGGAGCGCCGGTTGTAGTCGTAGTATAATCTTCACTTGCATTTGATGATCGTAGACCCGTCCCTGTTGGTACAGCATCATGATCGTGTCTCCTGTTGCTTCATGTCTTTGTCTATTAAGTGTAATAAGAAAGTTTTCACCGACAACTTTAGTCCAATAAATAAATGTTAATTAATTATTACAAATTACAAAATATCAATAAATGACTAACTGCTAAACTGCTGCTACCTGTTAAATTAATTAATATATTACAAAATATATATTTTTTTTAAATAAAATGTATATAACAATGCAGTTATCATTGATAAACTGCATGTTTTTCCCCCCACGAAATATGATGTGATTAAAATGTAAGTTATATTATACGTTGAATATTTAAATAAGAGCTAAGTCTATTTATAATTTTGTTCTTCCCTTCGAACACTTAGCCTTGTCATTAGTAAATCTTCTAGTGTAGTTGTTGTTGCGTGTCATATGACACAATACCGTTGACTCCTTATTTTTCCACCCAAACTCCGTTTTTTGGGCGATTAAATCGTCGTTTAGTCTATCAAAACCCTGTAACAGGATTTTGCTATAATCTTGGGCACCTAATATAATATCTATTGGCCCCTTCTTATAGTATGTCGGGTCTGCCATCACCTTGTTTTCTAAGAAACGTGATTGCAATTGTATTACGTCTTTATTTGGTAGCGAAGTCGTAAGTCTTGGTAGCACAATAAGTGATACAGGTAATTTGTAATCACTTGTAAATCTTGGTCGTAAGGTAATGTTTATACTGTAGCTGGATTTTTTCGGCTTTTCATCTGCTATTCCCTTAATCTCAGCACAGATTTTAGTCTTTGGGTATGCCAGTAACTGTGCGACTTCTTCTGTGCAAAAGGAGGATTCCGATCCTTGGTCACATAGAACTCTCAATAAATATGGCATCCCGTCGTACGAGGTAGTTTTTACCATAGCTGTAGCTAACAGTACGGTATTATTTGTGGTTTTTGGCACATTTGATGCTACGTTACTCGTCACATTAGTAGTTGTTTTAGTTTCCTTGTTGGCAACATGATATTTATCTCTCGGCTTATAAAATTGTTGCGTTTGTTTGTCTACATGCAATAAAGTATTATGGTCAGTTCGTTGACACTTGTCACAGTTCTTATATTTCTCCGTAAAGCATTGTTTTGTGGCTATATGATTCATGCATCGTCGACACATATTTCTTTCATAGATCACTTTACAGCGCTGTCTGGCGTTTAATGTTATGAATCGGGAGCAATGATTTATCGTGTGTCCATCAGTATCACAATACCAACATTGTTTATGTTTAGGTTCATTTGTTGACATGTAATTAACATGCTTCTTATTCGGCGATTTATAATTGTAGAACGGCTTCTTATTTTCTTCAAATGATGTTTTGTAAACCAAGGAGCTTGATACGTCGGATTTTTCTAAGCTTTTAAAACGTTTTTGTAAAAATAACATCATTTGTTTGAAATCGTATCGTCATCCCAAGTACGACTTAGTAAACGACATAACATAAGATTCCATAATGTCGTTTCATTTCCGTATTGTTTCAACAATTCCAAGCATTCGTTAATGGTGTCATACAATTCTTGCAACCTTTTAGTGTCCGACTTTTTAATTTTAGGTAAATCTAATAATTTATCAAGTAGTTCACTGCTTATTCTTCGTTTATCATCATACCGCTCAGTCAGTAATTTCCATGCGGTGACATAGTTTTGTTCGCTGATTGGCAGATATTGAATAATTTTTGCTGCGTCGCCTTGCACCTGCGTTTTTAAATACTGCATTTTTTCGCAACATGATATTGAATTATCTTCGTGTATGATCTTCGTGAATAAATCTTTAAATATGCCCCATGAATCATATTTTCCTGTAAATATGGGTATCTTGATTTGTGGTAGCTTTCCAGATCTTGAAGATGTAGACATCGGTGTGATAGAGGTGGAATGTATTTTTTCCTGAATTAATTCGATGATGCTCTCGTACTCACATTGAATAGTTTCAAATATGTTGTTGGAAAAATATTCATTGTCGGGCGTGTTTACACTTATTAACAGCTCTTCGTGCATGGCCTCAATTTGTTGCCATTGGTGTTGTAAGCTTTGTAGGTTTGTCTGTAAATGCCAATTTGGTTTGTCTTCACGAATCGCAGCTTGCGCTTGGTTGATCTTGATTTTCATTTGATTAATTCTGAATTGTTGTATTTTGTATTTGCTATTGTCGTCGGTCTTGAATGATGTTGAGGGGTTGAAAATTTCATGAACTTCTTGCAGTTTAATTTCATCAGCGTCTAATTGTTCCATTGCCGCGTCATAAACTTGTTGAATTTTTTTGTTAAAATAATTAGTTTTTATATAGTCATGTGACGAGAGTAGGTCTTCTTGTGCCAAAATTTTATGATTCTTATTTGCTCGTACGTAAATATCGTTTAGCAACCGTCTTCTTTCTTGTATGTAGCTCCCAGTCTTCCTTGAACTTGAGTCCTTTTTTATATTTGTAAACAGTCTTTTTAATTCCAGGCTGTCGGTCTCCTGACTTTGTATTAAAACGTTTATTTCTTGAATGTCCATTCTTCTAAGTCTTGAAATGTCTTCTTCCCTATCCCAACCCTAGCCAATTTAGTTATATACCTAGCGTATCTGCGCTCTCAGTACGGTATATGCGACTTCTCAATGCACTGGTGAGATCCGCTTGTGGAAGGCCAGCCACCGATCCGCTACCGTAAGAGTGCTCCAACAGAATACGACTAAGTACAAGTAAATACTTAAGATCACTACAAAACTGATGCTATTAGGGTACACCAGCCCGTAGATCACTCAAGTGTCAGTCTCTAAGGGGGAAAGAGGAAGTCTCTGTCTTCAAACGTCTTCTTTGTCTTGAAATATCTTCAAAACACAAATGTCTTCTAATGTCTTCTTTGTCTTACAATGTCTTCTTCGTCTTTAAATGTCTTCAAATGTCTTAAAAAGTCTTCCTTGTCTTGAAATGTCTTAAAAATGTCTTCAAAATGTCTTCAAATGTCTTCAAATGTTTTAAAAATGTCTTCTTGTCTTCAATGTCTTACAATGTCTTCAACTGTCTTCTTATGTCTTCTTTGTCTTGAAAATGTCTTCTTTGTCTTGAAAATGTCTTAAAATGTCTTTATCCCGATCCCAACCTTAGCCAATGAAGTTATGTACCTAGCGTATCTGCGCGCTCAATACGGTATATGCGACTTCTCAATGCACTGGTGAGATCCGCTTGTGGAAGGCCAGCCACCGATTCGCTACCGTAAGAGTGCTCCAACAGAATACGACTAAGTACAAGTACTTAAGATCACTACGTAACTGATGCGATTGGCGTACACCAGCCCGAAGATCACTCAAGTGTCAGTCAGTTTTGTCAGTCTCTAAGGGGGAAGGGTTTTTTTTCTCTTTTTCTCGAAGGACCAATGAGCAAGCGGGACCGTACAGGATCAGAGGTTCAGGATGACGGGAGTATCTCAAAGTAATCGGGCAGCGTTACCACGATATAATACTTTGAGCGGTCGTGAGAAATGAATGAGCCAAAGCCGTATTCAAATCTAATTTAGTAGAATAAAATATTGTCTTAAATATAAGGTTCACAGATACACACAAACATACAATGATTTAAGTGAGCTATCTGTGTATCGCGCAGCTTCAGCAGTAATATTTAGAACAACCGTGTCAGTAGTGTCAGCGGTTGCTCCATGTTCAATGACATCTGAACAGTATTCAAGCAAGTTCAACAATGCATATCTATTATTGTAATTCTTTTCTTATATAATTATTATTTAAAATACGCTCAATGGGCCTTTGCCACATATATTTATTACCTAATAGATATGGCACCTCCGCTCTGCCCGAGTTCAAAAAGTCATTGAAATCTTATTGAGAAATTATGCTTCTAGAAATTAATTCTTTTAAAAGTCTAACAAAGTTTAAGATGCACACTTATATATTATTAGATAAAGTCAGGAACTAATGCTAGCTAACTTGAGTGGCAATATCGCGATGCTATAATATTTTCTCAAAAGAAAAAATCCCAAAAATTACACTTTCAATGCACAAAAATCCAATACCTATTTATATACTTACTATTACAATCGGTCGTAATATAAGTGTAAACAATCTTTAATTTAATTTTAACAATAAACAAAAAGTCTTGATGAAGGTTGTACGCTTCGAGAGCTATCGTGCTTGAAAGGAAGCGATGGACAAGAAAGATAAAGACTGATGACGTATTTCAAAAACTAAATACACAACAATTTAATTAATAATTTACAGATACCTCTTAAAAGTATCGATTTGAAATAGCCAAGTTTGAAGCATCTTGTTACTATTTACATGAAAGTGGAAACGTTTCGAACTGGGATCAAGGGTTACTTGATGTTCTATTTAGGTAAGTGCTCGAGAATCAAGTTTATTACCAAGTAGCTAGTCTTATTGCTATTATCGTTGTACCATTACAGTAATCCTTGAACAATATGTTTAGATATTTTTGGAGTACGTTAAAAACGCGCCAATAGCATGCGGACTCTCCTTTTTTCTCGTTTTATTACTTTTTATATTAACAACATTTAGAGGATCGATAATAAAATAAGGGTTATTCGATCATAAATAAGATAACCACTAAATTTCATGTGCCTGATTTTTACTATACTGATTGCCATAAAAATAGCAGGTGAATTCTTCCTTGATATTTTAGTTGGTCTGTTTGTTTTAAGTTATTTATCTATCTCAGAGTATGTCTTGTCTAAAATGAACGGTACTCTTAATACTCTGGATTTGAAAAACCATTAACAATTTGGTAATCCACTCACATGTTCGGATCACAGAAAACTAATTGAATAAAGATGGATGAGGGAAAATGCTAAAGCCGAAATTGCTCCACGCTGTTTTCTTAAAGGAACTGCGTATTTCATTCTCACGACGTTGTAAAGATGAACTTACACTTGCCAAGCTTATTAAACTGCAAAAAAATTACCTACATACATAATAAAGTGTAAAGACCTTCTGCTTTAGTACTAGCAGTAGTAACTAATTATATACGACCACATATTATATTGGAATACTATTTTATATAAAAAAAAATCCCTTATAATATATATAATGTATAATATAATGGGATAATGTTGTAAAACCATAATGTCAAAAAAAATTTTCCATCAACTATGGTTAGACGGATTAACGCGATAATGTATTGGAGCTGGTGATGAGATATGTTTTTGGAATTAGTTGGGTTGAAGCCTGCTGACTCGGAGCATTATCAGTCGTTCACATTTCTATGGGCTGCGGGTATTGTCGCTTCGGCTACATCACAAGCTCATTTGTCCTTTACGCAAAATCTTCATATTATAAAAGATCAAGATTAATAGACTGAGGTCTCTTGTTGTAATAGTATTGTAACATTTTTATTTCAAGTGACAGTTACAATATATTACTTTAAATATAGATAATTACTGTGTCACAAATAAATTATTTATTGTTTTCTTTCCGTACGCTTGATATAGGATCTCAAGTAAGCCACATACTTTACTACGAATGACAGATTATGGAGGACGAACACAGCGTTTGAATAATTACATTCACACAATACCAAATCGTATGTGGTGATATATGTTTTACGTAATGGATTAAATATATCTTATACGTATACGATGCTACACCTAAAGCTATATATTTTTGTGGGCATAAATATTTATAGAGGCTTTTTTATAAAAAAACAGGCAAATTGGGCTATACCGCCACCCATGGACAGTCGATAAGACTAGCTTATTAATTATTGTTAATACTTAAATTCGAACAAATGTGAATTTGTTGTAATAAAAACTTATTATAGTGTTTAAATATATACTTTAAGTGAGAATGTTTTGACCGCTTTGCAGATATTTTGAAGAAAGTCAGTCAATAAATTTACTTCACTTTTGAGTTAAATTTTGACTCAAATGCTATTTTCGTTTTTAAGAAACATTGAAACGTCGTGAACATAGTTGAAATAACTGTTTAATTATCAACTCAAAATAGTAATTCATTTTAGATTTATGGATAACTAGAAATGACATCAAAAATATATAAACAGAATTTTGTTATCCGAGGTTACAGGTCTCCTTTTGAGGGAGAAAAGAAGTGTATTTTTATTATACACACTTTTGTTTTCCATAAACAAAAAAGATCCTTTATTAATCCACGGTCAAGTTCAAGAATACCAAAACCTTAGAAAAATAATTACCAAAAACATAACAGTCATTGTTTATTCACTATTGTGTAGTCTCTTTTTTCATCCTATTGATTTTCCGTTTGATCCTCTCAGTGTAAGCAGCAATGATATTTGATAGTAGGGGTAATGTTGACGATTTCTCATCATCCTTCACCCCTACTTCAGCACATAACTCTCTTCGAGGGCGCTTCACTGGCGACATTCCAGCCTCTGAACTCATAACAGATGCGGTATATAAGTACCCGTTCCATTCGAGATATTCTCGAATCAACTCGTTGATAAGCAACACCTCGCCTGACAGTTTTGGCTCGGCCGTGTTTTTGTAATTGGGGTTCAAGGCTACTTGTCTGTTCTGCAGTATTTCAGTTACTTTAGCTCGCATCTAAAATAAATGTTATCATATAAGTAATATGTAAAATAATAGTGTATAATAGATATATATAAAATAATAGTACACGTTAGCGAGCTATATTCTGTTGTCTTATGAAAATTTCCAAGTTGGTAGTGAGTAAGATCTGGAGTACAGAGTATTTCTACATTTATTTTAGTGTAATAATGTAGCATTAATTGTTGAAATAATTATTTCTCTAGACTGGAAATTCATTAGCCTGCCAACTTAGAATTTTATATTTCCCACGACCGCAATTAATTTGCGAGGAAATAGAAAACGGATTTTAAAATATCTTTCTATATATGTTAATTATATAATAACAATTATTGTTTCGCTGGTAATGAATAAATATTCGACTTAGTTTACAGAAATTCTTTTGTCTTATCTCTGTCGAAATTTTGTAGTGAAACTCCATTCATATAAGGACTTGTCGGTTAGCCGCTGAGTTCATCTCTTTTATAGTCTAATTGAGCCTATAATTGCATTAATATATAGAGAATAAATTATAAAGAACAGTCCGTTGTGTGTGCGTCTCTCTCGGGCTATTATGTGAAATTGAAAAATAAATTTTTTCGAGCTTTTATTCTGTCCAACATGATTAATTATTTCATTTTATTCAAAGTTACCTCTGCTTGAAATTTATTCAGGTGACCGCTTTTTCTCAAAAGATTTTTTATCGCATCCAAAAGCTCTTTTTCAGACACCGCTTTGTTTTCAGTCATTTCGTTTAAATTCAATATTCAAGAGATATAAATTGATTTAATCGAAGTGGTCTTTTGTAATGTTACCTTCATTTCAATGATAATGACATATGTCCATTATTTGACAATGGTTCGCATATTAAAAACTCAACTTTATAATAGCCAGTATGAAATCTTGCATAAGTCTTAAGTCAGTTAGTTGGTAGTCGACGATCGATCTAATAACGGTTAATAAGTATAGCCTAATCATAGATTATTTGATTTTACGTTTCTTTCGCAGATAATCTGGGGGATGTGGTAAAACCCAATGCAAAGTGATAATAATAATTATTTCTCTGAAGTGATTTCTTTAATGTACCTGACATTAAAGAAATCACTTCTATAGCGTGATATGATGAATCTGTGCAAGTTGATATTTGGATACTGACTTTATTTATTTCATATAATAACTATGGATAAATTTAAATTCTAAATTATTAAATAGTATTTTATTTAATTACAGTTTGTAATAAAATACAGTTTGTAATTTGGAACAATAACACAAATAATTAAATTATCAAGTTGGTCTTTATATATTATCCACATCTAATTTATAAAATTCTCGTGTCACAATGTTCGTTCCCAGACGCCTCTGAAACAGCTTGACCGATTGTGATGTTTTTTGCATATTCAGTAAGTCTGAGCTAAGATCTCTTTTTTATCCCCCTAAAAGTTAAGGGTGGTCCATCCTTTTAAATGTTTTTTTACAAAATTTCTATTTTTTTTATTTTTTCTATGATACAGCATTCAAAATACAAAACCCTAAATTTTTACAAATTTAAACAGAACCACTCTTAGGCAATAAAGGACCCAACTTGCTTGATTCATAATTGAAAACAGAGTCAATCACGTACAATCTCTTTATCTTTATATTTTTAATTAATTTCTACAAGCCTGCATTCGTCTTGATTTTATTGAAAGAATGTCGACCCCTATCAATATCACTTTACCTAAGCTGGGTCTAACGTGAAGATCAAGGGGAATTGAATTTATGTTGCACACATTATTTGTGGTGTGCACTCGGTAACAAATGCTGTGGGTTTTAAGCAAGACAATTTGAGCTTTGAACCATTTTACTACGTACGACTGAAGGTCGAAAGCGGCTATTCAGAATATCAATAAAAGCTTGAGAAACTATTGCAAATATGAAAGTAACAAATGATAGTTAAGTAAAATAATTATTTATATTTTTATAACAATTTTCATAACATATTATCTTAATATTTCTTAGCAGGTTAAAAAAAGATGTTTATTTAAAATAAGTAAGTAAGCCTAACGTATTCCGTAACATTTTCTTACCTATGGTCAAAAACAAAAAACATAGTTTACAATGTACCATGAAGGTTCGACGACCAAGTTAGTGCAATGATCACCAGCTGGACTGTCGAACAGCGGGTCTCGGGTTCATCCCAGTATGGTTATGAAAAATATTTAATAGTTATATAATCATAACATAAGCAATAAATAGAGAGACCTTGAGGCCAACCAACGGTGTGTGAAATCCCGATATTATTATAGACCCTATTTATTTAGTAACATTTACATTTTCGTAACATTATATCGAATGGTTTTTGAAAACCCGTAATATATTTCTCATACATTATTTCATTAATTTATAAAAACTGCTTTATAATTAAAATATCAAACGCCGCATTTCTTTTGAAAAGAAGCTACTCAGGATTTATTTTACTTATTTGTAAAAGTCAAGAAAATCTTTTAAAATTGCATAATTATGTAAAACGCTTTTAAGGTATCACGTATTAAGTATCGCGGTAATTACTCCAAGTACATAGCCTTTTTAACCTTTTAAGCCTTGCTCACATTTCCTATGACCTAGTTGAGTAAAGTGGGTAACTGCTTTACTTATGCCTTGTTTCATTTGTGGGCACTAATTTTTGACCGACTTCAAAACTCTAAGGAGAAGGTAAACAATTCTACGCATATATTTTTTGTATGCTCTGGTATTGGGTATAAATTGCGAGTAATCAACATTGCATTGTGGGTTCGTCCGAGAGTGTAGTAAATTGGTTTAAATTCTAACTTAACACATTACCCAAAAAGACTAAGAGACAGGTAAGAACTTATTTAAAACAAAGCCAAAGTTATTTCTTATAATCTTATGCTTTATTATTTAACTAACCACTGAGAGTTTATTGACTATTCCGAATATACAATCAACCATACGATACCATCAGCTAATATATGTAATGTAAGTATATAATTTTAGTAGTATTTTTAATTTATTTAACTAATAATTTGTTTGTTTTGTTGAAAGTGCTAAACTCAGGAATTACTGTTTCTAAATGAAATATTAATAACGGTAGCTGATACAACAGCTATTAAGACGAATTATTGTGATATAAAACCTCATGCAACTTCATTTTCTACGGCATTCGATAAACATGCAAGCTAGAGAGACCAAAATTCTTAATTCAAAAAATTGAGGCTAAAATCGTCCGGTCGTTACGTATCGTATATTTTAAAGGGCGTCAACATACACCCAACAAATTACTGCGCTCGTCTCTTGACCGCTCTTAAGATCTGTACTTTTATATGTTTCCAATGACTATGCCCTGTATATATTAGATGCTATTAATGTATGCCATAAGAAAGTATATAGAAAAAGAAGTACTTTCAATAAATCATTAGTTTTAAATCGAGCCATATCATTATTTTACATATAGACGAATCACATGTTTTATAGATACAGGTGTCGATTTGATGCTCTAATTTTAGGTTCGACCTGTCAAACTAGCGTAACCTATTTTTTATAAGTATTTCTAAATTGACGGGACGAAACTACCCATTAAGTATTAATTCTATTGTAGTATATCGTTTTAAATTAGATTAGATTTTAGATGTTAACATGCTTAGCGAAGGATCAGTATTTTAAATAGTAGTCAGCCTTCGCTATATTACTTGGTAAGGTTAGGTAGATAATCTTTTTTTTTAAATTTAAAGAACATGACAGATATAGAAATTGTTAAAATTAAAAAAAAAACACTAATAATTAATAAGGTTTATTGCAAATTCAGCAACTTCTATTTCTGTGAAATTTATATTTATTCTATTATACAATTTTCATTCAACTCATTAAAATCAATTTTACATGTCTCTTAGTGATGAATAAATGTAATTCAATAAAATAACAGAATACGATTCTTGTCATCAACAACCTAATTTTCGAATAATTCCGTTTATAGTTAAAAGGGTCATACAATAGAAACAACACTAAACTCATCCTATTTCTGAGCTTTTCCAGCGTTTCAGTCATACTTGAGAATAGTAAGTACTAAATAAAATACTCAACGATCGACTAAAATTTGTTGAAATTGTGTAATTATATACCATACCAATGTGCAAAACAGAGC
Source organism: Pontia daplidice (assembly GCA_963693355.1). Taxonomy (NCBI): domain Eukaryota; kingdom Metazoa; phylum Arthropoda; class Insecta; order Lepidoptera; family Pieridae; genus Pontia; species Pontia daplidice. The sequence goes on from CAVNZL010000014.1 coordinate 3,357,890, forward strand.
CATTTCAATACTATTCCATCACCATTTAGGAAAAATTTACCTTCCAGATTGAATTTTTCAGCTGAAGGCCTTCAGTTTTGAAACTTCACAATATGCGAAGCCGAGTTTTCCCGAAGAGTGCCGAGAATTTCACTTTGGAATGACTTAAAATGGCATCGGTGGCTCAGTTAAACGCTGATACTCGACCAGGGAGCACGTGATGTTCTAGTTCCATCTTTCGATCGTGTGTGAAATGAAGTGTATTGTGATAAAACTCGAGACTTAAGTGATCGTTTTAGATTTTTCTAGTGTTAGTGGCGCTTTTCAGTGTAAAGCAGAGATAATTTACAGGTCAGTGGTTTTATGCGCTAATTCAAAGTTGGGATAAATAGGATAGTTTTATGGTTTGTTGATGTTGCTTCTTCTAATTTTTGACTGAGTCAAATTAAAGTTAACGTTAATTAAGTAACAATAACAAAGATTGTGTGGGTATTTTTTGTACCTAAATTAATTGCGTAAATGAATATTAATTTAAAAAATTTCTTAACGCAATATTTCTTGGCTATATAATTCTGCAATAGGGTATATAAAACTATTATTTATCTGTATTATATATATATTATTTATTTACAATACTTTTTCAAAAATTGATTCATTAGTTTTAGGCAAAAATAAGTCTCACAACACTTAAATTTTTAAATTTAAATTTGGAATGTATTAATTCTGTAATACTACAGTTTATGTAGCGTGGATTTATGTGTACAAAGTTTCGAGCGATTCATCACTTAGTTAATTTTACACCTTAAAATATAATCACACGAAATTATGCTTACCCTCGATTTATTATAAAAAATCAAGACCTCGTCTTACTTGGCACGCGAACAGTAAATGATAAACAGTATTGTTTAGAGGTACATTTATTTTAACATTTTGATTATTATATAAATTTCTCTTTATTACGCTTTGTAGGTGAGGACAGTCATATTTCTTTCTTTTTCAACCATCGATAATAGAATGGTTTTCAATTTGGTTTCTCCTTCTTGATTATGCTCATGTCCTGATGCGGACTTGATATTCACACACAAAAGGTTTTGTTTTCAGATGGTATAGCAATTGATATAGTTAAATTGATTTCATTTAAAATGGACCAGATTTTTAAATATTTATACTCCAGTACGTGTTTCTTATTATATATATTCATAGGTACGTGAAAATATATTAATACATTTTTTTGTGAAAAATGTTATCTTAATTGAATAATGAGTAGCTATTAATACAAAGTCTCCAATTTCTCGTTTGTTGTCAGATGATTGTCGAAGAAATAAAAGACTGAAACAGCTAGATATAATATAATACAGTTTAATATATCAACTAAAACTTAAATTACTAAAATAATTTAAGAATCTTTGAATCGGTGGTGTCTATGAAGTGCAACATGCACTTCATAGACAAAATAAATTCTGATTAATTTTAAATCATCTTTAAAAATGAATCAGAATTTCTAATTGTTCGTTGTTTTTTGAAATCTGATGTTGTTCGTGCATTATCATTTAATTTTCTCAAGGGGATTTAAAATAAAGACGGCAAGTAACTGAAATATTTATTTAAATGTTTCTCATGACCTAATATTTAAAGAACTACGAAGCCACGCTTTGCTACGTCGTAGCGAAATTGACCTGTTCGAATTTTGAATTTAATATCGATACACGCTATTTACGAGCAAATAAATATTGTCATTCTCTATTTTAAAAAGTGAGACTTTATTAAAATGTTTTATGTAAAGGATGGGTGGGATAAATTTGAATTTCATGAAAACCTTTAGTGAAACACATTATTAGTTGAATTAATTAAACTCTACATTGGAACCGTTCTGTTTATTTTTAGGGCCTAGGGCAAATGTGTTTTTTATATTATCTTAGATTGTGATATGATAAAAATAAAAGGTTTATATTTTTTTAATTTAATGTTTTTATATATATTAATATATATTTAACATGCCGTATTGGCTTGTGTTTCTAATGAATTAAAGTACAGACACACAGTATATTTAAAATATTTTATCATTAATTTAATAATAATGTAGATATAATAAAATGTATTGATGCAACGAAACATAAATAAATAAATAAATAAATATCATAGTCACTGTTTTTTAAATGTTCTTAGTTTTTATTAAAAGGTACAATACAATTTAAAACCAATAATGAGTACGAATGTGATAATTAAATTTCGCTTGAATGTAATTGATCATCAATACTTTACTGCTATCACAGACGTGATTAATAAATTACTTGTTTTCTCATGAATTGAATAAATCGCACGAAATATCCCTCACTTTGTGGGTCCAATGTGGCACAAAGAGCAATTTATCAAATATTGCCATCAAATCAAGTTTATCACTTATTAAAGATAACTTTGGAACATCCCAGTCAGTCCAATCTCCCCTCGACCTCAATCAAATTAACTTTTTGCGCAACGCAGCCACTTTGAGACACGTTCGCGATCCTGCAAATTCGAAACTCGAGACTATTACGAAATACGGTATACAAGGAATGTACGGAATATATTTTTTGTTCTTGTAATTTGGTATTTAATTATAACATTAACCTTTATTGCAGAGTCATGTCATTGTCTCAGCTATAAGCTTTATTTGAAAGATATAGAAAAGAGTTCATTATGAATTAGAGATAAAGGTTTTGCTTACGCTAGCCCCTACACTAATAATGTCCCTGTATTGACAGACTGTCAATGGTAAATCTATTTTACAAGAAAGTAAATTTAAGTATAGCCTAATACAATATGAATTCATTTCATTCCTTAACATGGTTTTCTGGCTAGTCACTCGTACTATTTCACGTATATTAACGGTACGTTATGTATGTTACACTTATATAGTATATTAGTTTAGTTTTATAAAACAGTGCAAATGAGACTTAAAAGGCTAGATAATTGTGGCTTCTTTTATATATTGTGTTTTATTAGTATTAATATATAGTTTTCTTTTGAGGATTTCCTGGAAGAAATCGCTTCATATCAATAAGGCCGCATGTTGCTTTCTATTTCTGTAAGCTTTTTGTACAATTAAGTGTAGGTGTCGTAACGAAGCAGTAATAAATAAATATGACTGCACTAGATATTGGTCAAAATTAAAATGATTTATTGCCTCAAGTAAACCTCAAACCGAAAAAATCTTCGTGATGTTTGTGGGCACAGATAAATTTTACCATTAAAATGATTCTAGCATCAATGATTTAATGAACATTTCATACCCGTTAAACTGTATTTTTAAGTTTTCTTATTCAGTAGCTTCGTTTATAAAGCTGTTCTCCACTATTGAACGTTTGCGAGAGTTTTTTAAGTCTTGAGTCAGGTAAACTTTTCTTTTACCCGATAGAGGAAAAACTCGAAGCACTTTTGAAATTAAACTTTGTGCAATTTTTAATTCAAACACCGTTTAACACTGTTTATTGTAATATATTTGTATTTAAGAAGGTGTTTAAAGTTGTACATACAATTTTCTTCTAAAACTCATATCAATTTCATTCGTAGGCAAAATATTTGAAAATTTATTTCGAAGATGATAGAATATGTAAATACTTGTAAAATGTTTCTAAAATAAAAAAATATTTCCCGATTACTCGTTATACAAAGAGCATCTCAAGGCATCAATAAATGTAATGTAATTTAAATTTGTAAAGTTTGACGTTAAAATATCGTTAAGTCTGCAAGTAATAGGATTAAATATCCGTTTGCGATGAACAGAGTGACGAAGGAATTAAAGTCACTGGCACCTGGTGCAGAATCATGCATTTGCTACCATTCAATTACAAACCGCCTCTTCGATCTTATAACAAAGAGATCTCATATATTAGATGTACATAAACATTTTCTTCTAGTTAAGTTTATATTAGAATTAGACGCAAACAAAATAAATAATTCTTCTTCTAAACGCATACATCGTGAACATACTTTTTCACACCCATTATTAGTTAGTATGAGATATATCTCATATAAAGGTCTATAAAAATTCCTCACATAAAAAGATTTGCCGAAAATATTGCTAATAGAATACTAGCCAACTTAAGCCATTTCGCGAAGTACAAACTGACGTTATGTTAGTTTTGCGGTCCTTTTCGTGATAACGACTCCATCGGAAGTTTTAATATAATTTCTATAACAATGAGAGAAATAAGTATATTGTTCTAAGCAAAAAAGGATATTTTGGGAGAAGTAATAGCTAGTTTATATTTGAAATTAAGCCATAAATAAACTTCTTTAATATACTATTTTATGTATAAAATTTTAAAAAAGTTGTTTTTTACCTATGATAAATATTCGTTTAATTTTCTCAGTTGATCTATATATGTGTTCGATAGAGCATTATTCGAAGGATAAGCAATAGCTTGCTGTTACAAATATGATTGGAGCACTAATCATTATTATAAAAACGGTGAAAATTGTTTATATGTTTTTGTAGCTCATTACGATGTGCCTCCAATTTGAGTTATAAAATTTTTAGTCTGTTCTCACGAAGTTGACTGATATTCGATGCATTATATTTATGATTGCAAGTGTGTTACGATACTAATCGTTATGTTAGGATGGTAAAAGATATACCTATATAAAGACAATAACTCAGTACCCTCATATTGAACACACAATATTTTACTAATAATGTTCTCTCACACAAGTTTACTCTTGCGTCAGGCACGTTTGAAAATAAATGAAGAAAAGCCACTGAATTAATTCTCTTAGCTCTCGTTCCGGGGAATTATAAAAACATATGTTATACAATTGCAATACATTAATGTAGAATAATTAGTTAAAGTACCTTGCCTCCTTTTCCGAGAGTTGCATTCTATAAACAAATAAAAACATTTTGATCGTATTTGTCGTATAGTCGTAGTAGCAATAGATTTTTATTCAATTATTCTTGTATACTAGCAATCTTTTAAGTTAATTTATTTTTATTCTATTCACGAGCAACGGCAGTTAATTCCTATTGAAATTAGAAGATACTTTATTGAGGCTTTTGTATTTATTGAACTGAAATACGAAACAGTTTTGTTTCCATCGCAATATTTTCGCCCCGAAAATTGAACAAATGATTAAAACTAAAATTAGACAGGTATAATTTATTCTCATTCAATTTGTAATTAACTCGAAACGTTGTTGGTAAACATGCATAATTACTTAATTTACAATTTAAATTAAAGGTTCAAACATGGTCATTGTTCAAGGCAGTGTTGGGGTCTTGTTTAGTTGTAAATGGTATATGCCTAGTGGTTGAGAACTCTCTTAAACCCTGAGTAAGTCGATCTGTAAGGCATGCAATTATTTTATGTTAATCATATAATATATTACTAGCTAACCCAGCAAACGTTGAAAACAACATGTATGGCAAAAGCCATACATGTGATTTCTAGCAATATTTTTTTTAGTTCAATAAAAATAATTATCAGCTTTAAGTGTGTGGGGATATGTTTATAATCGAAAGCGTTTTAAACAATAAAAAGTATGCTTTATTTAGGTTAATAAATACATTTTCATTAAAGTAACAAATATATTTAATAATAATTCTTTAAAAAAGAATTACTGTTTTCAATTAATAAATAAAAAATGTATTTTTGTATGCTGTAACATAGAAATTATCTCAAACCTACTGAATACGCATATAGAGTTTCATAAAAAGCCGAGCAGTTATGGAGCAGTTCAATTACGCACTCCGTGACACGAAAATTTTATATATCATATGTTATGTATTTAAAATAATGTTATTATACACAACGACAAAACCTAGATGTCGTAATGCTGGCATGTTTTCGACACGAAATTGGTGACGCGTGAATAGGAAATGTAGGTTTTGACGTTTCGCAAGTCTTATTTCTGACATCCTGTCTCTATATTTATATCTATCAATAATTAGCTTCTTGGATACCTCTAGTATATATACAGTAATTAGTATTAAATGCATAGAATTCTCATAGAAAATTCAATACAAACAATAAATTATATACATTTTATTGTTTTGTGTATGAAGTTGGTTTTTCTTATATAATTAAATGCTCACAAAACTATAATCCTTCGTGTTCAGAAATTATACTATCGTGTACGTACATAACATATATTACATTGTAACCTTTGTAATATTGAAAATAAGGGCGGCCTCAATTTGACTGTTTATATTTTTCGCCTTTGGTAAAAATATATTTTTGCATTCGTTTGAGTGGACTCCAAGTGTCATCGTGGTACTTCAGCGCGGTCAAGATTTCTTTAACTGGTGAAATCTGTTACACAGTTTTTAAGAACGCTCTCTCGCTTGATGGAGAACGGTATCTTAATGTTTTGTGTATTTTTAACAGAAAAAAACCTTAGACGCTGTTTGATTATTAGGTTCAATTGTGAATGGAAATTCCTGAAACTAGTTTGTTCTCTGTACTTTTACTCACATAAATTAAAAAATATTCTGCTAAATGGCAGTATATTGAAGAGTTGCGAATATGATATATCTTGAAAAAAAAATTGAAATCGTTAAAACTCGTGTTTGCGTTAGCAGGTCGGTAGTAAAACAGAATCGATTTCTTAATAAAGCTTAAAATTTCTCTAAAACGATTGCTTTGAATGAAATTACTCTAATGCGTGTAGTCTCCCCAACTCTAAAAAGTATAAAACAGCTTGCAATTTCCTTATTTACTTCTGCACGCGATCCTCGCATCAACGTTAACATGTTTTTATAATTGCAATATACATTTTCATCTTTCTAATATGAAATTTATATCGCAAATTTATCTATAGCGCGTATCATTTATCAAAAATATACGGGCGCTATTCCTCAATCATATCAGAACACTAGGCTTTGTCTTTGCATATTAATTATTTGCATACTAAATGCATACTCATCAATAAATTACTCGTTTTATAAAAATTTCTTAAAAAAAAAATCTCTAAAAATAGCTTAATCTATACCTAAAAAAAGTCCTGTCTCAAGCATAGGAAGCCTGATAGAAAGATACAATTCATTAAGATTTATAATATTTTATCAAATTTCTTCAATAATTTTAGACGTGGGGTATTATAATGCACAAACCTAATAAAGGATAACTTTGTATATTAGAATCAAGTTTTTTTCTGGTTCTTTGTACACGTACATACAGGTGCTTCTGTCATAATTTACAAAGCAGATTTGACTATATCATCTATTATTCAAATACACATTGGAAATATATGTATAATCGTCACGTATTTTATTCGCAAGATCGTGAAGTCCATGGTAGGAACGAAATCTAATAATAATATTTACTTCGGACTTGTCTGAATCAGTCGTATATTAATTAACATTGAAGTCATTAACAAAGTAATTTTACACCGACTAGAGTACACTCAAACATCTCTGTCATGACAATAAGGGCCTCATGTAGAACTGAAATCCGAGGAAGGCTGAAGGACTTAATAGTTGGATTATGGGATAACTAGATCCATCCCAAACTGTCAGTTTTGTATAGATGTAGATATATACGGGCTACTCACGAAGACTTTTATATTAGAGTAATAGTCCAGGAACATTAAAGCAACCAAAAATAAGTGTTAGACGATGTGTTTTATATAATTAAGTAATTTTAATAATATATGTTTCTGGTTCAATTAATAGAATTTTTGACAATACGTATAGACAATCATGACAATCATGTGAATGTTTTCATAACAATAATATGATCACAGAAACAAATTATACCCCGACATAAATTTTATTTAGTGTTAAATGTTATCGCTACCAGGAAATAAACCTACGTTGGAATATGCCTCATGGCAAATTATAAGTTGAGGCAAATATTCATGTTTGCGTTCTTAACATTATGAGACTTATGTTCTAAGGCTTCTTTGCACCTTTGACAAGTTTTCTTATGGCTTCCGTTAGTTTAATTAATATTAATATTATTTAGAAAATTTTATAATGTATGTTTTTTTTAAATCACTAATCATAATAATTGAAACCTAAGAATTTTATATTTTTTCTGTGAAGTAAGCTATTTGCATATAATAAAGACTCTGTATACTATGAAATCAAAAAACAACAGTGTAGGAATACCAGACAGACCTGGGGCAGACTTTGTCGAAATATTTATTCTTTAAACAGAAATGTATCTCTGATCTCATAGATCCGGGTTGATACTTATAGTTTATAACATATTGTATCTGTTAACGATTCAATGATATTGTCGACTCAAAAGAGTGAATTGCAATTAAAATAAAACTCAAAGTATGTAATCTCACCTAAGATGGTTGACCAATATCCAGTTCTTTCAAATCTATCTTCTCTAAGATTTTATTCAGGAAATTGGATTCTTTTACGATCGCATATAAATCTCACTCTCTTCGCTAAGTGAATCTATTTGCTGACTTCTTTCAATACTGGGTTTCTATGTAGACTTGGAATAAAATATTATATGATTATTTTGGTAACATTGTCTGCGCTTACATTATAAGATTTAATTAATTATCAGATAGACCTAGAAAATATGGTTATATACCTATACCACAAACTATAAATTATATTAAATATATATTTATTAACATATTTTTATCATTAATAAAATCTCTTATTCTAGTGATTGAACACTTATTAACGTCCGGCATTGAAAGAGCCGAGAAATTCTGAAATTAGTTTGTTTTAGACATTAACATTACCGGTGTAAACCTTAGAACGTTAAATTTAAAAAGAAACATGTCTAATGAGATTCTCGAGTTGACTACTGCAATCTAGAATGTAATAAATGATTTTCTCAGTTTGTACACTGTCAACAAATTGCCTTCATTTCTACGCCGAAGCGCCTACTTCGCACGACCCAGTTATAACTCAAGGTTGCTTTTAAAATAAATCACTAACGCTTATGTCTATAATGTGTTTAAATAAAACATAGTAGACTTAAAAGTATCCAAATAAGGGTTCGTTTGCCCAGATCTGTATGGTATACGTTTTTATTTGGTTATGTGTACGAGCATACTGCTGTACTGGAGAATATGGCGTGTGTGTTTCCAATCCATTTAAATATACCTATACTACAAAATATCGTATCCTACTCGTATCGAGCCGCTAATATAAGTGCTATGTGAAGACTACATCCGGAAGCGTTACGTTTAAACAATAAATATGGACTTACTGTGTGATCCTAAGACGAAGAGACGAGCCAAGACTCCTTTATATAAAAACGTTTCGGATTTATACTAGCGCTAAATCTCCTCACCTTAGAGTTCGCTTTCCAATATGTATGTCTAGTCAAAATCTGTAGTATAATCGTTTTCATATAAACATGTCAAACCACAGGTAGAAATATAACATGAACAGCTCTTGATAAAAGAAATGTTTGTTTTGGGACGTTGTGGACGTGTCTAAGACTTGCTAATTAAAAAAGAATTCTCTTGAATTTTTGTTTTTCAAATACCTGATTTAACTTGCTTGTGGTAGAGAATTTTCTAAAATATGACCGGTATTTATATTGTTAATAATTACCAAGTACCGTGTACCTACTGAAAATTAATTTCTGCCAACCGATTCCGTTATAAGTTTCCTGAATTAAGCTCAACTAACAGAAAGCCGAAACCCCGAGGAACTGTTTGAAATTTTTGGATAAAATTAAATTGCTTTGTAGTAAACTCCACCGTGGATATTGTACACGATTGTGGCATACTTACGAAATACAAAGACGACCCAATTCATAACTTTAATCGGATTTTTATGAAACTACACTTTCGGTCGCTTGTATTGGTAATTGTTGAAATGATTTGTTTTCAATGTAGTGCATATTTTGTTATGTCAGCAAACAGTAAGTAATATTATTCTATTAACGGATTTAAGTTATGTATTTTTGCAAAAAATTAAATATAATTAGACTATTTTAAATTTTCTTTAATTGTCTACCGTGACAACGCACGCTGTAAAGCACAAATAATGTAATTATATTTAAATTTTTGCAAAAATACATAACTTAAATCCGTTAATAATGTATTTTTCTTTAAATGAGTTACAGTATTGTGAATAAAAGATAATATTATTGTAGTTTGTATAAACTCAAAAGCTTCACCAGTTGCGAACAATACTAGGCATTATCCATTTATCATATCATAAATCAGTTTACGATTAATATAAACTAAACATCTGATAAATATTATAAAACAAAAGTAGCTAGGTGGGTGTTTAAATAAGGTTAAGTATATATTTAAACGTATATATGTTAGAGTGAGATCAAGTATATTTACGAGTTTAGATGTTAATGTTGATTAATTAATGAAACCCTATTTCTGCACCATTAACTATCTCCTGATCCTATTATCACTTTAATAATTCTTACACCATGGTCATTGTGAGAGTAAGGTTTAAGGCTTCTTATTCTTTATTAATTAATTTGAATAATATTATTATTATTGAACAAAATATATTTTTTGAGGCATTCTATTGTTGCCGCTGTTAACAAGTAAAAGTGTTCACTTAAGTTAGCTTTCGGGGAATGTTACTTGCATCTAAAGTCCTTCTATTATTTCACAGTTAATGACTTTCAAACATTTATTCGTCCATTACTACAATTAATTAGATAAACAGGTAAGAATTTACAACAAACAACAATAAACAGTTAGATAAAGAGGTAAATTACCTGTTTATCTGTGTTTTACACAATCATACGACTATCCACATACGAAATTTATAATTAAGGTACTTATTAGTTTCTCTTAAATATATAGTTAATCACTATTACCAAAACATTAACATAGAACGTGTATAACATTTCGTTATGCACCAGATAAATATAATAAAAAAATAATCTTTGTCTAAAGTTATTGATTACCACCATTAATACCATGTAAAAGTGAAACCAAATGATAAATATGTAACGCCTCTATTAGAAAACGTCAATAAAAGTACAAAACAGCCATTTTGCGGTCGGAATCGCTGCCAAGCCCATGAAAGGCTTTGTTTGGCGAAAAAGATTAAATGGCTGAAGTCTGAAACAAAAGCCTGACGTTTTGTAGCGCGGTTACGGTTCGGAAGTCACTTAACTTTAGCCCTGTTTATCTAGGTGCAGCGATGGGTATTATGAATATACGTAAATAAGTCGTACAATTAAATATTTAAACATGTATTTACCTCGAGTAAATATGTCTTTGCATCTAGGTCGCCCTTTATTGAGGCATTATGGCTATCTTGGCGATACAATTTTCATAATAGTGATTGATTGTTATGTGGTATTGACAACGAACAATTACATATAAATATTGAATTGAAATTCACATTTGAAATACGAAAAGAAAAATAGAACAAAGATATTCATGTCTTGTTGTCATCATAAAACATTTGTTATCGCTCTAGTGGCACTTTACAAATAAATGTGACCTTTAACTTAGCCGTACCCTACATTCTGTAATACTAATAGAAATTTTGTTCAATACTAAATTTATAAAAAAACAATTGAAAATATCGTGAAGAGTATGTAATGTAGTTGCTTACAAGCATTTTACATCGTAGAAAAGTGGCGGAGAGTTTATTACCAGTGTCTATTATCGATTGTACAACCTTGATTTTGATCACTTAATCTTGATTTATTATTTTAGGCAATGAAACAAATAACTTATATTACGCTTATAAATCAAACAGCTCCATTTTAATAAGCTCATTAAAGTCATAGTGTCAGTCTGAAGATTGTTTCTACATAACCCTTTCTTTTTTTCAGATAAATATTGAAAATGACTTAATCGCCGTCAGAATGCAGTCAACGAGCCTAGTGCTGACATTCACATGTGTCCTTCTGCTGACCTGCACTCAAGCAAAAATAGGTAAACATTAAAACGTTGTTACATCTCTTTAATTGTAGATAATATATCTCTGTCATTCGTTTTTAAAGGTTTAGTTCAGCACTTTTATAAGATTGCTGTTAGATCATTGAAAGACATGGTTAAATTTGTATGCCAATCATATAATTGTGCGATCTACTATTTGTTTACTATGTGACGATTATGGTCTTATGCCCCTTCCAAGGGAACCGGAGCAACGCTAAGTATGCCTTCCAATGACTGATATTTTCTTTGTATTTTGATATTTCCTGTTTTATAAAAAAAAAGATTATACTTTTTTTTTATAAAACAGGGGGCAAACGAGCAGGAGGCTCACCTGATGTTAAGTGATACCGCCGCCCATGGACACTTGCGATGCCAGAGGCCTCACCAGTGCGTTACCGGCCTCTTATTTTATTTTAACCATACTGCTTTTAAATAGTAATTAAACTAAACGGTTTCGACCTTACACAGCTAAGTCTGAGAAATACTGATGGAATGCATATATTATACGTGTCTAAAACTCTCAAATACTGATTTACACTGACGATGATATCGCGATTCATATTACAATCCGACTTTTTAAAAACTTTCACGTAGAACCCGAGACAGATTTATATTTAACACTGATTATATAATAGCTAAGTATATACCTTGCTCCAATAAGTTATCGCTTCACTGCCAATCGAATGCGTTTCACGCACTGAGATTATATGCTTAGGGATTAATTGTATAAGGTAAATCGTTTAAGAATAAAGACCTACACAGCCTCTGAGAGTGAAAACCTGATTAGAGAGACTCGACTATTGGTTTAGGACTGAGTTCTCTTAACCTACTTTCTATTTACTTATCCTAATGAATTTTACATTTCTTGCTTTGTATATATTTAGTCGCTGCAGGCAAGCTTATATATAGTTTAAAACATATTTGTTCTTCTGAACAAAACACAAAATAAATTAATAAGTTTTTAATATGATTTAGTGCGATCACTATTACATTGAACATAGGGTAGCCTAGGGGTGTACAAGTATCAACCCGTAACTCATTCGTTTAAACTATGTGCACATGCATTCGTTTGTACGTGATAACATGCATTAGCACTTACTCGTTCTGCAAAGTGAAACATAGTAGGTAAAATAAATCCTGGATACAAAAACTGCATATTTACTTTTCATACAAAACAGGTAATGATTAAGTAACTTAAATTATCTGGAATGCAACGGCTGGCGTTAAAGCTAACAAGCGATTTTAAGGCTTTTGGCTGAGCAGACTCATCTATTTGTTTATAAAATCAAGTCAAAACGTATCTAAAATCTTCGTAGCATCACTGCGTCATTATTAAGTATCTAGGCTCAAGATAGTATTCTTTACAATTAATGGAACCCTAGTTCGGTTAAATTACTTGTTGTAAATACTTAGTTTAAAATGCAATTTCTAAAAGCGTTTTTATGTGAAAATGTGACGTCACAGCAATCGCGTCATGAATGCAGCAATGGCTTCACGATCTTGACCGGGTGTTTGAATGAGAAGCATTCACAATATTCTAGAGCAAGTTTCAAGATACGTGTTGTTCTAGTTCAAGCTGTTTGTAACATAACAGGTAAAGTTTTTAACACCATTTGAAGAGACAGTATCTAAATGAGGTATTGAAATAATTTCTTATTGAGGGTATTGGTATTCAAGTCATATATTATTTCTAAAATACAGTAGAAGCCCTTTATTATGACTTCGAAGGTAAGATAAACACGACTAAACGGACAAAGCATTTTTGTAAAAAAAAATCTAATCTTCATATTATTGCACCTTTTTCCTGAATCGTAAATGTTTTACGACGTTGCGATGATATTTTTTGCATAGGATATCTCTAAAAACACTGTGTTACGTTTAACTGTACTTACTGAGACAATACAAAAACTAGCCACGTGCCGAACGTTGTCGGGAATCAACGAATATTAATTATTAACGGACAAAATTGATTAAAAATGGGTCATAATATATGTCACTGTAAGCGAGGTGATTGTATTCGACTTTGTTACAATGAATTTTGTTTGAAAACCAAACTTCGTTGTGTAATTACGTCATAATAAACGGATTTTACTGTACGATCGCTAGAACGGAGTCAACTGATATATCTAAACACTATTATATATACATAAACGGTTGTTAATGTTGCTTTAAATATTTTTATATTGAAGATGTTTTTAAAGTTCTTCGTCGTGATAAAATATTCCTTATTTATTAATTCCATAAGTCAAATTTCTTAAGTATCTTTGTACTCCATACTTAGGTGTTTCAAAATTATTTCATGAACAAAGCGATCGTATAACACCCTAATTTGCTTTACAAATGATATATTCGAATAATTCTAGTTTTGCTTACAATAATATAATAAATAAATATGTAATATAACACTATCTCTAATCGCAGAAACCTTTTTGCCTTTATATAATGAATGTTGCTTATTTTATATTTTTATATTATTAATAATCTGATATTTTTTGTGTTACTGAGACTGACACCAACAGATTTACCATGAATACTGGATACATCAGTTGATGTTAATAATGTAAGACATTCGGGTTTATGCGTAACTCGTCGATACGTACAAGTAATAACTTGTAATTGTAATAAAAATATATTGTCAAGAATTATATTAAAAAGCTGACGACATTGTTTGTTTGGATAAACGCCATCATTACAGAAATTACTGTTGCGATTGAAAGAAATATTTTTTGCGTTAAATTGTCCATTTATCGAGAACGGTTATAAGCTATAGGTACATCATGTCGCTACTATCAATAAAAGATGAGCAAAAATGCTGTGTTTTTGTCTTTTCTCGGGTAACGATGTGCATGACATTAATTAGCGCAGGCAGAACTTCTTGATATTATTTTATCAATTTATAATTGAAAATTTATTAAATCTAGATGAAACTGTAACGAACGCACAGCTAATACGTGTTACTATCATAATTAATTTCAAAGAGACAAAATAATTATGAGTCTCCCTAGCATTTCACATTAATAGCAAACCCGTGTTCTACACGAATCGCGCAGAATGATAAATTATTTTGTACGGCGAGACTATACGGCTGCAACCTCTATACAGCGATTAGCGTGCAAAGTAAAAAAATATTTTCAATTATCTAAATATTCAAAGATCTTTGATATTTAGAAATTAATTAATAGAATCAGGCGTTACTTTGCGGAAGTTCATAGTACAAAACCCAAATAGACCCATCTACCAGCAAAACCACTATGAACGAAGCGAACGAGAAGTTGTGGGTTTTTTCGCGACGTATTGTTTGTAGATTGGTCCATTAGGGTTGTGTAAATAGAACTTGATATCAATTAAAGATTTAATATTATTTATAATTTTAATGCAATTGTCATAAATAGATTATAATCGATTGGAAACTATATCCCATACATTAAGATTAATACAAAAAACGTCGACCGCTTGAAACTCACACACAATTATGTTTAAAAAGAAGCGTTTTTTCAAACCGCTTCCGCTGCCGCTAATAACTGAGAAATTCCATGCGCTCGGCCTTACGAGTTTCAAACAAGACCGGTAAACCCAAATTTGGGGTGTATTAGAATTTACAAAATTAGTAGTTATAGTGTTTTAAAACTGGATAAACTTTAATGGAAGTTGTTTATTTGTCGAGTTTGTTTAAATTTCAGGGCATTATCCAACTTTTGGTTACCGCAATTAAATAGACTATTTAAAATTCGGAACACATTTTTACTATTGTGCTAAAATATGCATAAAAGCTTTTTAAATATTTTGCTCAAAGAAGGATATTTTTTTATCCAAAAGATTTCCTTTAACTATTTACATTCAGCGAGCTGGAAAATCATTTTACATTTTAGATAAATGACGTTAAGTATAAATGAATAATGATCTGAGAGATAATTAATATCTGTGGTATTAGTGGTTTGTTAGAAAGGTTTTACTTGAGTTCTGTTAGCCTGGTAGGAATACGATTCGATTGTTTAGGCCCTGAATTCGAATTCTGACTGAATCTATGGATTTGTTTGAGTAAAGAAATATTCATGTTTGAGACTGTAACATTGAAGGGTTCCAGACCTAAAGGATTAAGATTGTACCTGACTAATGGTTAGTCAAATATATCCACTAATGTGTCTTTGTCATGTAATACTATACAAGTATGTAACATTATACAAGTCTTATACACAGGGAAAAATATTGTGAGACAACCGATGCCGGTTTGAGATATAAACGTTGACGATGTCAAACACAAAATATTGATATACTTAAACACTTGTGTGTTAGTCTATCAGCTTTGAGTGTAAAATATATAGTACATGTACATCATTAATTTTATTTTATTATTTCGTAAAATATTTATTATTGTCATCGTAAATATGACTTAATTTCAAAGGATAGTTGCATAACAAAATGTCGCAATCTTTTTTAAAATATAATCAAAATATTATTTTCATGTCGTGTTCGCAATAGCTGGTAGAAATGTTCGCTTCGATGTGACAATTAGAACAAACCAATTCGTTAAAATTACTCCGTCTATGTTTTCATATAATCCCCGAGGCTCTTACAGATCTTGATACTACATGTGGGTCGGTTATTTCCCCCACTGTACTTGGCACATACGTCACTGGATAATTTAGGCGCGCTAATCACAGACCGACTCCCTTTGTTGAACTTGATTGATGATACGTATGGTATATTATCTCGGATGTATTGCAAGTTCAGTATGTACACGTCTGTATTTTATGTGAAAGGCTTACACATATATTAAAATTTAAATTGTTGCGCTGAATGTTCCCCGATTTGTACGAGGGAAATTTGGTTTCCAATAATGAACAAACCCTCATGTTGTTGTTGTAAGTATATCTTGAAAATCACTTGACAATGTTATAATTTTGGAAATCGAGGCCCGAATTGATGAAACGAAAAATATTATTGGTACACCCATTGCAGTGATATTTAGGGTGCAACTCAATTTCATTCCACTTTGCTTCGTATAACAAGTTCCTATATTGACCTCAAACTAATGCATGATACATGCAATGGCCAATCGGAAGCGTGCGACTTCCACACCTGTATACAGACGTGCCGTGTCGGGAATGACTGTTTGATTCGAAACAAATTACTTTCACAAATAGGCGATGAAAATAGCCACTTTACCAGAACCACTTCGTTAAGAACTACCATAGTATATTAACGGAATCAAATGTTATAATCTAAAACATGAAAATCTTATCAAATTATAATACTGTGAATATCCACTAAGTAAAGTGTTAAATTAAGTAGTTAACTTGGTTAAATGCTATTATTTTATTTTTAAACACGTGTAACTTGGGCGTTAGTTGCCTTGGCTAAGACCACCTAGCCTGAAAATATCAAAAGTGCCATAAAAAAATGATGACTCGAATGAACTCATTACTTTAAGTTTAAAAATAGACAATATTAAGGCCGGGACAAATGATTCAAACAGCAATATAAGAAATAAATAACATTGAAAATAATAACATTTTCCTGTGTGAATTTATGAAAAGATGCAGATAATAACAATTTTCCTTTCTTTTGTAAGGATGCGAAACATTAATATTCAGTGTGATTTATATCCGAGATTTCAACCACTTACCTTTGTTTAAGATGGCCAGCCATATTAGATTCAAATTTATTCAAGTGTTATTTCAATTCTAATTTCTTTTAGGAAACATATAAAGAGTGTAATATGTGTGCTGAAGATTTATGATTGAAGTTAAAGATTTATCTTTGAAGTCTTATAGTCCTTGGCATGATATATGAAAAGTCGCAGTACGACTCTTTCATTGATCGTATATATTTGTGATCAGCCCTGCCTGATATACGTCAATATTTGGTTCATAGAAACTGCTGGAGATATGTTCCTTCGCCGTACAAACAAATGTTAAAAACGTACATAGAAATTCATTGGATCAGTTCCAAACGTAGGCCATATGAACTAAAAATACATAACAAAAATACATTCACACCTCACAATCCTCTAAACCCTCTCAGCCCACAAAAGTGTAGACATTTTAATAATTAACAGTTTTGCTTAAGGCACGTCGATTATCAATCTACGAAGCTTGAAACAATTGTAGTTTCCTTAAGATTTTATGTAGAGGGTGGTTCTCATAAATTGCATGGCACTGCAATCAAATGCATATTCTAAATTACATACACAATAGTAAGTATACTGTTTATGAAGCTATGCTTAAAACTTTGTAGCTACCGATGAAAGTTACCTGCAAGGGAAATGACAAGTCAAAATATATACATTCATAGCTAACATTCTACACTTATTATCGTTAAAAATTATTTACTAATTGTTTTTATAAATTTAAATTTACTGCCAGTTTATAAGCCGAAGGACGTATAACTTGATAAGACGGACAAAACTCTCCTCCACTCTTAAATCGTCTTAATTCTTGTTAGGAGCTGAAATCCCGTACTCCTCGTTAGGTCTTGAATCCGTATTTAATTAATCATGAGTATAACATAATAATTTATATATTAACACGTGTTGTTTAGCGTTAAAGAGCAGAAGAGATATTGACTACATTAATATTGAACCACAAATGATTTAATATTTTTTATTACTCCTTGATGTTTATGTTCGCAAACCATAAAAATAAGAGATAAATAAGTGTAACAACATCTCAGCAATTCTGGTTAAATAGTACATTCATAACGACAACCCACAACCAGCAATCTTGTGGTCTTTGCGAGAAATAATTGGATTCGCTTTGCAACTACAAATTCATAACAAGTGGAGTGGTTTAGACCTGTGTCTATATCAAGTTTTATACAGATAAATAAATCTAAAAATGCATTATTAACTATTTTTAGAAAACGTTAGATGGTTAAATAATAAAAAAAACGGTCGGTTAGGCCCAAGATAAGCTATGTTTAGTTTAATTCGTTTTTGAAAAACATATAACCCAGTAAGATTATATAACAACTGACTAATGATAATTATCTTGCATTTTCACTCGCCTTGTACATAAAAAGTTATTTATTTGATCAAGAAAAATAAAAAAATAAGACGTAAAACCTTAGCACATGGTACTCTTATTTGTTCAAATAAATAAAAACACTAACTTCTTCTAGACATAATATATTATATATAGTAATATTAGAGGAAATCTGTAATTGGCCTTACTGTTATGATTTTAGTATTCTGTACCATTGTAACGCTGTTGATTTTCCTAAATGAATAAACAAATAAATACATACACATTACTTTTAAAAATATTCCTAATTTCATTAAGGATAATAATAATATTAAGTTATGAAATGAAAAAAAAAGCAGCAAGTCCTCGTAGAAGACGTTCTTACAAATAAATGCAAATCATAGACTAAAAGTCACAATTAAACGTAGCCTTTGAATATATTTCTACAAAGATGAATAGAGAAAAAATATTTATTTAAAAGTAAAACTGTTGAGCATCAAAAAAGCGTAACACAGTTATTGTTTGTTTGAATAATGTGAATAATATTCATTTTATTATGTTCCGTGAGAAATTTTCTGTTCTACGTTCCCAGATTACTGTTCATAAATCACATTTACTGTGTTTATTTTGCTATCTGATTAAATAAATTAAATAGTTATATATGATATAACTATTTAATTCTATTACTTTTTAAGAATTGAAATGTCTTATACGGAATAAAGAATTGTTAAATCGATAACAATTGTATTTTATTATTAAAATTTACTTTTATTTTACCATTTAGTATATACAGAACATTAATAAATTGTCTATGAGGTATAACAGCATTATTTTTTAGCATGTGACAACTCATATTTTACTTCATAATTCGTAGCACTGCTACGGATTTGTTTGCTACACTGCGGTATTGCTACGCGATTTATCGTAGTTTTTGATTATTCTTGTTTTAGAGGAAAATTAAAGCCTTAAATATAACATGTGTATTTTTTTAGTGAGTACTGAGGCATTCTTATGTATTTATTATAAATAAATATACGATTAATTACTTGGTTACGACGTGCAAACATTAGCTATGTTATGATTATTAAGAGAAAAAAAGGAAATAGGATCTACACATACCTATTTAAATAAGATAAAGAATTTGCTAGTCATTGAATAGTTTGTTACATTCAGTTTTACATTTAAGCAAAGGCGCTCGATTGATTTGAGCTTAATAACAACTTGACTATGAACAGATCCCTTTTTATTGTCCCCGTTCCAAGATCCTTGGAACGGGGACAATAAAAACTTGAAATGGACATCTGACGGTTACCTTATCAACGATAATCAAATGAACTATTTCTTAAACGAAAAAAACATTCCTCTAAATAACTTACGGCATGTAAGACTCGAATGTTGAATAATTTATATATTTTTCAGTGCTACAAATATTTAACGTCAATTTGTAAACCCACAAATCCCCTCCACTCCGAAATATACTTTGTGTTTACATGTTTATTATAAAATTTCGCAGCTATCGAGTGAAGGAATCCGAATCAATAATCAATAATGAAATCGGATGTATCAAACCATTTTCTTTTTCAATGTATGATTATATTGGTTATTTACATTAATGTTTTCAAAAGAGAGCTTGTCGTTATATTTTCAACGTTTCTCTCGCAGTGAGTTAAAAAACGATTGATTAATGACATAGCCGCGGACTAATGAGCGTGAATGTTCGAAATATCTTTTGGGAATCGTTAAGCACACGCTGCCAGTTTTTGTATACTCCGGAAATGTTTGAATACGCTTTTCGGAATATTTAAATGCCTATTTCCGTGAATTATATTCAAGAATTGGTTATTCTATCCTTTTAATTGATACAAGGTTGTGGTTTGAGTACATGTGGATTTCTTATAATAAATAATTATATATAACTTTCATCCAATGTTTAGTACATATTTATGTTTAAAAATAGTAATATGTTTTATGAACTATACTTTTGCCAATACTCATAATAATTGCATAAACTATTTAGCCTAATAATGCCGTTTAATACTTTAAGAGTTGCTATGTTGTTGAGCCACAACTGATTCCTGATTTCATCTCAATCGATGCTGTCATTTAGCCGTAAAACAGTCACAGACAGACTAATGCATTCATGTTATAAATAATATAGTATTAATATGGATATTAATACTATATTATTTAGATTAACACAATAATAAAATTATATTAAAGTCAAATAATAAATTATTTTATTGATTCTTTAATATTTTTGTTACAGGTTATTTCTGGCATATAACGGACTTTCATTATGACCCTCTGTATACATCACAAGGTGATACAAGAAAGCGTAAGTATATTAATTTGATATGACTAAAAAATATACTCCCTTATCTGAGAACTGAGTAAAAAATCGTGTTTTTATACAAATTGAATGATTTTGTTTTAGATTGTCGTCGAGCTGACGAACGAGGCAGTTCAGGTCATCATCGGGCACTCGGTCGATTCGGTGACTACTCGTGTGACAGTTCATTAGATCTAATACAATCAGCTCTGCGGTATATGCGTACGAGACATTCAGAAAACGTTGAATTTGTGCTCTGGACTGGGTATGATTCAATCTTTATTCAGATTAGATTCGCAGAAACATAGCGGTACCGTTATAACAGACAAAAAGTAAAGAAAATCGTTAATAATAACATATTTTTCTAAATTGACTATTGATTTTTATGAACGATATTTTTTATTGCGCTCAATAATCATAACGATATAGTAAACTCTACTTAATGCCTCATATAAACTCATGCTTATGAGAATTGCCATTTTATTTTTAAAGCTGATTTTTATGAAAAAATGTAATAATGTCAATTAACTGACAAAAATTTTTGTTTCAGAGATATCATAGCCGCCGGATACCATACAAATGAGGACGACCGGTACCAGGCGATAAGAAATATGACGGAGCTCCTACGAATGACATTTAGTTCGCATTTCGTTTTCCCAGTATTGGGGCATACAGATCCGGCTCCCTCAGAGAAGTTAACGAATTTATGGAGCCATTGGTTGCCCATGGAAGCTCTACAAACCCTGAGAAATGGTATAATTTTGTTGCTTTTTTATTCAGACTACTTTTATATTAAAGAATGGTCTTTAACTGAGCTTGATTTAGGGGATTAACAAACGAGAACGTCATGAATTTTATGATGCTCTGCTGGTCAGAGCTTCGCTAAGTTCATTACAGTATTCATGGTTATCGGAAACTGCTTGAAAACCCTGATGATTTATTTTTGGGGTTTGCATTTCATGCTAGGATTAACAATGTATCGCATTTTTCAATTGAAATATATAATTTTTTGCAAAGTCTATCTAATGCGAACATAACTGAAAATATATACTTGCATATATAAGAGTATATTAACCTCAAACCACAGCCAACAGTTATATGGCCATCGATATAAATGTTGACTGTACCGGAGATTGAACCTTCTTTTCGGCAGTCCGGCATGGTGACCATTGCGTGAACTGGTTTTTGATGATGTCATCTCTGAGCTCCTAAGTTTAACTATCTTTACTTATTTGGATTAATTAAGTTAATCACTCATAGTTTAAAATAATAGTTATACAAAAATAGTTTCATGAATTAAAGCTAGATTAGAAACAGAAAACATATCTTTATGTAACAGTATTAATATTTGGATAGAGAACGATACACACAATGCATTTTAATTTTAAAAACATTAAAAATAAAAGAATATTCATTACCACAGGTTGTGTGTAAAATAAAGATGAGTTATCTAGTTAATTCTTACAGGTGGATACTACACAATAGAGCAAACACAGAGCAAACTTCGTATTGTAGCTCTAAATACAAACTTATTTACACTACGGGAAGAAAACACGCCACCTGCCCGTCGCCAGTGGGAGTGGCTGGAAAAAGTCCTAGATAAAGCTACAACAAACAAAGAAATGGTAAGCTTTTGAAAATAGAATAATTCTACTTCCCACGTCTTCTTAGAAAAACATTTCTTAGATCTGGTGTATTGAGGTATTTTTTATGTTAAACATAGAAAATATGTTTTTATGTAAAGTTTTTTATGTAAAGATATATGAACAACTCTCAACTTCATAATATTCGATGGAGTCGTAAGATTCGCATCGTGACGTAATATGTGAGTAAGGAAAGCATAATATGCTGGATCGAATGCAGTAAACATCGCACGTCATTGAAAGTGTTAAATGTAACCATAAATTTCGGGATCCTCACGGGACTTGCTTCATTTATTATGACCATTACTTATATTATTTTCAAACCCAATAAAAACAATATCAATAGTTTTGACATCCCTGGACATTATAATATGAAAACTTAATATTGAAATTTGGAAAAAAAATCCAAACCATCTTAACTTACATAGACAATAGACAAAATCTTTTGGTGTTAACATTCCAAGTATTAAAAAAACCCTATCTAACCTAACCTAACCTAATATTTTGTCTTCTAAACGTCATAAGAATTGTCAATAAATGAAAAGGAAAAATCAGAACCCCACACACTACACTACACGCTTAGCCTGATTTTAAAATTCATAAAGGCTTCATATCGGTGGGTGAAATGGATAAATTATTCGGTAAAATATGTATTCAATCGGACTTTCCGATAAACTCGATTTTCGAATGCAAATCGATTCCAAGTTGATCTGTTGTGTGGAATAATATGGTTGAATTAAATATATTTTTTTAATTTAATATTGTATCGATATTTGTAAATAAGCTTCAGTCATTAGTTATGTATAGATTTCTTATTTTTATTATTATATTAGCCCATTAAAGACTTACGGCGAGACGTAAAAAGATGCACTATTTAGATTTACAGTAACATCAAAGCAATAAACCTGCCTTATTCGCGTGTCTCGGTGGTTCGCGGATCATGGCATATAAGACTTATGAACGAAAAAAAAAAATTCAAATATCGAAAGATACATTTCAAGTTTAAAGCGTAAACGAAAATATGGGAGGTCTCACAAAGACAACTGTGTGAACTAAAAATTTTCAATTACCGCAGGTTTGTGAGAAGCTGCAACACAACTTATAACGTCTTCACGTATTTAATCATGTAACAACAAATAAAAATCCACAGTTTAACCTCGGCTATTCGCAAAGACATGGCGATATAGGAGCCATAAATTACTTTGGAGCTATAAATTACGTTGATGCCATGTTTGCAATTTAAGGAGGCTTTGATGCTTCTAATCTATATAATATAATATATAATATATATCATAATATAATACTATATTATGACACGTTTTTCCTTATTACCACATCGAGTTAAATAAAGAATATATTATAAATAGTAAATCAAGGTTTGGTAGCGGTATTCATTTCATTTTATAGGTAATTTAAATTAAATATTTAAAGCAAATTATCAATTTCATATGAAATTAGCATTTGATATGCAGTGTTGTCATCTCACACGTCGTTTGTAGATACAAAAAAACATGCGTACGGGCAGGTCATGCTTCAATTAAAGATTGCTCTATTGGAGTTGAATTTTTTCCGCAACAAAAAGTTGTACTAATTTCGAATGGAATTGTAATTTGGTGTCTACTTTGGTATTCATCTGTTGTGCAGTTAGCTGTTGCTAAGATCGATTTTCATTGATATTTGCATAATTGTCAAACTAGATTTAAGAAAGCTGTGATGAACGACACCGGCCCTATTGTACATACAAACAGCAAGTAGGTATTAAATCAAAGCTATTAAAAATATATACGAAATATTACATAAAGGCCTTAACAATGTTTTTAAACATTTATAAGCCTCATGTTCCAATATTCAGGCGAAAAATTTTCATTCATAATATAAAATATTTTTACACTCTTAACAATTTCGTCTTAAATTATTGGTTGTTGGCTTCCAAATAATATAAATAGAAAAGGGTTTGAACATTCACCGTAACTGATTGCTCAGATAGTAAATATCACAAACCCGTATACCATAAAGCAAAATACAATATTTTATATCATATATGGTTTAATTCGAATTTTTTGTTAATGAAATTAATATTTAAGTGTAGAAATAGATTTTGGGTTACTCAGTAGTAAACAGTCATATAAATAAATAATTATATGTGACATACATATAATATCGAATTCAAACGGTTACGTCTTTTTGCTTGAACACTCAACCGATCATTGTCTGTGTCTAGCATAACAGCGTTATATCGATTAGATAGTAATAATTTTAATCGCCTAATAAATAAACGCACAAAATATAAAAAAGTCATAACAAACAAAATTGTACCTTTGTGCTATGAACCTAAGATTTTAATAGAAGCTCACTTTCATGCAACCATAACAACGGAAGTAGAAAATACGGTAACAGAGTCTAATAAATTATAGATTAGAAACTCGTTAATCTAATAGCCTTTGAAATTGGCGGAGTCCATGTTAGCTCGGATTTTTCTTGATATTTTATCGCCGGTCTTGTACTTGACTTAATGTTTTTAGTTAATTATCGTGCTCAACTTTATTAAGGAGAGAAAACTGAGACGCCGCGCTCAAGGCTCTTTATCGAAGACATTCTTTACTTGAAACTGTATCGAACGCCGTTCTTTTGTTTTAAAAACAATAGAAATATATTTAACAAGAAAGTAGTTTATTTCAGAACATTAAAATACATCCATATAATTATTGAATGGTTCGTCTTACCAGTCTCATGACGGGAAACACATGGAATGAATTTACATTTTTAATTTATAGATCTTAGGACTTAGTGTACCCGGCAGTATCGTACTGCGGCAATAAACGCAATCGAATCGCGATTTATCGCTTATCAGAATTGTAAATCAAATTGAGTACTATATTTATCTTTTTCTGTGTTTATAAACTCTAACGCTATAAAACTATTTTCCTATTTATAATAACCACTTAGCAAAACAAATATTATACACTTAGCAAAATAAAGATACCGCTCTCAAATATTACAATATTGTGCACTTAACAACACTTAAAATATACAAAGACATACTAAATATATTTCAAAGCCGTTTTTTTGTCATTGATTCTGAACTAAATAAACTTCCTCATTATTTTTAAAACGTTGAAAAAATTATTTGTTTTTCGTGTAAATGATTAAAATATTTATAATTAACAGCAATTTTACCTACTACAAACAAATAGAGAAAACAAGTGTTCTGGATAAGACTTTGAACTGAAAATTAAAACTGTAATTGTATACATGTAATTTTATTGTATTCTCGATATTATAAACTTTCCCAATTAGCACAGTAACAATTATTATTAAAACAGCGACTCACGCCACAGCGAGCAAAGGGTTTACGAATTCAATTTATTTCTATTTTTTCCCGCCCTAAAACCCGGGATTTGAAATTCATTTTAACGAAAATACCTTTCAATCGCGTCAGAAGGTTGAATTCCTCGTATTTACATAACTGTGTCAACCTGTATAACATTAGTATAGACAGAAAATTCATAACATTTTAATTTTAACCTTTCACTACGCAAATGTTTTTAAAATGAAATCATTTATGTGTGTAATCATACCAAGTAAATATACTTTGAGATATTTGTAAATGGCTATTGAAAGTTTTTACGTCTACAATTTGTAAATAGGCTTTCACGGATTTAATGTAAAGGTGCTCAATAACCTGCCTTACTCAACATCTTCACAATTAATCGTTACGTAATACAGCTCATTATGTTCTTAGCTTTTAGTAGCTTTATATATTATTGTTCTGTATTGGAACATTATTATTTGAAATGATAAATATGTAATGTGACTATATTTGTATATAAGTCAATTAAGATACTTTTATGAATACGTATGAAGACTTGGGCTGGAAATTTTAATGAGTATCCATTAGTCGTTTTATAAATTAATATCGATTATATACATAACACGTTCTTTTGTCTTCAAATAATCCTCTGTTTTATCGGGGGGCAAACGAGCAGGCGGGTCACTTAAATTAGTGCTTACCGCCGCCCATGGACACCTGAAACGCCAGGAGGCTTACAGGCGCGTTGCCGGCCTTTTAGGGATAAATATGCTCTCTTCTTGAAGGCACTCAAGTCGTATCGGCTCGGAAATACATCCGCCGGTAGCTGGTTCCACAGTAAAGTGGTACGCAGCAAAATTATTCTCCATCATCGTAAGAACGATATAAAACAACAGCAAGTACGCAAGACCTGAGTGAAAACACACGATCTTAGAGAATTGCACCCTTAGATCAATAATTGTAATCATCTTTCCATTTTATGCAGGTATACATTGTTGGTCACGCGGCGCCTGGTTCCGATTCCCGCTACAATACGTTATCAGTGGACGCAAACGGAAAATACCTACGATTGGTTCGTCGCTACGCCCGAATAATAGCCGGTCAATTCTTTGGTCACTTACATGCGGATACCTTCCGTGTTGTATATGATAAAGGTACATTGTTTATTGACGTATATCACTAAATTCTAGCATTATTTGTTTGTTTAAAAATGAAAACCCCCTTCGGCAAGGAAAAATTTATTATTACTATTTATATTTAAATTCTTTTTACAGTACATTATGGCTTACGCTGTGTTTAGCACTGTTTTAAAAAAAAAGGCGAAAGTTTGTCACAATCGCCTTTATAAAAATATTAGCATGTGATATTTGATGAATCAAATCTACAACCATTTGTTTGTAATGCTACATAGCATTAACATTCGTGGCTGATATGAAAAAAAAATGTGTAGATTTTCTTTTGTCCACAGAAAACCCCGTGTCTTGGGCTTTATTAGCACCATCCGTCAGTCCACATCGAGAGCGAGGAGGATCATCGAACCCAGGCCTTAGACTTTATAAGTTCGATACGGATACGGGCAAGGCAAGTGTAAATATTGGCCTGTAAAGTAAGCCTGTAACCGCACACGGTGCAAACACAGTTCCGTGTCTGTTTAATTGATTTACTTATGTGTATTTGTTGCTATATTGTAATTCATACAGTAATTGAATTAAAAAATCTCGCGTCATTTTAAAGAGTACTATAGTAGTAGTGTTGTTAGTAGTATATTTAATGATATATACTCGAATATTTAAGGTTATTAATTAAATTCAGACCAGTTATTATGTACATATTGCAGTTCATAAGTGTGTGAATATAGAAGGGCACTCTCTATTCCGTAACTCTCAGAACGACCGAGTGCCTGGTCAACATTTACCAAAAGAAAGACCTTTACGTGAATATACGAGGTGCAATCGTATTTTAACACCACCAACATTCAAGGCTACCATTGATTTTTTTCAAAAAATAGAAAGGGTTGTCTTCTACACGGGACCTTGTAATGGGCAGTCCAATTAATGTGCCAGTCCTATGACTAGCACATTAATTGGACTGCACATTACATTTTATAGCATATGCACCTCTATTTTTGTTTACATAGACAAGACAATATTTCTTTATTTATTTAATATTAAATAAATAATAAAAATAAAATAAATAATAAATAAATATTTCGTTATCTTACAATATTTTCTCACAAAGACAGTGAAGAAATCGATCCTGGTATTTGAAAGACTCGTGTATAAGACCAATACAAAAGCGATCTTAGTTACGTGACTGGAGTGTGAAGTTGAATCGCGTATCGAAAATACACTAACGAAGGACTATATTTTAAATTAAAGGGATTCATCCGTCATAGCAATCCGGTATACAATCCAACACGGATCAAGAGATGTCAGTCCATATTATTGCTCGGTTCGAAAATCAACGTTTAGTTTCTGGAAGCTGAGATTATTTTGACTTCCAATTATTAGGAGTTCCAATCTTATAACCACGTATATACGTGAGTAGGTTTCAATGTAGATTTATACTATGAAATAAAATGTGAAGAAAATATTGATCTTAATCATTTGGCGGCCTTTTTATTTTTATCTACAGATATATATTTCTCATGTAAGTTTATAATAATAATAAATTGTAAATCTTTATGAGAAATAAAAAAAAATGTTAAACGTAACTGCTTTAACTTCACTTTATTGATATTAACTGAGTACACATGTCCAATCTGTATAATGTAACAATTTTTAAAAATATTAAAGTGACAGTCTTGATACCTTAAAATAAGCTCCTGACACTAAACCCAATTACGATAATCGCTTTGCAAGTAAATTCTTATCGATGAGCCAGCGGGAGCGTTAACGTGGGCTACATAACGGGTGAATCAAATAAAATAAACTTTAAAAAGCACATCAAATAGGGTATGGATTTGTTTTTTAAATATAAAGCTAGAACTAGTTTATATATGTACATCTGTGCAGTTTTGTCGATTCGAAGTTGATGTCTCATAAATGGTGACGTTTAACGTTGAAGCACATTTGAATTAACCCTGCTAACAATGTATGACAACTGTTTGTACTGCTTTATGTGGCACGGTTTTGTTGGAACCAGATATGGTCCAGCCCCGCTTCATTCAAACTGGGTATCAAGAGCTCACTTATATTTTCAAGCATTTGCTAATGACCCATTGCTTGCAAACAAAACTGAACTTATACATATCTTTGCAGGTTTTGGACTATACGCAAATCTATTTGGATTTAGAGAACGCAAATCGAGCAGATTCAGGACCGGAGTGGATAGCGGAATACAACCTTACACAATATTATGGACTGCGCGACGTGTCTGCCGAGTCTCTGCACAATTTAGCTGAAAAACTACGGATCGCTTCTCCTCATGAAACTTCATATTTCAATAAGTAAGCTACATTAAAACACTTAATAAACATATTGACAAAATTCAAACACTTCGTTTTGTAGTGGTCAGCATAAAGACTCGTGAAATAAAGAGTTCCATTATTGGATAATGAAAATAATGATTTTCTAGGTACATTCGGGCGTACAGCGTCAAATATGACAGTACACACAACTGTGATGGAGCATGTGCGCATCAACACTTCTGTGCAATCACTTGTTTAGAACACCTCGCATACAGGCAGTGTGTGGAGGCTGCTGCCAGCGCTCTTGCAGCTTCAGGACGGTCAGCTGCTCTTGCCCCGCCTGTGACCGTAGTCCTAACCCTCTTGTTTATTACACTAAGCTTTTGCTAGGAATCAAAGTGACTGAACAATTTTAGTATAAGTGGTAAAATGCTCAGGCAGTTTGTGATATTCAAGTATTTGAGAGAAGAATGAAAAGTTGCAAATAATAATTCTTACTTAAATATATTTGATTGCGTATATTTTTCGTTGATACCCTGAACTCAAATAACATTTATATAAAATACATTATGGATAAAGTCATGCTCTATAAACAAGTGTTTTTTTAAATATTATTTACTTACGTCAGTGTAATTTATTATGCATAATATGTTCGTATAACGAGAAAAGTGGTTTGGTTTTGTCCAAGAGATGTTTTTGTATATAAACTAGTAATTCAGGAGTTTTTTTTTGACTGCTATCCCTATATCAGAATTAGTTTTTTCATCTCGCTTCAATTTACTTCCGGTACGATAGTATAAGATTCTAGTCTAAAATATTATCGTAATGTATTTGTTGTAAATTTTAAGTATTTTATCTTATTGTAAATACATTAGCAAGTAATTCAATAAATAGGCGTTATACTAGCGAATGTGCAGGCCTTTTATATATATTTTTTATTGAATTTATTTTCCATTTAAGGGCCTACATTTGATTTCTAGTTTGTTAATGATATTTTGAAGCTCAAACAGATCAAACAGGTCAAACCTATATTTACGAAATATTAATCTCTATAAAAGCTAAAACCACACTTCTTTTAGTCATATATGTTAATTTGTGAAGAACTAAATTGTTTTGCAATATACGACTGTTTTTCTAGTAAACATATTTAAAGAAATCAGATACATACTTCTAATCTTCATCTTACAGCCAGATGATAACACCTCATCACCATATCATCATCTCGTTTTACCGGAAATGTAGGCCTTTAAGCGTAAGAAAATAATAAATAATCTTATAACATAAATGTAATAGCTATAATTAAATAATATTTTTAGGTGTTTTCGATTTTCCAATTAGTTTAATGCTTCTAAAGCTTAATGTATAAAATAAAATTAATGTAACAGTAAGGCAATGCCAGGTTTTTTTATGTAGTCATGGTCACGTTGCAGTCGTGTTTATTTCACGGTCATATGGCTATATTTATGGTTACTTTTCTGGGTTTAATGATAAGATGCGGTGTCCAAAGAGACTTAAACTATAAACGTTTTCAGTAGCAAATTGTTACATATTTACAATATCAGAGATCTTAGTCAACTCTGATAGCTATTACTATTATTGTATGAATGTATGAAAAAGAGAGTGTAACACACAGCTTTGAAAACGAATACTGTAAATTGTATTTTTTGATATAGCTGTCAAAAACCGAAATTATTGTATTGACCTATATCTAACGAAATTTCCGTATTGGTCGCGCTAAAACCTCGGGTGTGATTTATCCAGCGTACCTGTAAGATGTTTAGTTTATTATTTCATAAATAAAATACTCCATAATAAACTTTTAAAAATAGATCTCTTTTAATAATATTTTAAATGTCTTTATTACGTCATTGTGACAGTCAACAAAAATCTTATTAATGTTTTAAAGTTTTTTTTTAACTATGAATTTGAAGTTGTATATAAAGTGTACCTAAGTGTAACATTTGTAATCGAGGAACAACTAGTTATAAGGTATTATTGAATGCTTTTTTATTTCAGGCAACGGTGGTATTTTTCTCGATCGTGCAAATTATTTTACTAAGCTTTAATATAGAATTAATTTAATACATTGTTATGTTCATAATTCTTACTCATGTTTTGTTAACGTAATTTTCTGCCAGTTTTCGAGAACTAATCGATCGAAGCTAAATTGAAATTGTAAATAATTTATTTGTTGAGTGATTACAATTAACGAAATCGTATTTCAATTGTTCTATACATATCTAATGACTTTTAAACTCGCTCGAGAAGAATACGTACGCGCCGAACGGCTAGACCAAGTGGCTGATTAATTTCGCTCTAGAATATTATTTATTATATTGTTCCCGTTCATGACATTAAATGTTTTAGTTAATAAACGAATGTATTCTAAAGCTTGTTTTACTCTTTTATATTTTACCATATAACAAAATACCGGGTTCAAGTACACCTGGAGCGGGAAAAGAAAATCAAAAGTCAAAAATGAAAATAAGGTAACTTTTGAAAATTATTGTACGTATGTAATGTAACCTTAAAGACATGTCGCGCATATGAAGAGTGAGTAGAAAATAACTTTTTAAAATTAAACAAAATCCTTACAAATCGATAAATATATTTGTTAATATCCATTGCCCATAGAACATTTATAATTTTCAATGAAAAGGAAAAAAATTATAAAACAAATTTAGGTTTTGTAATCGATTCGATTGTTTTCAAGACCTATATGGAGCTAGAAATTGGTGTCACTGGATCTTTATAACCCCCTAGTATTTCAATAATATAATTACTATCGTGCTAAGTAAAAAAGGAGTAAGATATATAATTGCTGACTACAATGAAAGTCACAGTCAATCAGCAAAACCTCGGCAATGATGACCACAATACATACTTCACTAGCGCCTGGTAGAAAACTGACTAATTGCCTAAAAATAAAAAGTTTTGCTTCTGAAATACGTCCGCCTGTTCAAACATAATTTATTATTTTAAGACAACTAAAATATTCTCATTTTGAATGAGTGGATTTAATTAATGGTAATTGAGAAGTTTTTCTGAATGCTTACACGCTCATTAAGCTGAATATTTATAATGTTTGATCTACAAACAGCAGAGTTTTTCAATTTTACAAAATGAAATCTATATCTACGTATACGTATAATCCAAGCTCAACTTATATTGTTCACAAGAAGCTAACCAGAAGTAATAAATATGTCCTTTTATATTCTTTATGAGAACCAATTGTATAAAGCATTTAGATAAAGTGACACAGAAACCTATTTGCGCAGAAATATTCCACCCTTATAAGCACCTTTCAATGTGTTGCGATTGTTATTTCAATAAAATAATATCCTCAAGTACAATAGGATTCTACACAAATGTAAGGCTCAACAAAACGTGATATCATGAAATCTTCGAAGCTTTCAACGAAGCATGGATTCACGGGTAACCGTAGCCTTCGATTAAAACGAAAATAAGTGAATTTTGTTTTCGCTCAGGAAAAAATTTTGTCGGACAAAATGCAGCTGGAAATAGTTAAATAGTTAGGAGCAGTAGTTGTTGTTTTAAAGTTTGTTACATATATTATGCATTTGTTACATTTCGGAATTCGTACGCTAACCATTTTTGCATACAACTCAATACAATCGATGTAGATAATTCTTGGAAGTAAAATCAACTATAAAAGGATTAGTGTCCTCCTCTTCAATATTTAAAAACAAATGAATGCATTCGTAGAAATTAATATAAAATGTACATATATTAGAGTTAATTAAAAAAATAATTGAACAAGAAAATTAAAAACTACCTTCGCTTTACAAGACATTTTCTTTTGCGAACAAACGAACTGTCTCTAAAGATATTATGCTTTAAAATATAAATAAAAACTGTAATTTTATACCGTAGTATTTATCTCATCTAGGCCTTTTTGAAAGCCGCACAGCGCAAAGTCCCCAAAAGAAGGAACGAATTTTATAAATTTCACCGAACCTTTTGAGACAACGGCAAGATAATATTTTTCGAAAGTCAAATTTTCTGAAAGGGTATGTCCTCGGGGTGATTTCATTTTCTGCAAAGTAAGCAACTATAGAACATCTTGTCATGCAAATTTATGCAAGATACTAAAGTCGATATGGTATCTTGATGAGACACGCATCGCATACATTAACCATGTTTTTTGTTGAGACTATTTTAAGGCCTAATCAAATCCTTGACGTTAGAAAAAGAAATGAACTCGTCAGTATGATTAAGTGTTAAGTATTTTAAATTGCGGAAATTTAGAGTTGATATATCTTCAGCTGTATTCCATCATCGGATATCGAGGTAGAATGTGAGATAAAATTCCATTCGTATCACCGCGATGTCTGCCGTTCCACCACTGAGCGCTTCTGAAGGCTGTATGCTGTGAATAGAACAGTTTTAAATAGAGTTTTCTTCTTATTCACAGTTAAATAATATAATCTACATCTACATTCAATAAAAACATAACACTTACTAACAAGGATATTTGAGACCAAAGAGTATATATTTTAGCCTAATTTAAAAAAAAACTATTGATACACATATAAAATACATAACTTAGAAACAACATGAAACATAGAAAACAGTTTACGATCTACATACTCGTCGTCTTTAGCAGAATATGTTACTTGTATTTTTTGACTAATGTACATATCAAATATGTCCGTCCGCGATACGTCCACGATCTTCACGTAGCCTATAAAAACAAATAAATAATATTTAATGTTCGTCCTACCTACCCACTATTTTACGATCTGTTTTTCCAGTGTCAAGTATATTCTTAAATATCGAACTTCAATATTTTCCACGACCCAGCGTTTCCTTAGAAGAAATTCAACTATATTAATTTTTAATATAAAGTACTGACAGAATTAATTTATTACTCCGTAAGTAAATTTAAAAAAAGGGGTAATGTTTGTCCTGTGTTAAGCAGAATTAGCAATTCATAAGCATTTATTGTTAGTGCACGAGGCACGTGTAAAGGTCTATAAATGATTAATTATATTTAGCATACAAGAAATAAAAACACACCTACCCTACGATAATCTAATTCAAACCTTAATTCAACTCAATAAAATTGCATTCAGCATATCAACATCTATGTGGTTTATAGATCAAATCAAGGCCACAGTTTGCGTGAATTTTTCTATTGAGGCGTGAACAGCC
Organism: Pontia daplidice; assembly: GCA_963693355.1. Classification (NCBI taxonomy): domain Eukaryota; kingdom Metazoa; phylum Arthropoda; class Insecta; order Lepidoptera; family Pieridae; genus Pontia; species Pontia daplidice. The sequence continues at coordinate 3,392,523 of CAVNZL010000014.1, forward strand.
ATCACCCAATTCGCTCCCCATTATTGCTTGGGACAAATTATCGGGGACTTTAAGACCTATTTCGTGTTTATATTAAATATATATAATTTACGAATAATGTCGTGACCCTGATTCTGTAAGTTTCAGTAATTCGAAAGAAACTGTTTTATTCTAGAATGTTATTTTTCGTATCAAAATTGCATTTCACACGTAGGTACTACCTACATTATTTATAAAAACCCGTATTTTTGAGACAGATATAGGAAAATCTATGTTTCTATTTGTCTATGTTTGTTTAGTCGTAAAAATGATTAGTATTATTAATAAAATTGAACCTTGATCTTCCACGTCTTTACTATTCAATGTTAGGTTGTATTTTAAATGGCTAAGTGAGATAAACGCGTCCCTATCTACAGTAAAACCTCTTTGGTAGCATTTAGCATTTAGCTGAACCATAGGTAATAATTACTAATAGTGACAACCGCGAATTTAGAAAGATTTATTAATATTTAATATTACTAAAATTTAAAAAATGTTTACTTTTTACATTATACTTTTAATATCGATATATATTTAAAAAATATATTATAAACAGCTATATAAATCCTGTACTTTCATTTCGGTATTTTAGGAGCAGGCTGACCACTGTAAAATATTTTTTCCTTTATCCGGTAACAACGGCTTCAGAGGGAGATATTGCAACAATAAATTATTACTTTGTATCGAATCTTTGTACCCTACTTAGCAATAGTACGTATTGCGAGCAGAACCTTAAAGGAACAATAAAGAGAATTGATTATACATTTTAAGTGAACCGTATAGTAAAAATACTACTAATATACTACTTAAGTCATTGTAATATCTTTGTATGGGATACTGTTAGCTGATATTTTCTGTATTTTTCTTTTAACAATATGTTATTTGCATTTTGTTAAACGGTTCTTAGAATACGAATAATCTGCAAGTACTGGGATAACACAGCTAATGGGCCCTGACTAATATTCTGGTATTAATTATTAGAGCACTTGATCGCGATCAAAAACATTTTGAGAGAAAATAATCAATAAACTAATGTGATATATGTTCTTGAAATATTATAAAGAATTATAAAACTCTTGAATGGCTTTTTGTCCTGAGCACCCTCCGACTTCCGAGATATTTTAGAACCCGGACATCAAAAGTAATTATTACACCATTATATCACTCAAGTATTAATGAATATTTATAAAATAATTTCCATGAAAATAGTTGATGTTGATGGTATTGAAGATGTCATCGTTATTGCCTGGGGAAATACCAATATCAAGTATCTCTATTGGTATTCTTATAGGATACCGTAATTATTTAATGTCTATATTTTATAAGCATACTGTTTGTAAAAACCTAGAAAATATTTTAAAAAGTAACAATCTACAATTTTGCCAAAATTTTACTCACAATTTAAGAATGGTAAGGACAAGTTACGAATAAGTTTTACGAATATTATTTATTCAAGGAAGTATTAATAATATTTTCTTGTTTCAAACTTCAAAAGTTTCTGTTATATAATACGACCGGGGAATAGGACCTAACAAAAGTGCTACAAATCCATTATTTTATAAAATCCCTTTTTCTTTTGACACGCGATATATTCACATAAGATAGTCAAAGTTTGCGCCGTACGTAAGTTTTGTATGAAGGTAGTGATTCGGAAGGGATTTTATGATTACTTTGGACCGCTATATGTAAATCTTATGACGTATTTATATTACGATCGAGTTTCTACTTCGCGTAATATACATAAAGAAGCGTAAGGATGGGGATATTTTGATAAGAATTTTTAGATTCCTAAAGCCAAGATAAACCAAAACCATTTCTGATCGAGCTTGACTTTGTTTAGTATGTGTCGACTAGACTTTCAAATAAATATTCGAGAGTCATAGCAAGTCACAAAGACATTGGTTAACAACTTTTTATGATGAAACTTATCTTAGCATTTCATTAATTTACTTTTGGATCAAGTTGCTTTGCTAGGTCTATAGATTAATATTTCGATAGAAATGCTTTGCGGTTTGCAATCACGTAACGTTAAAAACCCGTATTGCGCAGTTTTTAAAGTAAATTATTACAAAAACTCCAATCCATAATATACTACAGGTTCCGAAGCTTTTCAGTAAATAATTAAGTTACAGAATTTATTAAATAAATATTGATAGGTACGCGTTGTACGTGATTCATACATCCGCTGGTAACTCAAAACAAAGCTTGTATAAAAAGCTTTAAACGTTGTTATAGATTAATAAAACTATTTCATTGTTAATATAATATTTAACGGTTTACTATTTCCGTTTGGTTTACCATTAATTTATTATAAGTGCAATGACCTATTACATAATTTTATTTTCAAAATATAAAATATGGCTTAAACCTTAGAGAATTATGTTACGCGATTGCATAAATCACCCCAATTTCTCTTAGATTAAACATCTTGTCATAAATACTCAGGTTTTGAAGAATCAAGCAAGCCACTTAGGCTATTCAGAGTGTAATTTCTTTAGCAATTCACTCGAGTTGAACAAAGAACGATCAATCTTGATCACAGAGACAAGAAAAGAGGACATTCTTTTAAACTTGGAAAGGCTCGTATCAAAATATTTTTCGCTTATCTTAATGGGTCGGACTTAAATCTAATAGCATGCATTAGCACGGTTAGCTTAGGGCCGGGCCATCCTTGGTAGGTTTGTGTGAGACAAACACTGAATTTCCCTTTTTTATTTTCGTGAATATTTCAAAAGAACCTGTACATATTCTAATATACGTGTAATTTTTCGTAACTAAATTGAATGTTTTAATTTCGATAACATTGTAATGAAGAAAGGTAACGGATCTAAAATAGGATTCTTTAATTCTTAGTAAAAGTTTTTGTTTCGGTCTGTTTAATGTTACATGATTTTCTAAGAGACATTCAAACGACTTTTACATATATAATAAGGTGCTGCGTTAAGGTTAACAGCTGCTTTGAGAGGCATGGCCATCCACCAACTTTATAATCAGTGAAAAGAACTTATCCTGTGTATTTTATTTATTTAAAATAAAATAAACGTTAAAATTTCATTGTATGAGTGTTTTATATTTATAAATGGATTACGTTTTCCAGTCATATTAAACGTGGCGTGACAATGCTTGGCCTGAAATTTCTATGTTGTTTCGTTCAGTTTTTTAATATATATGTATGTGTATATATGAGTGGTTGCAACCTCACGTTCTTTTGTTGTAGGAGTTAGTTTTATTATGAACATAGAAATCCACAATCATTCAAACGTATTTTTCTCTGTTTTAGCTTGCGCGCCAAGGCACTGCGTATAAAATATAATTAGCTCCACAGCTTTGTAGTCTAGGCCTCAGATTTCTTTATTAACAGGATAGGAGAATAATTGGCATTCCTTTGAGATCTATATCATTCCGATTTCCTCACGATAATTTCCTTCACCTTACGAGCGAGTAATAAATCACTTAGAAAGAAAAATATTTATAAGCCTTGATTTAAAGCACTAACTCAGGGATAGCAGTCGCACGTTGAAGCTACTGGGTTAATACTAATCTAAACTGTAATTCTATAAAAATTATATACCATTACACACTTCACTTTGTTCAAATCACGTCAGTAATATTCCGAATCGCATTAACTGAAACATATGTTAATACTTTCATCGTACAGTAGAAAATGAAATATAGTACAATGTAATCTGAATTCTAATTTAGATTGGAGAGATTCCGTTGGAAACTGGATGCTAAATTCGGAATTCGTGCAATATTTCAAAGGAAAACAGTAATATCAACGTGGAACTTTTCAGACAAAGATTAGCGGGTGACTCCAACGTCCTTATTCGTGCAATTTTCAAATGTCACAATGTGCAAGTATTTAAACTGACTTACTGCACACATTACACACACTTTTAGCACAAATTATACACACTTTTGTTGTATTTTAGAATATATCCAATTTGCTTTTTTTTTTAATAGCGATAGGTACGTTTGCTAGTAACGATATTAGTATTATAGTAATAGATAGTATTGTTATGACATAAAATGTAGTGGTCATAAAGGGTAATAAAAAATAGGGTCAAATTCAATCTCATTATTATTTAAAATCGAAAGAAAGCTAGTTTCCTCGCGATATTTTCCTTTATTACTGTTTATTTCATACTGTGGTATGTAATCCTCTACTAGTGACCAGTAATTTATTACCATTATTATATGTTATTATTATCAGTACCCTTCATTCACCCTTTCTTCTTGGATTTGTTTTACGCGAATAAGTCTCGTTATATCCATCGGGCTGACACTATCAACCAAAACTTGCTGAAGTTTAATTCTTTCCAGATAGTATCTAACTGGATTAGCGTCGCGTTTGTTCGTCAAACTATTCCGAGTTTTATTGAAACCGCAATTTAAAATTTAAATTGCTACACTGTTTGGCACTATGGTATGAAAAATCAAGTACACAACTGAATAAATGTCATTTATTTTATAATTATACTAGCTGATCCGGCAAACGTTGTTTTGCCATACCTACATGTGATTTCAATTTTCAATTAATTATTCGAATATTATTTAAAATTTGACACTGCGATGGTCTGTCGGATTCAATGTAAAACATTCCAAAATCAACAACTACTTATAAATTAAAAATTCATTAAAAAAACATCGTCCAGCGGACAAAATTGTGAATCTAAACCATTCCCAGATCCCCTTGAACACACACAAAAAATTTCATCAAAATCGATCCGACTGTTTTTAAGCCTCCTCGGCTTAAAAACGGTCGGTGATGATTACGCTGACAGCAGGCGATTTAGTAGATACCAGCATGTTGCTGACACATCTTACACTTACCTTCAGCAGTGAATCCTTACACTGCATGTGTGACTCCAAATCCAATTCACGGCCGTGTGAGGCTAATAAGTCTGATCCACCCACTCCTGTCTTAAGACAAATTATAAAAGAAACACACCAATCCTGCCTCAGGCACAACAACTTTACCGTCACCGAATTTTGTACCGGTTTGATCGTATATAAGAAATGTTTTTCTTTGCTAACATGTATTTGACAATTCGAGATATTAAATGTCCCGGAATCGCTAGAGTAAATTAACTGGCAGCAATTTTCGTGAAGGAACTCGTTAATAAAGTGTGGGGAGGGCGATATTTATTCAATAATTCGAGTGGCAACGACGTAAAAGATTACATAACAAGATGCGTAACACATGGATTAAGGGGAGGAAAATTGGTTAAATACTTGAGATAAATTATATTCTAAATTGTTTGAGTCTGTTAATTTGGATTTTAATTAATGTACGGATATGTTAATGTTATGAGAAGTATTCGAATGAATACTTATTATTTTGTGTATTTAATGAGTGGATATTGATTATATATGATACAATGAACGCAAAACCTAGTATGATAAAAAAATGAGAAAAATAACGAATATTTGAAGACGATAGGTCTTTTTGTTATCAGTTAATGATGTATTTGAAACTTTCACAAAAGCTGTGAAAGGTGAGTCTAGTTATTTAATGCGAATAGTTTCTCTAGAAAATCTCAGATCATAAAGTATATTATCCTCGCGCCACCCGTTTATACAGAGATAAATGAATAGCCGCATTTACACCGTTTCACGAGAACACAGTTTATACCCTTATTTCATATTCATATTTATACTATTTATCATTTCATTGCAATATTATATGGTGTAGGTACAAGGTAACTATAATATTATCGCATATAATAAGCAAAAACTTTTAATATAATCTCTTTGAATATAGTGTATGTTTTGTGATTTTGAAATCAACAAAAAAAAACAAAGTTTCCAGTTATTCATTTCATTAGGTTTACCTTTGTATTCAAATTAGAAAAATTAACAATACATGTATAGTGTAAACCCTACCCTGCCTGTATATACCTGGTCTGTAACAAAAATAAAAGTTTTCCAAAGTGACCTTGCAATAATGTCAAGGCTTTTGTTTAGATCTTCCTCCAATCAAAACTACAAATATAGATCTCTGTTACTAACTAATCTTATTAAAGAATGGAGGAAGAATATGAAAGAAAGCTTTCTTTCAAATTTCAAAATTCATTCTAAAAGTAGAATGGGCTTTTCGTTGAACGTGATAATAATCGCGTTAATGTCACTCAAGCTGGGATATCAATTTAATTAAGTGCGCACGTTTTCGTTATACACTCACCATATAGCTCTGACCTTCAGATTTCCAACAGTTTCGGTTGCTCTATAATTTTGCTTTGCCAAGACCACCTCACATTTTTGATCAGAAGGAACCACAGACAAATCAAAGTCAGATTTATGGGAGGTGAATGTGGAGCGATTATTCGTTGTTGAAGCACGAGATAAGTGAATTTCTCTGTTTTATGATCCTTTTTTCCTTATATAAATTGTCTATCAAACGCACGACCTTCGTATGACTATTATAGTTCTATAACACTCCATTATGAGCAACTAAATATATAATATCGTATACGTAAGGATTACTTGTTACATTTATAAATAGTAGAACCCTTAAAGCCGAATGTTTACAGTGTGACATGCGGCCTGTGTCCGAGCTGGCAGGGAGCCCAATGGGCGCTTGGTTATGACCAGCAAGATGCTCCCATGGCGTTTGCCGTTTTACGACTCAGTGCTTTGTCCCCCTATTACGTTTTCAAATTATTAGGATTGTTTATTGTTGGATAATATTTCATATTCAGCGGCCGGGCTTGGAATTTAAAGTACGTATTCGCTTTATGCAGAGAAAAGATAATGTTAATTGTACTCTATCTAGTTTATGTCTCTAAAGTAGATCGCGATATTAACAGTTCGTTTACCGAACGAGTTCTTCACTGCCCTAAGAGTGAAAACTTCTTATTAACTTTTTATTAGTTTAGTAAAACATTTAATAAGTTTTTATTGCCATTAACTACATAGATGTTACACCGACACGCTTAAACACAAATCCTACTGTTAATGGATGACTCGGTTTGTCTGGAACATTAAATAAATAACACTGAATGTCATATAAAAATTAATTATTAATTTACATATCTACTATTTTAAACTGTTCGTTGAGAATAATATTCATAGCTTTGTACTACATGTTTGTGAAAGTATATTTTCCTGTCAAATATCCTAACGTCATATGATCAATTTTATATATAAAATTCTCGTGTTACGGCACGCGTATTGAACTCCTCTGAAACGGCTCGACTGATTTTTATGAAATTTTATATGCTTATTCAGTAAGTCTGAGAATCGGGTAACATCTATTTTTCATCCCCCTAAATATTCAGGGTGGTCCAGGGATGGACCACCCTCAACATCATGATCATTTTTTTTATTTAAATTTCTTATTTTTTATTTTTCTATGATACACACACAAAAATATATACAAACCTACACCAGAAAAACAGCATTTCACTGAACTCATAATCGTCATATTAAATAAATAACAAGAATACAGAAAAAAAGTTATTCGATAATTAAATATATAAACAAAACCACTACCATTAAATTAGGCTGTCAGGAATCTACAAAAATAAATATAATATTCAAAGGGCGGTAATGGAATAAAGCCCATTTCACTTCCAAGATATCTCCAACACCCTGGAGACGACGCCGTTTTCCTTAAAAGAAAATAGCATTTCAGTGACCTCATAAGAGCTATGTTCTATTTTCAAATATTGTGTTTGAATTAAAATTTTCCGGTCCGCGGTCTGTTATCTTGATTGATCATTTAAAGAGTTTCCCTTATAAAAGCTTTTGACTGCACATAAAGCTAAAGAGGGGATCGGTATGGATATGTGATATTTAAGTCCTTAAGTGGGTCTCTTAATTAACGTGTGAAATCGCAGGAACAATTAGTTATTAGAAAAAAAATATTTTTTTATGAAATAGATAAAAAGCACTTATGAATTATTAAAGCCTAATGTAGAAGGTTTTTAGGTGTGATCTATTCAATGTCTTTAAGATTTGAGAGACTTTTTATATTTAGCTTTAAATATTAATATTGTAAATGCGATGCAAGTGATGCATGATTTTACTAGTGTAACTTTACTATATATAGAGGTAATGTATAAGTAAATGAATTCACATCAAAAATAGGCTGAAAATATTTTAATATTTATTTCATAATTAGTGTAATATGTAACTTTGGGCTTTTGTTAACTTTGCCTTGATTAATTCATGGATATAACAAAATTAAATAAATCTTATATTTAAGGATTATAATAAGACATAAATCCCAAACAAGTATTCAATGATTTAAAATTATTTTTGCTAAATAAAAAAATCTCCAACTACAAAGCGAGGTACTTCCACAGATTCTTCAGAAATTCTCTAAGCTTTTCATTCAGCAAAAAGAGAATTACCAATAATACAGCTCAGAACAATGCGCCTAATGAATGAATAAAAAATCACCCGCACAATGCCGTCATTCAAGCAAGTTTAATACAGACATATGGAGCTGACATATTCTATGGAACATTTATATGAAGAAATTTAATTGTGTAGATAAATAACTGAAACTGCTGCTATAATCTGTGATAGGGAGAGTAACTTTAAATATCAAATTGATATCAATAAATCATCAGTCTATTATATACCTATAAGCACACAATTTACATATTCATAAAACAGTAACTTCACATCACCAGTGCTGCGGCCGCAAAGGCAAGTTAACCTACAATTTACGATTACTTCCCATAATATATTACCTCGAAGCAGGCAGGTGTAACGATATAGTTCGCAACATAATTGTGATTTGGCGATCCCATGTCGCACCCTCGTGAAATAATGCCCCTATATTTTGGGAATCTTACGAAACCATAATATCAATCAGGTAATTTAATCAAATGCCCCAAAATTGGATCAATGTATAATTTTAATTCACTTTGGTGGCCTTATTTTGAACGCATCGAATATTTAAATATAAAATCGTTTTTAACATTTACAAATGAAATATTGTATGCAAGTCCGCGCTCTTGGATCATTACTTTCTCCGTAGATGTAGCTTCAATAAGGATTTTATATATAAAGGCATTCATATTTCGTTATTTACAGTATCGTTTTTAACAGAGAGATACTGTGTGTTATCTTTACACCGCATATACAGTTTAAAAGGAAAGGAAGTCTTTCGTGCTGTTTGTGCTGTCGGATCGAATGTATACGATAAAAAGGCTCTCTAAAACGGACCATTGGGTGAATACGTTCAAACCAGTAGGGCTCCATTGCAAAATTGGGTTGCGATGACTTTCATGCAAGTCAAACTGTCAAATTGAATAAACCATGCATATACAATATAAAAAGGTTTTGACTTCATGTCCCAATTCCATACATTAACGAAATTCAGAGAGGAGGTTAAAATTTAAAAGGATAGAAGAAGATGATTCTTTTGTTTAATTAAGATGTCTTTTAAGTTGAAAAGTTGAAAAAACAAAAACATTATTTCAAACAATCATAAGTCCGTTAATTAATCGAAAAGTTATAGAACCGTTAAGACGCATCAGTTTTGTTCACGATTGGATAGAAAACAAATTTGACAAACAACTAGATCTTTTTTACGCTTATCGGCTACTCAGGAACTGGTCATTAGAATATCAAATGACTGATTAAATCGTTCTTCACATTTTTTCGTTATTCGTTATATTCCCCTATAATCCCCTAAACTTATTAACACTAAAATGCTAACAGAAACATCAAATATTAAATTACAATGCAACAAAAACATATTGGATTTGACACCAGAACTAATATTGACAAACATAATGAGTTCATTCGCAAATAGTAGGCCATTTCGTTTACCAAATTGCTAGTGTATCGACAGATTATTATCTATTTAACAGTACTATTTACATTTGAAATTCGTTGCCAGTAATGTTTGTATGATTTTCTAAATAACTTCGGAATTATGTTACTTAGGCTGGTAACAAACTCGATTAGTTCAAATTACACATTAACTTTAAAATCGTAATATATTGATTAATTTGATATAACAGTCGATGCTAAAGAAAAATCCTTTTGGTTTACTTCTCAGATTCTGTCATATTCTATTTAAAGGTATCAAGTCTATGCAGCTACGAGCAGATATAATAATAAGAATAATTTTGAAACACACAAAAATATATAGCAGACAAGACTCGTGCACGCCCTGACATACACACACACTATCTACCTCAGGATTTAATATAAATAAGCGATAAAAAATCATTTAGGTATCAATTTATTACTAGAATTCGAAATAATTTACCAATTTTTATTGTAGTTATGGTTCACTATTTTGGCTATAATGGCTTACGCAAAAGATATTCATATATTGTGTAGTAGGCTTTTTTTCAGAATAACGCTCATCTGGTAGATTTTTTTTAATTCTTGATATTTTGGAGAACTCTGATAATATTCTAAAGTTTCATTAAAAACCATTCTGTAGTTTTAACTTCAAAGAGTAACAAGTATTCATCCACCTGTACTTATAAATTGTACTTGCTGGGTTTATAACTAAATCATTTTACAGTCATGCCACGTATATAAAACATGTAAAACCTAGTATATATTTATATTTTATATAAAAACTGAATTTATAAATAGGTGTAAGAGGTTATATAATATGAACCTATATCAATATCATTTCAGTGGACATCAAAAGTGTCTATTAAATGAGCTTTCACGTTTCAAACGAATTGGGTCGGTGTCAAATTGTAATGTCTTCTGAAATTAAGAATGTTCCCTTTTATTACTATGCTTTTTATTTTGTCATAAAGGAAATTACACTTTACAATTTTGAATTGTGTGAAATGATAACTGTATTTCACGAGGCTATAAACCTGATATTACGCTTGCTTTATGGAGAATTTTGGCCTCATAAAATATTGAAGCACTTACATTGATTGAAGTGTTGATGTACAATCAAGGGTATTTTAGTCAAATGTCCCTATATTGCTGTAATAATTCTTAAAAAGCTAAAATTTGATGTTTTAACGATCGTACGTTAGTCTTATTAGATAATTATATAAATTAATTCCATGTGTACTCAAAGAACACGTAGAGGATTGTTTTACTACTTCTGAAACTATGGCTCTTCGGAGTGGCAAAAACATTCAAAATTTATTTGAAATCACATTTAATTTCATTATCCTAAAACTCACAGTCGTCATTTACAAAGAAGTGGTGAAATCTTTTACCCTATCTAATTATTGACCTTGAAAACCACCGGAACTGAACGATTTAAACACGTTACTATAAAATTTATTTATTTACCATAATGTTGTGTTTTAATAGCTAAAAATCTCAATAAAACATCTCACATCAATCTCATTCATTTCGTAATTTTTTTGATTTTCGTATTCAAATGGGATATGACGTGATCTTTATCATATGAATCCCGTTTTCTATAACCTTTAAGATACTTTAAATGTTAACCAAAGCAATTTTTTTTTAATACAAAAATTTGCAGACCTGTGAGTATTGTATAAAAGCGTTAAACTCAGCTACGAATTTTGACGCCTGATTTAAACATAGGGGAATGAAAGAACCTTTTTCTTTATAGGGAAGGTGATCAGGCGTCTGTGCCTAATTAAATACCGAACAAGCCGGTCTCTTCACGAAGTTTTCCTTTACCGCATAAGCTCCTGTTAATTTCGTAGCAACTTTATCCGATATTTAGAATTAGAACTCGACCGAAAAATGTCATGTATTTCATTAAAACATATTTAGCCTCCCCTCAAATACGAACAACAGTACTTAAATACAACACAGACATCAATTTATCATAACAAATACATTTTTCGTACAAAAACAAACTCAGTTTCGCTAGACATTACATAATATCGTGTGTCGATACGATAACCTTAATTAAATCGGAACAAAAACATTGGAGGTCTGGCAGTCAATTATTATCTTACGCACGGTATATAATCAGAAATATATGACAAATATTTTGGGTGGAAGCTATGTTTTAGTGTACGATTCTGAATTCAAACATTTGAACAGTAATCATTTACAGTTAATTTTTCATTAATCTTCTTAGTTTGTTTCGCGAAACGGAGAAAGTTAGAATCATATAGAATATCTACATACTTATTTCTTGCTGGAAACTCCCTTCACAAAAGTTATAATAATATATACATTATTCTCTTGTATTTAGGGTTTATTTTAAATGGCAGCATCATGCAATTGAAATGCACTAGTTAACAATCACCCTTAAACTTTATATAGATAAGCGATATGGGCGCGTGTTACTCACTCACAAGAACTAGTTAAAGCAAGTAATAGCAAGCGAGCTTCGATAAGGAAGATGTGTGGCAAGTTGGGAACATATTTATGAGAGGTCAATCGTGGACGAGGCTTGTGGAAAATTCTCATCACTGTTTCAAAAACAAAAGACACATTTCAATTCTTATAGTTATTTTACATATTCAGGTTGGAACCTCGTTCTTTGGAAGATTCCCACCATACCTCTAGAACATTTAAGAACGTTTAAGAATTTTAGGACAGTGCTGTGTTTAGTCTAATAATTGATCACAAAGGTGTCTACACCAACGTAGCTATAGGATGTGAGGTATTGTATTTGTCTCTCTTTTCAAGTTTCTTATAAACAAATACGTTTTAATGAGACTATTTCTTATAGAATGTTTTTTATTTCGATAGTTTGCTTCTATGTACACTATGCTATAATGATGTATAGAACATTACAATACCTTTAATTTTTAATATACAGCAAGAGTTGTTTACCTTAATACTTCCTACTAGTCCAGGAAGTATAGAAGACATCGTCACCTACTTTCTAAACAGAATAGTTTGATTTTCTTTTTGACCATCAACCATATTACTTGAAAAACATTTGGGATTGAGACGCAATTATAACTGGCACAGTTTCTTACGCATGTGTCAAACTAGCCATCAAAATTTCCAACTACACTCTTTAATACTTTAATACTTTGTGGTTCATGGCATTCGTAACTTCAGGTTTCTTCTCTATTCTAAGACAACAGAGTAACATATCGACATTCAAATCGAGTAGTATTTTAAAGTTCAAAAATTAAGTTTAGTTAATTGTTCTCTAATCACCCACAACACAGGTGAGGGGATTAGTGTATAAATCTTGTTTTAGCTAGAATAAAGATTGTATATTTGTGCATAGCTGAGTTCAAGCTAGTGTTAATCACTTAACTACAATAGTGTTCTCAATAAATACAACGGCCTTTGAATGAAAGAAGTTTTTAATGCATCTTTATTATAATAATACTTTCAAATCCTGTTAAAAAACTATACAACGTTTCGCAAGTCAGAAAACATAACATTTCCATGCCTCACCAGGAGGGTACATGATAATACTAAATCAATTTAAAATAACAATCTTAAATTACACATCCATTTGTAAAGAAATATCTTCTTGATAATAATGACTACATATAAAAGCAACACATATTTATACAATTATTTTAAAATATTGCTCATGGTTAATAATTAATTCTGTACGATCACATGTGCTGCCATCAATAGTTAGAAGTTTAAGAATTGTATAACATTTATAAATAATTAGAATAACACAAAAATTAATTAAACAATAAATAATATAAATTATAGTTAATAATGCCTAAGAAATTAAATCAGTTTCAACAAAGCCGTAAACACGTAGTCGACTGAAACCGCCATCCGGTGTCATTGTAACGCGGATATGATTGATGACATCAGAATCGCACTCATTCCAATGTTCCTTATGTGGTGAGAGCTGAAAATTTTAGTTTATTGTCAATAACGTGTATCACAGTCATATTAGTTTTCTACCAGTTGAATTTAATCTATATTTCGACATGAAATATAACTGGATTCATGGATGCCTTTTATTGCAGGTCTAGGTAATAAATGTATTTTAAAATAGAAGTGGTTATATATATAAAATTCTCCGTACGTTTCAGTATACTAAACTTGGTAGGAAAACATAGTACTAATAACGTAGTTTTTATCAATTTCCAAATATATGAAATAGTGGAACCATTGAGTAGATGAGAGACATTTTTTTTTAATTTTGTCTAGTATATAAAATAACATCCAGGAAATAAAGATTACCATTATAACGTTAAAAAATATACATTTGAGTGTGAAAAATCTTACCTTAACTGGTTTCAGCACAGTTTTCCAAACAATGTCTGAATTACTTGTATACTCATTTTTCAGAAAAGCTCCTTCAATTTTCACTGTGTCTGGAAAATTCCCTTTGAACTGGGTCGTGTCTATACAAATCTCCTTCGCTCTACCGGGAAATCCTAGCTTGAAGATCGCCCATTCGTCTCCTAGTAACAATTAGAGTACTGTCTTATAATTTTCTACTAAACTTCTGTAAAACTTTTTGCCAAAATAATTGCAATTTAAATCATTACATTTATTTGAAAAAGAAACCACTTTCTTTACACATACAGTAACAATGGAGTGGCTACATCCCTAAATGGGCCCGAGCCGAGATTGTTTCTTTTTATTTGATCATTCATTTTTATAAACAAGGTGATCAACTGGGCACAGGTTGATGGTTTTGGGGTCTAAGATCCCTTAACGATGTTTACCTTCAACGTGCGAATTTATTTTACATTTTTAGCATAGAAGAAATTTGTCCACGAGATTAGAACATATATATTTATTTTTATTCTTAGTTATAATCTAGCCTTTTGCGCGTAACCTGCGCGTGAAAAGTTTTTTAAAACGTTTATTTAGTCCATTCAGTCATTCCGGCTTGCACAAGTAACCTTTCGCATTTATAAGTTTATTTTATACCTGATGCTCGGATTGTTCCATCGTTATTCTTGCTTATTATGCTAGGTCTGTCCAGGCGCCTCGCTGTCTCCCAGCCATCAGCCATAGTCTTACTCTTCCCTGGTTTGAGTACATTTTTCGGGTTACCAAAGTGGGCGTTCGAGAATGCTGTAAACAATTAGTTCTTTTAATATCAAATTATTTTATTCAAAGTATAATTCATTTTGAAACAACTGGTTACTGGTACGTTAGATGTGCTGACGCAGCGGTCCGCTATAAAATTGATTTAATATATATCTTATTCTCGATACTTGAAATATTGTATTTACCAATAGATGTAGCTCCATTCAACATAGATGCCAAGTCAACCAATTGATTACTTGGCGGTAAGTCAGGCTTTACTTCAGCAAAAACTCTCAGCCTGGCGATGCCTCCATCAGGGTAGATGTTCACCCTTAAATGAGTCCAGGCTTCATCACTGACCACCTGTTGAAGTATTAAATACGTCCATATTTATAAGAAGAAAGACAATAAAATTGATATGTAATTATTTAAACTTAAATTTAATGCCCAAAGTCCATTTTTAGTAGCTTAATTGTACGCCTTAAAAGTATTGTGCTTACTGATCGTATTGATAGACCTAGTAAATTGCCTTTTTGTGATTAAGTTCATAAGAAATTATATTCAACCTTTTGAAAGTTCATCCTAGTCTCTTCATAGCCCGGCTGCAGCACCGTTATTGGGACGATTTCCTCCCATTTGTCTGTCCTAAGCAGACTCATTAGTTCTAAGTCAGACTCGCTCGCCGCAGTACCCATCCGTGAAATTCTCTTGGGTATTAATGCTTCCTCTGTAATTACGAAGTATTATGAATTGTTTGAACGTTCATTATCTTTATTCAAGCCTTGGAATTTCATGGAATAAACGTTGAGATGTTTATAAGTTGGAAGTAGATAAAGACTTTGCCTAGCTGTTGTTGATTTTTGGGAAGACGTGCCGCTCTGACGATGTTTTACTAATAAAATATTGCGTGAAACAACGAGAATCGAACTATTTAACAGCTGACTGCTCCTTGAGATAAACATTTTTTCTTAAAGACGTGATTTTATATAATCGCTTTGCAGTTACAAAGAACTACAAATAGAAGTCAGATGTAAGAATTGTATCTGTTGAATGATGAGATTCGTATATCTGTTCCCTTATACATTACATTATTATACAAACATTAACATATGTGAATTGCTAATTTATATGATAGCAGTTTTCCTTTCGATTACTAAGTAACTATGTCGTCTAATTTAAAAAGTGAAAGTACAAAAATCAATTATTTTTTTGTATGTAAAACAATGATTGTCTGTATCACTTGTATGAAACACCATGAGTTGAACAAAAATATACTCAAGTAGATTGAAGAAGAAATTCTTACCGTCTGGAGTCAGTCGGGCTGCTTGAATGGAATATTTTGGTGCGTAGTTTCCAGTAAAGAATGCTGTATCCACCAAGAAACCTTTGAACAAAAATATATTTAAGACGGAGTGTCTTAAAATCTTAGAAATTTTATTATAGGAGTCTACGACTTAATATATTCCAAGTTGTTCACTAATCAGTTGTTAGATCGTTCTAAATTAATTTTCAAGATAACTCGAGGATCTAAAAGTATTAAATTAGTAGTTAAAATACCTGCGATGATGCATTTAGAAGCAAGCTTCAAGATACACCAGTCGTGACCTGGTATCCTCTTTCTTCTGGTCTCCCATCCATCCATCCATTTTCCAAACTCCGTATATTTGTCATCCAAATAAACTGGATCTTTATCTGATATTAAATTCTCGCATGTTGCGAAAAAATCATCTGTGGCAAAGAGAATTTTACCGCCGCTCTGAAAACACAAAAATATTTAAAATTCTTAATCAACATGCTATGTTTTCTAAAATGGCGCATTTTTCATAGCGGAGTTGCAGTTTTTTTTAATGAATCGTTATAATATATCATTTGTATATAACGTCTGATTACAGGTTTTAGTTTCACGCCATTGGCTTAAGTGTCTGCACACAAAAGAGTGCTTTAGTTAAAATAAAGAACAGAGAAGAAAATATTTGTTTATTAGTTGCATAAAACAGACTCCAAATGACCGGTTTGGAATACTTCAGCATTAGAATACTACATTTTCTAACATAGCCTGTCTACCATCAAAAAGTATGTTCAGTATGAAAAATAAAGCAGAGAAAAACTTAACGGATGATGCTACAAGGCAAAATGATTATGAATTAGGGGTAATAAAAGTCTTGTACTTACGCTTATGCTAGCGAATTCATTTAAATCGGTAAACGCTGGTGACTTTTGATACATCGTATTGTAATCACCAAACTTCACTTGTCAAGCGAAATAGCACTTGTGATCGAGACAATCGTCGCTCACTTATTTATATACCGACTGATAAGGAATAAGCGAGACATTTAATTAATTTCCTTTAAATAGAATGTATATATGGAAAATTATGAATAAAAACGCACGGAATAATACGTTTAACGGCATTGCCTCATCTGCCAAATTGTGTTACGGTGTGATGAAAGGGACAGATAATTTACTGAAAACAATCCGAAGAGATTTCGTTATTAATAAATTGTAAAAATAAATTACTTTATTGTACCGTATATATGGTTATTATATGTACATTTATATTGTAATTCGACTACAGATGTCTAGAAATATAACATGTTATATAACTAACTGCTCTCTGGGAAAGCCCCTTTCTTAATTTACGAGAGGTAGACATTGTCCCTCTGTTCTTTTAAATCACTAAGTAGGTTATGAGTGAAAGAGTATCACACACACATACCAATAATTCGTGTTTATATTATTCAAATAAATGTATAATAACATTCCATTGTCTTCTATATCTTTTGAAACAGACTATTAGAAATTCTGGCTCAAGAGACCTTATAATAGATTGTTAATTACTTTGTGACGTCTGAAGTCGTATTAGTATTTTATATGAAAATGAACGTTTTAATTACATGTTTAACGATTAACGCGTCCTTTGGTTGATTAGTTTTTCAGTTTATGCATAATAAGGTTCACTTTTAGTTTGAATATGAATTAAATAGAAAAGAAAACCGAACGATTACGCAGATCATTCGACACGTTACATTATAAGAAAGTCAAAAACTCTCTTCAATTATTTAAAGACGGTTGAGATTGATATTCCATCACTGGGAAACCCTACACATTTCTGTGTTATTTATTATTCCGAAGATTCAAAATAACGAAGAACGTAATTACGAATCCCCCATTAAACAAACCTTCAAAGACATTTTTTTTTTTTTTTTTTTTTTTTTTAATTCCTACTAGGCCTACCTTCCCTGGCTACATTTTCGCCAGGGTCGTTGAGTAGCTATCATTAGTCTTTTCTGTCATCCTTGATCTTAATAAACAACTCACATCTCATTTTTATTAGGAAAGTTAGGTTGGGTGGGGTTCATCATGGATACATTTCTACATACATTTCTTATATAAATTTCATTAAATACATTTTGTTTGTTATGTAATTTAGCATTTTTCATTTTATTGGCAGACGTGTTTCGCGGTCCGCAATGCAGACAGCCGGCACTTAACTGTAAATATACTTATTATATCTATTGGCTAGTGGGTGGCTGCCTACTCGCGGCCCGCGCCCCACATCTACTCTTATTATATATTCTATTTCTTTTGACAATCTTATCAAAAAGCTCCTTCAGATGCGACCAGTTACCCATTAGTAAATCAGGCAACGCCTCTAATGTGACCAATCTGTCAATTCTGTGTTCTAGGTCGCATCTGTCGGATCCAAAGATTGGACAGTGTACTATTAAGTGTGGTATTGTTTGTTTTGTATCTGGATCGCATTCGCACTCCGGGCTTGGCTTTAGCCCGAAGCGATGCAGGTACTCAGCAAAAGGTCCGTGGCCTGTGAGCACCTGCACCGTCTCGGGCGTCAGTCTTACCTGTTTTAAAAAGGTGTGTGCGTCTTCCACACTTTTTATGAATAATTTGGTTACTTTCCCCGTTTCTCCTTTTTTGTATCTACTATCCCATTCCCTTACAGTTTCTTCTCTAATCTTTCCTTTTATATAAGAGAGTGGGAAATCAACATACATGGCTCTTGTCTTGGACTTCTCTACCGCTTCTCTCGCCAGCGCGTCTGCCCGCTCGTTACCCTCCGTTCCGATGTGCGCCTTGACCCAGAAGAGTCTAACGTTCTGACCGTTTCTCTGGCACTCTTCTAGGCTTTGGCGGATCTCGAAAACTATGGGATTGAGGGAGCGTCCACCTGTGATTGCTTCTAGGGCTGAAAGAGAGTCGCTGTATATGTTGATTTCGCTCGGTGAGCTTTGCTTCCTCACCTCTCTCACTGCACTGCTAATAGCCGTTAACTCCGCTTGGTAGACGGTGCAGTATGGCGCTAATTTGATCTTTTTGTTTTTGTTCTCCTTCCCTTTACTCCATCTTGCCCAAGCCGCTCCCACTCCTTTATCTGATTTACTGCCATCCGTAAATATGTTCTCCGCGTGTGTGTCTATCGTGTTTGGGTTTGTTACCATATCATATCTAATGTCAGGAATTTCCGCTGGGTGAGGTAGTTCTTTATATGTAACGGCTCGCTCTATCCGGTCTCCCTCGCATATGTACGGGGATGACCCCCTTTTCCTGGCCTCGTACATTGCGGCTACTTCGTTAACACGTAGGTCAAGGGGAAGTATCCCCGCCAATAGCGTCGCGGAGTTGAGCGAAACCGTTCTATACGTTCTTGCGATTTTCTGTGCGAAGCTTCTCTGTATTCGCTCTAATTTTTTGCGCACACAGACTTTCTTTGTTTCGCTGGCCCATGTCGCAGCAGCATATGTGATAATTGGTTCCACTACAGCCGTGTAAATTGTATAAACAATTTCCGGCTGCAGCCCCCAGCTTATTTTTGCCACTTTCGCCAACTGTTTGTATAGGTTAATCGCTTTGCAGCAGACGTTTGTTACGTGGGCGTTAAAATTAAGTTTTTCATCCATTATTAAACCCAGTAGTCTGATCTGTTTGGCGATTTGAATATTTACTCCTCCCATTTTTAGTCGCGGATGATCGAATTTTAATTTTCTGGTGACCACCATTGCTTGTGTTTTAAGTGGGGCAAATTTTAATTTATTTTTACTTCCCCAGGTTATCACCTTTTCTAATGCCGCATTCCCCTTTGTTTGAATCTCGGCTCCACTCTGCCCTTCCACCACAATTACCACGTCGTCTGCAAATGCTTGGCAATAGATACTATTGTCGTGCATTTCGGTTAGCAATGGATCAATTATTAAGTTCCACAACAGAGGGCCGCTGATGGATCCTTGGATGCATCCTTTGGTAGTGTCTCTTTCTACCACTTCTCCAGCGTATCTTAGTTGTACTTTGCGATACTGGAGGTAATCATCATAGATTTTCCTGATGTTGAATGGGCACTTTAGTTCCGCTAGGCGTGTCCTGATTTTGGGCCACCATGCGTTGTCGAAGGCGCCCTCTATATCGAGCGAAATGATGAGTGTTATTAGTTTTTGTTCCGTGTTTGCTCGGATTCTATTCACTAAAGTATAGAGGGCGTCTTCGGTACCTCTCTGTGGAACAAACCCATACTGTTTGGTGGATAGTTTGGGTATAATGTGCCACTTCAGTCTTTCTATTAGCATCTTTTCAAGAATCTTTCCCATCACAGGGAGGAGGCCGATGGGTCTGTATGCTTTGGGTTCTGTGTATGTAGACTTCCCTGGCTTCTTGAGTACCACCACCGTTGCCTCTTTCCACTGTTTTGGGAATGACCCGACTTCCAACGCTTTGTTCGTTATTGATAAAAAGACTTCCGGCTTGCACATGATAGCCTGTTGACATATATCGGCTGTGAGACCATCCCCACCGGGCGCCTTCTTTGGATTAAAGCTTTTTAGAGCAGTTTTCAGTTCATGCATCGTGAATGGAGGATCACAGATGTCATCATCTGCTAGCCCCATGTTCACTTGTTCCGCTAGTCTTCTTTGTTGCTTATGCTCCTCCGTATCGTTGTCGGTGTTATCCGGGGGGAAGAAGGTCTCTGCCAGGAGTGTCGCCGAGTTCTTGTAATCGTATACCGTTCCGTTGACGACTAATGGCATGTCTTCTGCTCTTTTGTTTGTGCGATTAATGATACGGTATATTCCTTGCCACATACTTTCAGATTCTTGCTTTGTGCAGAATTTTCGCCAACTTTCAATTCTTGCCTCTCTTGCCTTTTTCTCGTACTCCTCTTTCTCTTCTATGTATTCTTTTATCACTTTATTTCTTCTTACTGGTGCTGTCCATCTGATCCTTCTTTTCTTCGTTCTAACGCTCTTCCTTATGTTTTCTAACTCCTCGTTCCACCATGGTAGGGGACCTCTCTTCTTGTCCTTAATTCTTGGTATAGCTTCTTCTGCAGCTTTTATGGTTTTCTGCGTATATATTTCCACTGTGTTTTCTAGCTCTTCCCCATTCGTGATTTTATCAATTTCGTGCTTAGTTATTTCGCCTTCCTCCAGTTGTTCAATCAACACTTGGTGGAAACGTGGCCAATTCGCTTTCCTTGTGTAGTATTTTCTTGTTTTCCTTTCTATTTGTGTGCGTTCTGCCCTTGCAAGTCTGATCCTAAACGTAATGGCATTGTGGTCGGAGTTTATTAGACCTTCTTCTATGTTCCAGTCATCAATTATAGTTATTAGGTCTTGCGTACAGGCTGTAATGTCCACGTAGCTTGAAAACCTCTTTGTACCCCTCACAGTATCGAATGTTGGTATACTTCCATTATTCAAAATTTCGATGTTTCGACTGTGAAGGATATCTGTGAGTTCCTCACCTCGTTGGTCCATCACTGGACTGCCCCACCAAGGGCTTTTGGCATTCGCATCTCCCGCAAATATTATTTTCTTTTTAAAACGTTCTCTTATTATTTGAAGCCTTTGGATATGCGGACTAACATCCTGAGGATACGGCTCTAGGTAGAAGGACACAACTACAAGTTCCCAACACTGCATTCCAAGGCTGACCACTACTACGTTTGGTGTGGTTAGGTCTGGGTATTGTGTTACTTTAATGTTTTCGTCCAAGACCATTACCGCTGCCTTGGTAATCGCTCCTTGTTGTTCGTGTTGAAACACTCTCACTCCAGTCTGATCCTTTAATCTGCCTCCTGCTCCTGTGTATGGTTCCTGGACGAGGGCTACAAACATTTTCCTTTTCTGTGTCTCCATTATTAGCTCATTATAGCCAACTTTTTTCTTTGTAAGTTTATCTGACAGATAAGGAGGCCATTTTTGACTGTATTAGTGCCTTTAGCAGTATGCGACAGTTGATCTGGCTATTGTCTCTCATCGCGCTCTTGTCGGGCAGTCCATGCTGAACGCATTGTGTTCAGCGTTAATTTTCAGTGCCGCGCAGTTTACGCACGACGGGGGGTGTCCTGCTTTGTGCTTTTCACAGTTTATCATTTTGTGTTCCTCCCCACAGTGCGCGCAGACCTCTTTATTTGATTCGCAGTACTTTCGGGTGTGCCCGAACCCTAGGCAGTTGGTACATTGAATAAGCGGCGACTGATCATGGGCTATCACTCTCT
Organism: Pontia daplidice; assembly: GCA_963693355.1. Taxonomy (NCBI): domain Eukaryota; kingdom Metazoa; phylum Arthropoda; class Insecta; order Lepidoptera; family Pieridae; genus Pontia; species Pontia daplidice. Next base: position 3,414,901 of record CAVNZL010000014.1, read on the forward strand.
GCAGTTCAACATGGACCTTTCCTTCATTCACTATATTCCGCCAAACCATAGGAGACACTTGCAGAATGACATTTTGCAGGTGAGGGTTTCTAACTGGTCTTCTTCTTTTAACTATCATTCTAATGTCCTCCTCTTTGATACCTGCAAATATCTGTCTGTTCTGCGTCCTTATAAGTTGGACTATATCCTCGTCATTGTGTATTTGTAACACACCTCGTAGCATTATTAGTGGGTCTTTGTTCTTCATTTGTTCCACCGTTAAAGTCTTGTCTGTCTTTAGTCTCTCTGTAAATTCTTTTATCTGTTCTTCCGCACGGCACCCCACAATCACCTTCTGGTCTTTGGCCTTCCGAATACTGTCCACCCTTAACCCAGTGGTTTTTGGGTCTATTGCCGTGCGTATCCTTTCATAAATTTCTGCGTTTGTTTCTAGATTGGTGGATTTCACGACAACTGTGTGTAATTTAGGCCTGTGCGTCAATGGATGATTCGCTGCTGCACTCTTTTGCTTGAGAGCCAGTTCATGTTTCTCTTCATTTTTACTCGCTGCCACTACATTTGCATAGGTCAATTCAATTTTCTTTTCGATCTTTTTCTCTGTTTCATCGACTGTTTCGATTTGTTTTTCGATCAGCCCTTTTATCTCTTTGTACCGTTTGTTTCTTTCTTTTATTTCTTCTTCGTTTGTCTCCCTATGTTTTTCGATCTGTTCTCCTATCTCTTCTAGTTTTCTTGAATTGCCCTCTACGTATTCGAGGATTTTTTGTCCCTTCTCTTGATTACTGTCTATGTTTTTCTTGTATTGTTTAATGCTCTCCTGGAATTGTTTGCTAATATCTTCCATCTTCTTGGTTTCCTTCTCGAGTCTCTTTAAATGTGTCTCCATGTCATCTATTTTCTGCGTTGAGGTGGCTTCTGAGCTGTATGTCCTATTTTTCTCTTTTACTTCCTCCGTTTCTGTCTCCTTCTTCTTCTCCCTTGCTTCCCTTAACAGCGCCTCAGATTCTTTCACTAATTCATATAATCTCTTCACTGCTGTGGTGACGGCTGTTTTTATTTCCCCTTTCAAGGTTCGAGCGGAGTCCAGCTGAAGAAGTGCGCTCTGTTGTATAGCAGCAGCTTCGGTAGCTCTATTCTTATATTGTTTTGGCTTTCTTGTCACTTCTGCGCCTTGGGCTATGACTGCTTCCAGTTCTCCAATACTACGTCTCACCGCCGGGATTGAGGTCTGGGCTTGTGGCTGTAAGGGGGCCGATTCTGCCCCAGCCTCTTTTCCGGCTTCATTTGTGTTTTGTGATGCCATTTTTGTTGGAGTGCGTATGCCAAACATTATTTTAGTATTTTGGAGTCCGGTTTGGTAGGTGTAGGTCGTCAATTTGTAATGTGTTTTTTTTTTTCGTAATGTTAAAATATGATAAGCTTCCAATAGGGGAATAGCTTGTCAATTGATTTTAATAATTGAATGTTTTGTGCTTATCCTAAGGGCTATCTCCAAAAGGATGATAACCGAGTCAGGTTTTTATATCTAGTGACTACTTATCACAGTCGATATCAGTTATATATTCTTATTTCTAGGGTCTACTCCCAAGAGGGTTAGTAGCCGTCAAAGGTCATTTATTTACAATTGGTACCTGAATCATGTAAAACAAATAAAATGCAGTTAAAAATATTAGAACTATTATCACAGGTAACCTAGGTCACTGGTTTATACAATACAATGCTTAGGTCTATCCCCAATAGGGTGATAGCCGTCAATGAATACTTAATTTAATGATTTCCTTAATACTAGACCACAGTTGAATTTCTTATATCTATGTTGGGTTATCGGGAGCGGCTGGTCTGCTATATGTAATATTAGCGCGCACTGGTCAGTACGTCTTGTGGTGTTTTCTTGGGTTCGCGTCTTATATGTACGTGTGTATGTATGTATGTATGTATGTATGTGTGTGGCTTAGCCTTTAGACTGGTGTGCGGCTGATCCCCTCCTCAATTGGAGTTAAATGAGCCGTAACACCTTGTGTTTTGTGTGTGAGTGTGTATGTATGTGTATATGTGTGTTGTGTGTGGCGGTTGTAGACAGACTCCCCTCGTTGAGTGGAGTCGTTTGAGCCGTCACACGCGTATATTGTGCATGTGAGGGTGGTTAGGCGGACGTGTCCCGGGGGTGGTGCGTGTTATTTTAATCCCCTAATTTGTCCGAACTCGACAGGTATACGCATATACGTATACCAGGCTGATGTCAAAAATCCCTTAAAATCGCGTAAAAAAAAAAAAAAAAAAAAAAGACCAGTCGTTCCCGAGTTATTTCCGATTTTTAACAGTTTTTCTTCCCGACGCTGTAGCTCCTCAACGCCTCGTCCGATTTCCTTTTTTCTAACGATGTTTTGAAGGGCTCGTCGAGTGCTTCTTCGGGATGTGTCGCTTTGTCACAGAATCCTTCGGGATCCCCAACCACGTGCCACGTGGTTTTTATTGTTTTTGTTTCCAAGCACAGTTTTCCTGTTCGGCGCGTGTCGTGTGACCCCTCAAAAGATGCAGAATTTTGTGGTGCACCTGATGATAATTTTTAATTTGGGGGTTATCGCTTTAAATTTCAAGTAATTTAAGGATTTCTCTTTTTTATAGCCTGGTTAATCTTTCTTTTCACTGTAGGATTTTATCCAGTCTTCCGATTTTCAATATAAGAACACCATCAGACTCCTCTAATTAGGACGCGCGCAGTGATGTATATCACTGTGTGGGGCGAATGCTTCTTCACCGAGTACGTGCCAAGTGATTTTTCGTGTTTTCTTTGTTTTCCGTGTACTTTAATTTTTCTTGTTTTTAGCACTAATTAGTCACTTTAACACACGATTTTGGTATCTACGGATTCCTCGCACTGAGTTGCACTGGATGGTGTACTTTACTTTAATGTACGGCACAAAAAACCTATTTTTAGGGATTTTTAAAAGCGGAGCGTAAACGTTTAAGTGTTTTCGCGACGGCCACCTCTTCAAAGACATTGTATTATATAATGATCTATATCCCTTGGTTATCATACCACGAGAAAACAGCTGGAATAATTTCGCCATTTTTTTGTTGTTAGGAGAAGGTTTTTATGAAAGAAATTTTTACTAACTGGCAGTAGAATGACGCACAAAGTCTGTTAGCTCAGCTAGTTTAAAAAAAATTATTGTCTAATAGAAAGAGCGGTATATCTAAAAATATTAGTAATCTAATATCTTAAATCGAAACATTAACGCAGTACATATCTCTAAGGTTTTAAAACCCGTTTCCTTGCGATTCCGTACGAGTGAGTGTTAAATATAAATTGAGAAATACAAGATTCATAATCGCGTATGTAAATTTGTACCGAATAAAACCACAAATTTGCGTAAAAATACATTAGCTACGGAATGAGCTAAAGCATTTTAAATCAATTGTTTGAAATATGACAAAGTATTTTCACGTCTCGTCGCCATTAATTGTGAGTATTTACCATGTTTCAACTAAGAAAAACATTTTTATTATTTTGTATAATGTTCCGGTTCACCCGGTTCTTTGTAGAAAAAATGGCATTCACAATTCTTAAGTATCAATTGAGAAAAGAACAAATTGAGAAAGTCATTTTAAATTCTTATATTCATCGATGAATTTTTTAAAAAAGTTTTTTAAAAAAACAAACAAACAATATTTTGCAAAAAATTGTTTGTTTTAATAATAAAAAACAGAATATGATTTCGTGATTAATATATTTATAATAAATTGTCATATTTCACAATACGATACGAAACGCAGTATGATTTTCCTATACTATGATCATTTCAAGTGAGACTGCCAATCATAATTGTGTCGGTGAAAGGTCAAATCTCAGACCTTATAACTGGTTGGATCCACTGCTATCAGAAGCAAACCGTTCTGTGTGTACACATTAGGCACGGGTTATCTTTTGTCTACAAAATTGCGACACACTTCAATAAATTCATTTGCTCATGATGACAAAATCATTGGAGGTCAACCATTTTTAAATCGATATGAATTCGAATTTACACTAACTTTCGTATATAACAAACTTATTATTTACTCAGGGCGAATCTAGATCAACTCACCTACAGTTGAGCCAGTTTCGCCCTGAGTTTCATCCGCTTGAAGTGCACATTATATACGCGCGTGATACGTTACAGAGACATTTTAAAACGGTATGTAGCTATTAATTGAAATCAAATGATGTCAAGGATAATTATGCCCAAAATTAAACAGTGTATTTGTTTGGATAAAGATTAATATCATATATATATACAGTGGAGGTATTTTGGAACTTATCCAATAACAATAATACTGAATATAAGTCAATTTTCTACGTAGAAATGCTCTCGGAAAAATATATTTTTTCTCATCAATGCAATGTTTTTAATTCATGCTACATAGTAAAAGTTGGCAATTAAAAAGAGTAGCGGAGAGTTTATCGGCAGTTCTTTATTAACATTCATGCACTTACCTGTAAGAATAAATGTTTTATAGCTTTTTTATTCATTTATTCTTCTATATATTGATAGTATCAGATAACAAATGCAAATTTTAAATTTAAATATTATTTGTGTTATTAATAGCCTTGTTAGTATGTCATGACTTTCATCGCAACACAAATTACCCTCAATAATGAAATAGAACAATTAATAAATACATTCAACAAATAGTGAAGAAACACGTTCTAATTCCAGTAAATATCTCTGTTTGGATAACAAATCCATAAAGTAAGATACCCAGAACCGGGACGTATATGTGTCCTATAGACTTTGCATAGAACGTTTTTTATTGTACTGGATTCAGCCGCGATATTTAGTTTGTTACGCCCGAAATGCTTTGTTAGATGATTCTGGTCATAATACATCAGTACTAGACTGGATTATTAATCATTAATACTAATATTGTAAAGCTGATTATTTGAAATGGTCATAGTGTATGCAAATCACGTGTACTGGTAATGAACTACAGTTTATAGTTGCCTAAGTACTATATTATACAGAAGATAGTGTGTGGTTGAACGAGGTGATCTTAGAACTATTAGTTTGAATTCAGAAAGGATATAATATAACGTCTCCAATGTACAAGAGGGGTATTAAAGAGAATTTTTGTTTAATCGGAGAATATTGTTACTGTGCTCTTAATCAATTCATTCTAATTACAATTATTAAATTTTCGCGTAGTTTTTAGAACTGTGAGTGAAAACGGTGCTATCTGTTGAAACCTGGCATAAATCTATCTGGTCATATTTCACGGACTAAGTTTTGAGCGAGATATAAGCAATTTATTTATATATTAAAACACATATGGTACAAGCACCAAAATACTAGTGAAGTACTAAAGCTTCAAAATAGTAATAAATGTGTGAAGCATTTACCTCTCAGCATTGAGTAAGTAACAAGTTTGGATAAATTTTAGTAATGAATTGAAACTTTTCAACTGAAAGGAATTCATAATTAGTTTACGGTGTAAACATATTTAATCTATTTAAACGTTGATATCCATTTCTAAGGGTAGTCATTAATTAATTTAGATTAGAATAACGCAATATCGCTACCAAGTAGAAATTGTGAAGAAGTACTTAAGCAACATAACAAATGTTAATATCGTATCCCTTAATAATTATTCTAAGGTTATAAATCATGTCAGGAAAAAGGTTGAGAGTCGGCCATGCAAAACGAAAACGGTATAAAAATTCGCCGTATTTAAATTCATTGGCTAACCTTTACAAAATCTAAAGGATGAATTCTGCTCACATCAATCCCAACAAATAAAACAAAAGCGAGTTATTAATACATTGACTTAATTAATTCTGGAACGTTCCCTGACCCGTTTTCCTTAATTTACATTTCACCCTCGAAACTCGGGGCTTACATTGTAAATTCTTACAGAATACTGAGTACACAAATATCTTTATCTTGAATAAATTTGTTTACAACAATTGTATATTACCTTTTGAAAAATCATTTATTTATCTTTTTATTATATTTAAAGCATGTGGAATCCGTCGAAGTAAATCCGACGAAAAGGCAACACACTCGTGATCAATGTATGTGCCTATGACCACCAGGTAACGTCATTTTTATTATAGTGTACATTCGCAATTTCACATCTCTTTTAGATCCTATATTTCCTTCGTGAATGTTAATTATGAGAGAGCAAGAGACCACTGACGTAGACTCGCTTCCGTGCATCCTTTCCATTACGCGCTGTCGTCCCTATGATAAATCATCTTATGCTGTTTATAAATTATTGTAGCGTTTTTAATGAAAAATTTATTTACTACTAAATAATACTATTTACGGTAATATTTAGGAAGTGTTTCAAACGCGAGACTTTGAATGCGGAGCTCTGGATTTTTGGTTGAATTAATTAAGTATTCAATTGGGCGTGTACAACGAACCATCTAGAGAGTAGGCACACGGAGCTTGTAAAATAAAGAATGACGCATAACGATTAATGTGATCTAGTGCGAATAATTAACAAAGCAACAAACTTTGTTGGAGCCAATTTGATAGCTAGTTAAAAGTTGGCGTTCTAACTTAATTTCCTCCTACTTTGCGTGGTAGTATAAAACATCTTTTTCGTGGTTACTTCAAGCTGATTTTATTTTAAAGTTTTACATGTTAAAGGATAACAAATAGGATTCAATACTATTATAATTTAAACGATTTGAGTTCGTTTTTATATGGACGGCTAAGGCGCAAACATACTATTTCACATAACCAATATGTGATTAGCGTGATACATGCCATTTATATATTGATATATATGTATATACTGAGTTCTATTTCTAGTGAAGCAATCAATGGTACACATAAGAAAATTTAAGTCTTAATTTTTAAAACACACAAATAACGCTTTGCAAACTTATGAATTTATACATGCAATTTATTAAATGGTATATAATAAAACATGAACATCGTTTAAGACATATAGTATTAAACAACAAAACTGTATTCTTAAAATACCACTCTGAATAAACATCGAATGAAACAGCTTCAGTCGAGACGAGTTGATGCAGAATATTAAAATTTTCAAACTAACAGCATGCTAAATTATGATTTTTTAAAATGCACAAAGTTTATAAGGTGCTAGATGAATATTTTTACAACCGGCGACGTAAAACAAACCAACGCCAAGCGAGCGCTGTCGAGTTATTTTCGTGAAAAAATTTTTCATTTTCCTCTGAAATTACAATAAAAACTACAATTAGCGTTCCTTGAGTAGTATTACAATGTTAGGTATTTGTATGCAACATTGCTTACTTAAATTACGTAATGTTTTCTACACTTTTAAAGTCTTACTATGTACACGCAGTGGTTAATTTGATTTCCTGCATCAGTAAACAAGTTTTTGACAAAAGCAGCCTATACATTACTCTGACGCTATATGATTGTAAAATAAAATCAAAATATATTCTGTGTTTGAATGAGTCTAACAAACTTGACTAACGCCGTAATAGACTCATCGAGCACCTTCAATCTGCTATAGATTCCCTGCTCGAAGCAGGGTATGGAACTACTAAATCTATTCTCCGCGTTACCGATGTTACCGATCGATGGCTGCCTTAAACGTTCTTCCAAAGGGAGAGGGGATTCATTGAAAGCGAGAGACCTTACAAACCTGGATAAATACGGTGTCATCTCGCAACACGAATTCCGCCGAACTCAAAAAAGGAAGGATGACTCGCTGGCCCACATTGCGAAAGAGAAAGCCGATATCTTAGACTATTTCTTCGCATTTAGTGCGACTTTGGACAGGGTAAGGGACCACCGTCAATCCCGATGCCGGTGTGCTCAGCAAGGCGAGACGGTATTTCACAATGTGTCACCGCTTGCAATTTTATAAAGCGCAAATTCGGCCCAACATAGCCTCAACATTTGGGTCTCTTTGGATCTTCTGTCGCATTTATTATGCAGTTTTCGGAAGAGTTGAAAAAGAAAGTATCTTTGTTTGAAAGGCCGGCAACGTTGCGAGCCCTCCGATATTGTCAATGTCGTAGGTATGGAAAAAGTTCAAAATCCCTATACTTAATAGTATATACGGATTGTGGCATACTCATGTATTTTCTATTCTTATTTCTTCGTATACATAAGCTTAGAAGTGCATATATAAATGGATATTTCATTGAAAATAAAAGATACAAGTCAATATAATACGCGTTTGATCCTGTCAAAGCTCCAACATAAATATGACTACATATTGGAAAATATAAAATAATTTTCATTGGCGCGCTGGAAACTTAATTTTTATTGCAAGAGGTATCATAGCGAAAAAAGAAACATAAAAAAGTGGGTATACTCGAAGTCTTTTTTGTAGCCTGCATTGATTTTCCTCTTAAAATTTTACGTAAAATAAATAAATTTTATGTCACTCAGCACATCTATAAGGCTAAAAATTCTATAGAACTCAACGAAATATTTCACTTTCAAAAGCATTTTTTCCATTTTATAAAATATATCTCGGATCTCCACGATACCTAATCTTCGTTCACAAGATTTCCTCCCTAATTTGAAGACGATGTCAATTTGCGTCACAAGGAAAATCTGTGCTGACCTCGCATCTCAAATGCGTAAAATAATTCTATTATATTTTGAGTACAAAGAAGTGGATATGGATTCCCAACCAAACTTAAATCTTTATATATATAATTCTTCTGTGAGTGTGTATGTCACTGAACTTCTCTCAAACGACTGAACCAATTTGATGAATTTTCTTTGTGTGTTCAAGGGGATCTGGGAATGGTTTAGATTCACAATATTATATAAAATTCTCGTGTCACGGGTTATGTCTCGGGTTCGAACTTGAACTCCTCCGAAACGGCTTGACCGATTCTCATGAAACTTGGTGAGCGTATCGAGTAGGTCTGAGAATCCGCCAACATCTATTTTTCATCCCCCTAAATGTTAAGGGTAGTCCACCTCAAAATTTTATATTTTATTTTTTAGACAAAATTTTTAGTTTCTATTTTTTTATGATACAACATACAAAAATACATACAATCCTAAATTTTCATCCTTCTACGATCAACCGTTATTTTTTATTTATTAATTGAAAATTGAAATCACATGTATTGCAAAACAACGTTTGCCGGATCGGCTAGTATATTATGTAAAAAGATACTATGCTTTATACATATTTTCGATAGTTTAAACCAAACCAAAGGATAAAACAGGACCCGAGTGACCTTAGTAGGACTTCGTTGTTCGTCTGTTCAGGCTGTATCTGAGCATTGATAGTTTCCGAGTTGAAATCATATGATTATTTCTGTTGCCACTGTAACAAAAACTATAGAATAAAAAAATATTTAAAGGGCTCCTGTACAAAAAGCATAATTTTTTTAGCTCGAATAACCCTATTTCCATAAGTGTGATTCATGCCTGGTCAATTATTTGATCAATGTTAAGATCGACGTGTGCAATATCTTAATATTGTGTCAATCTATCGCTCGCGTATTGTGTATTTTCTGCATTAAAAAAAATACTATACAACCAACGAATAAACAAAAAAGATTTACTCACTGAATTGGATGTAATATATACCTACAAAAACTAAATTAGTAATAATTGCATAAAGCTGTTTCCATTAAAACATTTCATGAACTCGTAAGAGCATTTTAAATTAAACAAAATTCATAAAAACTCAGTACAAAACTCTAACATCAGTTCAATTGCATTCTAGTTCTAAAGTACTTTTTCGTATCAAACTGTAGTAATGAAGAGTCAAAAATGGACTTATTTAAACAGAGTGATTATTAAGTAAATAAAATTATATATCATTCAAAATAGTACTGTATTAAGGCTGAGTAATATTGTCGTTTGGAAAAGTATCGCAACGAAATAATGCTCTTTTTTAAAACCGGTGATACCACAGCGCCAGTTATATCTAAAAATAAATCTCTATAAAATATTGAAAAACGTCGACTCAAAATTGGAAGTTCGGTACAATAATGAGTTATTATTTTATAGAGAAATAATCTAATTGGACTGTTCTAAGAAATCTTTAATTGTTTGTTGTTCTTTACTTGGGAAAATGTTGGATAGGTCGCGGCCTACGAGAAAAAACTGTCAGGCATTCTTGTTTAGAATTATTTTTTCATAAAGACTTTTTGGCCATCCGAGAAAAACTTAATTAACAATATCACAGTTATTAATTCCAATTACAAGCTAGAGAAACAATAAAGCAAGGCAAATCAACTTAATTTCAATTAAATATAAAAGTTATTGTTAAAAAACGAATATAGAGGTAGATAAGAGAATTTTCATAGACAAGGCTAAAATGGAAAAAAAAAAATTATTTTACATGCTCAACTCTGAATATTGCATTTTTTCTGTAATTAAAAACTAATCCAACACTTATTTAGGACTCCTATACGCTTTTATACCAAGTCTTGCTAGAATGAGGTAAATTGAAAGAATTCCCAGAGTGCGACTTCGGTGTTTAATAGCTACATTTTGTTACATGCCCCCGTCCCAATGCCCCAGCGCTGGGCAGACGTTTGATAGCTTCGTTTCTGTTTGACGACACGTTTTTCGTTTTAAAGTTAATTGAAATTTTAAATAGAACTCATTTCGTTGATTGTTCTGCATGATTACTTTGAGTAGTGAACCATACAAGTTTTTTGTGTGGCTAACGCTATAAATATTACTTGTATTTTCACCGACTTCGTCAAAATCGTCTTGGTTTTTTTTTTTCAGATATTTGTTTTAGGATTAGAGCGTCTTATTATTACGTTCGTGATTTGTTATATTCATAAAAGCTAGTCTCACACTTTTCAATTAAACTGTGTAACGGATTAAAACGCAATTTATTGTTACTATACTTTATTATGTTATTCAAAATAAAACTGAAATATTTATGTAAGCGCAGCGAAAGTTATTTCAATTAAACACGGAAAATGCATGCCTTGTTCGTCTGCAGCATTCGACTTTAACCAAATAATTTAAATAAAATACTGCGTAACAGATTAAATTTGATTGTTTAATTTCTGATTTATTAAGCGTGGCCACGGTGAGACTGAAAGCATTTTGATATTAAGTTATATTAAGTAACCTACCCCCTAAAAGGCAACTTTGTGATAATTCAATGCGTGTTTGATCACTGCCTCTGATAGGTCGTTTACCTGACATGGTAAATCCTCTTATGTGGCAGGTAATTCTACCGTAGAACGGACATTGTTTGGTTGAAGACGTAAGTTAGAGACCGAACAAGGCAAACAACAATGTTACCCGGGTGCTTTATTAATTACTTATTTTCAATTTACTATGTAAATCTATCTATAATTAAAAAGTTCCTTCTAATAAATTATACGACTGGCTATGAACTTCAAAGCCCAAATTTTAAATAAGGAATGATAGTTACACATTCATTGCCGTTATGATCTTTTTTATGAAACGCTGATCTTAAGTGATACCGCCGCCCATGAAAAGTCATTTGTATGGGGTTTGCATTGTCGTTGTCGGCCTATAGCTGACGATACTCTAATAATAATACGATAATTAATAAGTTAGTTACTTAAATAGTCACAATACTCAAGTCAACTCTAATGTATTTCATAATCATAGCTTATAGAATGGTTTAGTTTAATATAAATTACAATGAAAATATGAAAGCAGTAATTAATCACAAATATCAACAGTCCATAAATATTCATATTAATTATGAATGATATCAATAATAGTTTTTTAATTAGTAATAATTAAATAATTTGTGAGAAAAATGAGAAAATTATAAGATTGGAATGATATACGGAGGATATCCATTATGCCACGTGAGCAGTGGGACCGTGTAGGATCAGAGGTTCAAGGTGATGGGAGTTTCTCAAAGCTATCGGGCAGCCTCACCACGATATAACACTTTCAGAGTACGCGAGAAATGAATAAGCCAAAGCAGTATTCTAATCTAATTTATTGAGCTGAAGATACACCTTAATTATATATCATACATTATATACACACATATACAACATTTCTTATGTGAGTTGTTGGTGTATCGCGCATCTTCAGCAATAATATTGAACAACCGTGTCAGTAGTGTCAGCGGTTGCTCCATGTTCAGTGACATCTGAACACTACGGTTAATGTCTGTATTTTATGAGTCATATCTTTATATATATAACTAGCTGATCCGCAAACGTTGTTTTGCCATACATGTGATTTCAATTTTCAATTAATTATTCGAATATTATTTAAAATTTGACACTGCGATGGTAGCGCCGTCTGTCGGATCCAATGTGTTCAAGGGGATCTGGGAATGTTTTAGATTCACAATTTTGTCCGCTGGACAATGTTTTTTTAATTAATTTTTAATTTATTAGTAGTTCTTGATTTTGGAATGTTTTACATTGGATCCGACAGACGGCGCTACCATCGCAGTGTCAAATTTTAAATAATATTCGAATAATTAATTGAAAATTGAAATCGCATGTATGGCAAAACAACGTTTGCTGGATCAGCTAGTCTAGTATATATTTGCTCTTCGACACCTTAACGATTAACCTTCAAACATGTTCCCTATCTGAATAAATAATTCTTGACTTTCAGGAATATTTCGTATTTGTACTTGCAAATCACCTTTATCAAGTAGTTAATTTCACTCGTTTGTGTATAAAAATATAATACAATTTATATTCCACCATCTCATCAATCTTTTATTAAAACCTAAGCGGTGTTAAGGGCATTTTTACTGGCAATTATTTATGCCAATGGTCATGGGCGGTAGAAGCACATCAGATGAGCCATACAGCTACGTTCCATCATTACTCAATTCAAACACTATATTGAACAAAGCCTTATCACAATAAATACCAAGAGGAATTACAAAGATTTACTTACATTAAGAAGCTTATAAATTTGATATACTAAAGGGGTTGCAAACAGCAAGAGTGAAAACTGTGGCTGCTAACGAAATCTTCTTGCTTCTAATTGGCTTTAAACTTGAATTTGTAAAAAATTCTTGATTTTAAAAATAAATTGTAAGTTAGCGCACCATTTGCAAGTTACTCAATATTCGGAGAAAAAAAGTAATTTAAACTGCTCAATTATTTCATGTATGTACCTCTATTTGGTTGTTTTGTCATTATCGCAGAACAAATGCTATAGCCAAGAATCACAAGTAAAGCTATTTTGTTTTCGCAATATCTTTCTCTCCTAAGAAATGCAATATAAATGGCATTTAACATCAGTTAAACTGCATTCGTCGCCTTGCTCTCGCGTTTGCATTCAACAAATAGAATGTTTACATCTAAACTTAACATTGGGATTTTGAGAATTAAGACGCAATGGAATTTCGTTGTTTACCCGTTCACTCGACTTGCATTATAAATTCCGAATGTTTTCAATGTTTTACCTAAAACATTGAATACCTAAACAATTGGCAATACAAAACTTTTTGCACGAAACCCGAGCAAGTGGGAGCTATTAGTTGTTATAACACAACGGTGAGATTCAGCTGAATTCAAAAACTTGGTGAGAAGATAGACGGATAGCGAAAGAGTCTCAGCACCGTTGTACCTATTGGATACGGAATCCTACATAGAAACCTTAAATATAGCAGCATTTATTGATGTAAAAAGGGAGAGTTGCAGAATATAATATGCGCCAGTATTACATTCGCCTTAAAGTATATATTATGCTTTCAAATAAGGATATAGTAACCCAAGAGTGGTTGTATATCAACGTCGAATTCCTGTATCTAGAATTATAATATATTTTAAGTTTGCTGAATAAATATTATACTCATATGTATTATATATTAAGTGTGGTGATAATGCAAAATCACTGTTTTTCTTTAATTAACTAATTTATTTAAATATCTAATGCCAGCAGTTTACACAACATACCCAAATAACTTATTCATAGATAATTATAAATTTCGTTGCGAAAACCATTTAAAGGCGAACACGTCATTTTCAAATAATCTTATCTTAAAAACAACAGAATATTAAAGAAGGTATTTCAAAATCAAAAAGAATATAACAAACATTAAAATTATTTGAAGCAAAACAAATTACATAAAACAAAAACATTATTATAATTTTATTCTAACTATAACACTTCTAAATATCTTAAGATAACGGTCACTCGAAAAAAAAACAATATAAATTTTAGCTATATCATTAACAATAATGTCATAAAAGAAGTACATTGTGTACGAGACCTAGGCATAAAATTAGACTTAAAGATGACATTTCATGACCACATCGACACTATAGTTGACAAAGCCTATAAGCAACTGGGTTTTGTTAAGCGCGGTTTTGTTATATGTTTGTAAGAAGTCTGTTAGAATACGGCTGCTCAATCTGGTCCCCTAATTACGTTGTGCACAATTATAAAATTGAAAAAGTTCAAAATAAGTTTCTTATAGTTAACATTCCTTTCTTTTAAGACACAAAATAAATTTGATGAATATATTAATGCGTGTAAATAAGACAATAGATTACAGTAAAATATAATATAGTAGTATTAGATAGTATAATAATTATTGCAACTGACCCAAAAATAGACCAACAGTAGCTACAGAGACAAATTGGCACTGTATTTTAACTGGTTTTTATCTCATCTACCTACCTATTCTCTGTATTTAAAGAAGATCTGTTAAATTTTTAATACTCGACCAATATTACAGCGAGCAACCAATTCGAAAACAGTAGCATCAATACAAACAGTTCAGTGCTTTCAGGAAACAATTTTACAAATATTTATAAAAATAAAATGTTATGCAATGAATGCAATTCTTTCAGGCTTTATCTCCAGCGTGCAAAAGAATTTTTCAATCTCTACGAAACAACGGATTTGTCAAGAATGTAAGTCAAATTGACCCAACGATTGTACAAAGAACTGAAGTGATTAAGATAATTTGATTTGTAAATAACCTCTTGGAGGTCCTAATTTATCAAATCTGCTTATTCAATTTGCTTCAGTCCGTTTGAGAGATATTTAATGAGACAGCCCGAATTTTATTGAATGGAATTTTATTCCTGTATAGGCATTACTATAGTGGGATTTTATTAGTCAATTCAGTCAATATAGAGTGGTTTCTTCTTTAAAACTCAGCTACATTTTCACTGGTTAGGTAAAGTTAACCAATTGAATCTAACAATTTACGGCCTCAATACTATAATGACGCTACACTCTGGATTGCACTAACAAAGGGCTTTGACTTATATAAAGACCAAGGTATATATAACTTCAGCGACATTTTAGATTGGAGTGAGGTAAGTACATGAAATTTAAATATCCGTTTTTGTGGATGATTACGAATAGCTAAGGTACAAATAGAATTGTACGATGCTTTTCTTAATATTTTGGAATCGTCATTATGTGAAAAAATGTAAGCAAAGATAGAAGATTATGGAAAACTTCATTAGTCTGAATATTTTGAACTCATATGAAAATTAATATTTCACATTTTGTAAAAAAAGAACATTCGTAGAAACTAGTTCTACGAAATATGTGGTACATATGATACATGTGATATTATTGACCCGATTTATTCACGTCTCGAGGCCGCGGCCTTATAAATGTTAATTCTTGATACATGCGTGGCCTATCTTATAGAAAAAAGCAGACAAGAGACTCAGCACATATGGAAACAGGCCATCAACATACACAGAGGGCTCGTGAGTGAGATGCCGTCATTAGAATAATTAATGCGATTGAAGTAGGATTAGGTTGTCTTTTAATTGAAGATGTATATAAACCTCATTTTTAAAAATCGGTCGTAATGTTTACAAAAGTGTTCTTTCGCTATTTTAATTAAGCGTTATCGTTAACTCAATATGAAAGCGCCAAAGCAGTCAAAAGAGAGTTTAAATTCTGCTCAAAAATAATAACCTTGACATTACACATTTATCTTAAGCTGGAGATAAATTAAATTTAATTGAAGTAATTTAAAATATTTTTATAATACAACAGAAGTGATCACTTTATGCAACTGAAAATATCCCTGGTTCATTTCTCAGTGAAACATTAATCAGTCTAGTTAAAAATAGGACACGTTTATAGAAACAGACGCAGAAATAGTTTAGAATTTTGACAGTTCCATTATCATTTGTAAAAGCAAGGAGAGAGAAAATGTAATTACTCTTTTTGTATTTATAGGAAATCAAACCTACGATATCTGACCACGAAATCTCGCTGTCACTTATGAAGTAAAACTAGTTCTGGACCAGAAGTTTTTACATAACAAATTTTGACAGAGAGTATATTGTATATATGTTTATTAGCTTGAGTCACAGATCTTCGTCCTCGTTCCGACAATGTAACTAAATTACAGGCCACCAGGGACCTATAGATGACCACAGACCACAAACAACTTTAATTTATTGGGAAAGTTGACATGAGAAAACTGGATATTGTTGGAAATAGTTTCATGAAATAAGCAGAACTTCTTAGTGAATTGTTTTTATTTGTTATCTTTGAACCAAATTGTAAATTTGGTTCAAAGAGAACTTTGAACAAAATATAACACAGCAAGTGTCCCGAAAAAACTGCACTCTAATAACCTATCTATTGTTTCTGGTATAAAGTTTAAAACCTCGGGTTATTTATAGTTATACCGAATGAACCAACAATGCGAAGTGCTTATTATACAGAACAATACATTTGTTAGACAAAGTTCTTGGCATACTACCTTTAAACCGGGGGTTTGCCCAATATACCGACTCTTGTACGGGGTAAATTTTATTTTCGATTGAGTGTTATATTATTTATTGTCTCAATAATAAGTCTTTTTTGATACTGAGAACTAAATAAAATAATTCTAATATCCAAAATTATACATTCTCGTTTTGAAATAGTGTGATTGCACGTTTTGTTTAATTAAGGTGAATTCAGTCCAATCATAGACACGCGACAGGATTGATCGTACCGCTCTACCAATCACAATCAAACGAAATTTGTTTTATATATCAACGGTATACATTTTTACCGGTGTTACATTATCATGATATTAAAGCTGTTTTTAATAATCTTTTATTAACGCACATATTAAATGGTTATTATATGTGATTAAATGGGCTCTTTTAAACGCGATTTATAATTAAAATTATTTAAGCCACAGTTTCTGGTATTTTTTTGCCGTGTCGTTATTTTTTTGAATTAGTAAGTTGACTTTGATTCAAGATGTGTTTTAAAAATCCCAGTCGTGTAATGATAATGTCAATAAATCTGGTTATTTCAATGATATAAAACAGACACACAGTGTAACGATAGATGTGAACATTATTAGTGTTCACAAAGACTGAATAAAAGATAAAAGTTCATGGAAACAAAGGCTATGTAGACAATAGAATCACGTTTGGCTAACTTAGAATATTATACTAGGTAACGTTCACATGGATTTTATATTTATTACATATATACTCGTAGATTTCATACGATAATTACATTTTGTACTAAATTAAACCAGGGGCAAATGGGCAAGACCTAGTGTTAAGTGTCACTGCCGTCAAAAACACCTACACCTACGCCTCTTGAAAGTTGCGCTCTGCATTATAAAAAAATAAGTAATTTTTAAATCAAAATATAATTTTTAAAAGATTAAATGGATTTGCGGTGAATGTATTACTATTTCCAGTTGTCCGATCAGTACCCTTATTTTGAGAACTAGGAACGAATGTAAATATAGAGCCATTATTAATATATAAGGTTATCTGTATGACGCGAGTTCGCCACGAGCCTTCATAAGAACGTTCTCTGACGCCTACTTCAATATGTGTGAATGTTTTTATTGGCATCGTACAAAATGGCCGCCCACCTGTCAACCAATTAAGTCGCTGATCAATGATATCACAAGACGTCCGGAACCAAATTCCCTCTCTGAAGGAAATGGCATTTGACGCCACTGATGAGCCCGTCGATAAAACGCTACCTAGGTCACTATAAAAACATATTTTGACTAATGACTGAAATCTGTTGCAAATTAGTATAATACCTAGTACGCGCGTATCATACGTTTAGTATGTGCTAACAAGCTATCAAATTGGAATTTCAATGAGGTCCCAAAAGACAGCTTGTATTTTCTTCTGTTGGAGCGTGTCAATTCCGGTGCGTCCCCAGGGGACGGAATATATTATTGGAGGCTTTGTAAACAGCCACTAACGATAGAAATGTTAATTGTTAGTTTCTTCTTAGGACACATAGTGGAAGTGAAAACCCTGCATTATTTGGAAATTCTGTCTCAATTTCATCTCAATCTCAAAAACAGTTTGAGATTCTACGAAATCTCTTTAAAGTTATCAAATAAATAAACTTTATAGAAACAACAAAATCTGGAAATTCAAAACACGAAATTTAATCGATGTCCCTTGTAATTAGCGTACATTATAAAATGTGATTGTACCTTCAATAGTTCATTTTTAAGATTAGATAACTTTCACATTATTCTTAAATAAAACGAACAATACAATATCACTACATATAAAACTGATACAGAGATGGTCACCAATATAGAAAATTTTACTTTTCGCAGTGTAAAATTCTTGCTTAAAAATCTTAAGCTTCATCATTCTTTGATCGCAAAAATGAGACCAATAAAGCGCCGAAGCGCCACAAATGAAATACGAATGAATATAACTACAAACTACATACAAACACTTTAGTGTTAAACTCAGCACACTTATTCCCAAATGGAGAGATATCTTTCCAATTTTCGTAATAATTTGCAAGTGTAAATATAACATTTGCACTAACAAGAAGCCTGCACTAAAGTGTAGGAAACAATAAACTCAGTTGTCACGATATATGGAAATGGAGTTGCACTTCTGCGTATTCCCAGCGATACATCACGCGCTTCTCAAACTTTTGATTTAATACACAAGTTCAGTACGAAACTTTTATGCTTATTAAACTTCTTTGTGTGTGAATTGTGTGAATATAGCACCAATATAGGACCAATAAGGGTCCGTCCACTATTAAATCCTGGAGCTTGATGTACAATGCAACGAAACCGATGCGAAATGTTTATATCAATTTACGCTATCAAAAATGGAGATTTTCGCCGTATATATGGTTACTGATTTGTCCCATATTTCGAACGTAGCCTACGTTTTTGAAATTGAATTCGCGTGTCTAAATTCGTAGGCACCAATTATTTCAAACTCAAAAACTAACAAGTTTTACAAGCAAAGAAAGCTTTACAAGCAACATTTTTTGACACTTTTAGTTGAGCACATTAAATATTATAAGTATGGATCGTAATTACGTTACAATCTTAATCTTTCATAACATTTTTGAGAACCTCAGTTTATCGGGAATAGAAGGTGACAGGTGGGCCTGAGAAAATAAACTCAACCCTCACAACTACGCTTTTAAGAACCCTTGGAGATGTCCACGTAAATGTTTCCGTCAACTAGAGTGCATTTAACATTTTAAGTACGCTATTACAAAATATATAAACGTTGATTATATGTCCTAAATGATGAAGTCAATTTTATGTTCACATTTCATAGTAAGCCACAGTTTATAGCACGTAATATGGGTGCTAACACAGTATATACTAAATATATTTTAGTAGTTTGTTATACCACCCATATAAACGATGAAATGCTTATCACACAAATGTGACCGTACCAGTAACCGAACGTGGAACCCTCTGGAGTCCGTCATGGTGATCATTAACTGTTATCATAAAATATTCTATGTAACTTCAGGAAGTTTGGATAATCGAAGAAAGCTTCAAGCGTCATAAAGCTAAATAAACAGGTGAATAGTTTTCAAATAACATAAAAATATCAGTCGTGGTATATAACAATATTTTATCCATTACTGATGGAAAGTCGTCGTTCGTTTGTACTAACCAGATATCAACAATGTTTTTCATACGAAATTATTATTCCGTTTTAAAATATAGTATTCAATAATTGAACGAAGTTTATCGATACGCACCAATATTGAATTACTCTCTCTCGTTATCACACGGGATTCATTTTGAAAATTCCATTATCCTTTGCATTGTCAATTCACCTGGTTTCGTCACTTGAATAATATTTTTCTTTTAACAAATGTTTGTTTATGGAAAATAATTGTTTTATTTTTTACAATAACCGACTATAGTGTATCGAAAAGCTCTCGGTAGATTAAAAAATATTCAGTAATTGATTGATAACCGACTGTTAAAAGGCAGTTTAAGACAGCGTCTTACTTATTACCATGGATGCTTACATTTTAAGCCATTGGAATCAGTGTAGAAAATGGCTAAATGCCATACTAGAATGGTGAATGAAAGCTATGTCATACAAACCTGTCAGGTTGATGGATTGAATGAGGAATGAATGAGTGATGTATTTTAGGATACATGTTAGGATAAATTGAGATAGATGATCATTGCATTTGTTCGTTTTTAGACTATTTAGACTATTTGGATCTATTTTTTAGACTGTTCGTTAGTACAGGTTAGTAAATTAATATAAAGATTTATTTAAATATATTTTGTACACAGGCCCTTTATTTGTTTACAATGTCTTCACAACCATTTAGTTTAATGCATTGAATAGTATTGCAAAAAGCGCTGAATTCGATTCCGCAACTACGATAATTCGTGATAAATGTAACAAAAGTAGAACGAAAATTTTTCTGCCCCTGCTCTACTCTATATTCCTTCACAACAATTTATTTTTGTGCACACATATCAATCGTCTGGTTCTTAATGTGTAACTTACCTGATGGACCGACCGCATTAAAATTCATTGCGTAGGATCAAACGTACGAATGTTATGGGTCGTGTTTTATGCTATGAAATTCCTAATATATTATGTAAATAATGCTTTATATTATTGTTATTTATTTAAATTATGATGCAAAAGAATCTCGTTACATGCGAATAACAAAATGCATCTTTTAAAATCGCATTACGCTAACTCTTTGTTGATAAGATTTTATTCTCTTTGTGTTGAATTTTTCGAAGCGTTGCGCATTCTGTTCAATGTAACTTTAAGAACAAAAACTACCAGAATGTTTGAATGCAATTTACAAGATCCTTGAACAAGTCGACTCCTTTGTGGAGTTTAAAAAGTTTAAATTTAGATCTTGAATATCAAGTAACATGGCAACTGTAACATAAATCTGTTTTAATAGGGGTTCGGCTCTCGATGGAGCTTGGGGCAGACGTATCTGTATAATATTTATTTATTTATTATTTGTAGAATTAAAATAGATTTAAGATGTTAAAGCTTACAAGTCGATCATTCTATAAAAGGTATTAAATTTTATAGAGTATATAATTACTTTGAAACTTTTATGCAGCGGAAATATTAAGCAGTAGTAGGGTAACCGCTTCCAAAAAGTGCACAAAAATTTGAAATGGATCCGAACTACGGTCGCTTTCTTAAATACCTTAATATTTTGGCATCACTTTCTTATAAGTGATACGAAATACTTATGACATGATAATTTGTTGATAGTGCGTGTCTCAGGGCCGTGTGTGTGTCAAATATGGGAAAAGCCGTGCCGTGCGTGTGTCAAATATGGGAATGCTGTGGCCCGATTTGGACACAAGTGAGATTCCATATGTAAATAAGATAGCAATGTAACATATATTAAAAATAATCTGCTATTATTTTAATATAATATCGACTCACACTTTTCACAAATAAAAGTTCAATGGATCAACTATTTTATTATTATTTGGCCTGAATGATATTCCCATGGAAAAAGGTGTTCCAAAAAAAAGATAAGGAACGAAAATTGTCTTGTATTAGTTGATGAATGTAGGTGATGGTCATCTACTTTGCAGTTAATATAGAAATACTGTAATGTTTAAGTTAGGTTTAAATTCCGGCTAGCTTCCAAAATATAAATTAAAGCATTCAGTAACATAATATTTCGAGACGCACAAACAGTGCTTGTAAAGCCAGACTGAGTTAAATAAAACTTTGCAGCCATTTATATGAGCATATAGAAGCGATGCACCTGTGTCCAACTTTGACGTTCCCTTAAGTTCAGAATTGCTTTCGAACACAATAAGTGATAGTTGGAAAACGAAGCACGTGCAAGATTTATGAACTCGCGGTTAAGATTTCAACTTTTCTACTCTTACGCAAGAAAATTAATTTTATATTACCCGAAGAGAAGGAAATATACTAGACTATTCGGTGTTCAGTTAAAATCGTGACTCATATTTGAAATAAGGGAATAATAATTATAGTACATAATACATTTTTCTAATAATACTTATAATCGATCCTATGTACATGTACAAACTGTACTTACTCGTGGCTTTGTATCCATAATTTTTTTTTTACAAGAAATTTGTTTTTTTAGTTATGTATATATAAGTTGAATTTTTTTTAAGCGACCATTGCTTCGCCAAAAATCTAAGTGCCTTCTTTTTCACTTAACGTGTTGTTAAGCATAGGGTAATTCCATAGATAGGTTTAACGGCGCTGAGACCCTTCCATTCCAAACTCTAAATATATTTTAATATTCTATTTTATTTAGATATTTCCTTCAGACTTGAGTGTCTAAAATTGTTTTAATGTGGGTAATTGTTTAAGTGTGCTACCGCTTGCCTTCACCAAAGCTACTAAGTGTGACCAATGCAAGAAATATTTATTAGAGCTAACACTTTACCGCGAAGTAAATTAAATATTTATCATACATTATAGATCGTTTAGTCTTAAGTGTAACTCATGGAAGAATCGAATTTTAATCTTT
This sequence comes from Pontia daplidice, assembly GCA_963693355.1. Taxonomy (NCBI): domain Eukaryota; kingdom Metazoa; phylum Arthropoda; class Insecta; order Lepidoptera; family Pieridae; genus Pontia; species Pontia daplidice. The sequence goes on from CAVNZL010000014.1 coordinate 3,437,559, forward strand.
ATTGATCCTCTAACTTTTATGAATAAATCCAATGATTGAGATACGAGCAATATGAAGTGGAATATTAAACAAAGCCCCTTGCAGTGAGGGTAGGCAAAGTTCCTTTATTAAAGTTCATGAACTATTACCGTGATCGTTAGGAGCAGATATCATAGTTTTATTCCAATCTATTGGTTATATAGTTTTATTCTTGTTAATAAAGAACACAATTTTATAAAAAGTTTGACATCCAGTATCACTGAAAACATGTAACATAATTGTATGATCAGAGAGGAAACTTATCCTTTCAACGTTGTAATATATTACTCAATCGCAATCGCTTATCGCAAATCGCAACCTGTTAGGAAAATCTTTGAACAAAGATTAAAAATGTCGGTTACCTCATATATAATAATATTAATAATACAAAAGCTTTTTTTACTTTAAATTACATATTTACCATTACATTATATTCATTATTTTATTTTTAGCTGGGTAAGTGGTGTAAAAATTTACTTATATTAGGTTAGTATTGATAATTGCTATTAGAGTAAATCCCGTCTTGGGGGAAAGTCTCCTCCGTTGCTTTCCAGATGTGTCTGTCTCTTGTGAGTTCCATCCACGATCTAACAGTTACATCTACGATGTCGTCTGCCCACTTTTATCGTGGTCTGCCTACGTTTCCTTTTCCTAATCGGGGTCCCTTATTACCATTTTGTCGTGCATACGGTCCATCGGTGGTCTGTTAAAACCAACTCATAGAAATAAATGCGTAGTCATTTTTTATCACATTTGGACGTTATTCTATGTTAAATTATTAGAAAAACGTGATAATTATTACTAAATATGACACATGTGGTGTCAGAAAATGTATGCAAATAATAAGTCTTTAAAAAATCGCTCGTCTCTCTCGACAAGGGATGTCTAAACATCCCATTATGTTTGTATATTTTGTACCTCTATTGTCCCTATGGAATATTGTTTTGTTTAATGAATAACGTCAAATATTTTTATAATAAATATTTAATTATTTATATTGGAAATAATTTATGGATATATCCAATGTTGTAATTTTATATTCCCTTTATAGATAGCTGTTTCTTTCCTAATAAATAGAGAGCTCGAAACGTACATGTCATGGCAAAAACATTAATGAATACAAATTATCACGTAGCTTCTGTGCTTTAGTTAGTTTTATCAATCACTTACCACGCTCCAATGTTTTAAGCTAAACGTTGAAAATTATTAAACAACTCCCTAAACTCTAATAGCCAAAATTACTGTCATAAATTTGTACCAACTCCTTAAGGTCAAGCAAGAACGAACGACCTTTAGTATTCTACCGGTAGCAAGGGCGGTATCTGTACGAGTGAAATTAAATAATTTATTTTTATAATTGAAATCAAGGTACCTTTGTAAAACTAAAATTACCCAAAACCAATATGACCCTAGTCCTTGAGAAATAGAGCACAACGATGGCTGCTGAATTCCAAAAGGTTGGCAACTCCAAGCTGTTAATTCCAGAATTTCCACAGACGTTGTCACTTAAGTTATCAGGTCCCCTTTGGCCCTTGCTTTATATACTAAATTTAACCTCCATTATATTAATAAATACATATCAATTATTTTACAAAGTTGTATTATCTAATTTAAACTATTTGAATGTATCTTAATCATACAGACTGAGTACCAAGATTTCCACATTATTTCCCGACTCTGTTATATGACAATGATCGATGTAGTATTTCTGATAAAAATAGGATTTAAAAACAGAATTAACAATATATATTAAATTATAAATATACTGGAAAGCTGGAGCACTATACAAAAGATCGTCGCAACATATATTGATAATTGGGACATTCGCTGCGCTTTAAAGGATTTGCTTATAACGGTCTCTTACTCGAAAGGTTCACCTAATCAGGAATTTTAATAATTCTATAGATATAAAAGGGAATTCCAAATATGTTTATATAAAACGCTAACAATATATTTGTAATAGCTTAACTATATTTTCGCTCACGCTTCGCCTTAATACACAGTGTAAAAACTGGTTTAACAGTTTGTCCGTGACTGCTTTCGTTCATAATTTTCACTTAGTAGGTCACGAGGGGATATATTTTGGCTAATATTTATGACGGTAAATAAAATCAGAATCCTTGTGATAATATTTACGAGACTGGGTTTAATTAGACAGCTCATAGTGTCTTGTGGAGAGATAATTGTTTTTTTTTTTTTTTTTTTTATAAAATAGGGGGGCAAACGAGCTTGCGAGTGGCCCAAGCGGGAACAGCCGCAGCCCATAAGCACCCATCAATGGATGCGTTGCCGGCCCTTGAGGAAAGAGTACGCTCTCTTTTTATAGAATTGTAGGTCGTATCCCGTGGGGAAGACCTCCGCTGGAAGACGATTCCACAGTTCACATGTTCGCAATAGAAAGTGCCTTGTAAAGCGAACTGTGGAAGACTTCCATGCATCAAGATGGTGTGGGTGGAATGCCGAGTTACTGCGGCTCGTGCGATGATGAAACGATGCAGCGGGGATCAACCCAAACAGTTCGGATGAACACTCACCATAGTAAATTTTGTAGAAAACGCAGAGTGACGCAAGGTCTCTGCGTAAGGAGAGAGAATCAAGCCGATCAGTAAGCGAGGGCAGATTGACAATCCGACAAGCTCTCCGCTGGATTCGGTCAAAAGGAAGAAGCTGGTATTTTGGGGCACCGGCCCAGAGATGGGAGCAGTACTCCATATGAGGACGTACTTGCGCCTTGTAGAGCTGCAAACGTTGAACCTCAGTGAAGTACTGCTTGGCCCTACCCAAAACACCCAGCTTTTTAGAAGCCAGCTTGGCCTTGTCTTCCAGATGACTGCGGAATTGTACATCTTTCGAAATGCCAACACCGAGAATACTGAGGCTGTGTGAGGTACTAAGGAGAGTGCCATCAAACCGAGGAGATACGACGAAGGGATCTTTCTTGGCGGAAAAAGAGCAAACATGAGTCTTCGTAGGGTTAAACTCAACAAGGTTTCTTTTACCCCACATCGAAACCTTCTCCAGTATAGTTTCGATTTCGGACACAAGTTTGCTACGACTCTCATCCACTTCAGATCGAGACATATTTGAGTGGCCCGTATAAATTGCATCGATGGTACTGTCATCTGCATAGCAATGAATGCCGCCGACTTGCAACAAGTCGTTGATATGCAGAATGAACAGGGTGGGCGAGAGAACACACCCTTGGGGAACACCTGCATTAATAATCTTAGGACTTGAGCAAGCTCCATCAACCAGAACCTTAATGCTACGTCCCACAAGGAAGTTACCCAGCCATGAGCATAACTCCTTGGGCAATCCATATGAGGGTAGTTTCGATAGTAGAGCCCTGTGCCAAACCCTATCGAACGCCTTTGCTATATCCAAGCTAGCGGCCAAAGCCTCTCCTTTACTTTCGATAGCATCAGCCCATTTATGCGTGAGGAAAGCTAGAAGATCACCAGCCGAGCGACCCCGTCGAAAGCCGTATTGACGATCGCTAATAAGCTGATTCTCCTCCAGAAATCGCAGAAGCTGGCTATTAATAACGGATTCCATCAATTTGGAAAGCAAGGAAGTGATTGCAATAGGCCGGTAGCTGGATGGGTCTGAGCGGTCGCCTTTCTTCGGAATAGGGTGGACTTGAGCAGTTTTCCATGAGCTAGGGACTACACCAGATCTGTACGAGAGACGAAAGAGCCGTGTAAGTACCGGAGCCAACTCAAGAGCGCATGTCTTCAGTACAATTGGTGGAATGCCGTCGGGCCCACTTGACTTGTGGATATCGAGGGAACATAATGCCTTCCGAACATCCTTTTGTGCGAAACGAATTTCTGGCATGGAATAGCCGCAATGCGGGATGGTAGGTGTTGGGGTCCCTGAGTCATCAAGCGTGGAATTAGACGCAAAAAGCGTGCAGAGGAGCTCGGCTTTCTCTTTAGCTAAGTGAGCCATTGTGTCGTCCTCTCTTCGCAAAGATGGCAGAGAAGGTTGGCAGAAGTTTCCCTGAGTTGCCTTAGCCAGTGACCAGAAAGTACGGGATCCAGACGGCATTTTCGCGAGCTTGTCACCAATCCTGCCGATATGATCGGATTTAGCTCTCGCAATTGTGCGCTTAAGATGGCGACACGCTGCGTTCAGTTTCTTCTTATAACGGGCTACATCCGGATCATTCTGAGCCATAGCCCGAACCCAAGTCTGATACATTTCTTGCTTAAGACGAGAAGCTTCCCTACATGAGTGACCGAACCAGGGCCTAGAAGTGCCGCGAATGGGGATGACTGAGTTAGGGATATAGAGTTCCATTGCTTGAACGATCACATCGGCGATAGATTCGGCGCTGGTACCAGGATTACCTTCCCTAAAGCAAACTTCTGACCAAGGGTATGCTGCAAAAAATTGGCGCATTTCATCCCAATCAGCCGATTTATAATGCCAGACACGACGACAAGCAGAAAATTGCGGGCGAGATCTATGACTAATTGGCACCATTGTTCGCACCAGACAGTGATCCGAAGACCCAAGAGGAGCATCTACACTTATCTCATAGTTGTCGGGGTGAGACGTCATCAAGAGGTCTAATAGCGATGCTTGATGATCAGCTCTGTCCGGAATTCGCGTAGGTGTCATGACCAGTTGGGTGAGACCGTTGGCAAGAGCAAAACTATAGAAGCTTCTACCCGAATAATCCGTCGTACGCGAGTTTAACCAATCAGAGTGATGGGCGTTGAAGTCACCGAAAATCACGAATTCAGCAGAAGATAAAGACTCAAGCGAATCGATTGCAGATTGGACATGCTCAATAAGGCGGTCGACTAAAGTATTGCCAGTATGAGACCTGTATAGGCAGCAGTAGATGCGCGGGTGGTCTGCACAATCTACACGCAGCCACAAGGTAGAAAGATCGGATACTTCTAGATGTGAGAGGCGACGGAAATTGATATCCTCTCGAATGAAGACACACACACCGGCTTGTGGCTTGAAATTATGCTGAAAGCAATAGCCTGGGAAGCGCAAATGTTCTTCAGACGAGGGACAAATTTTGGTTTCCGTTAGAAATAATAAGGCCGGCTTGATCGTCTCCAGATGAAAGTGGACGGAATTTAAATTAGAGTGAAGCCCCCTTATGTTAGTGAAATCTACTTGAATTTGATCAGCCGAGTGTTTATTTCTTTTCTTGCCTCTGCAAGAGAGCGTTATTTTGTCCCCCCCAGAATACGTGGGACAGCCTGAGTATGTACACCCAGGGACGGATTCTCCTGCATTTTGAATACAGGTACCCTCCTGGGGTAAATGATTTCTATTTAATAACGCTGCCATAATGATTCGGAGAGGGAGGAGATGAGCTACCGGTAGTCCCACACATGCTAAGCGAAACGCGACACACGTCCTGCGTGGGCCACTTCACGCTTGTTTTCAGTGGGAAAGTGGTATTTACCCGGTCGTGCCAGCTCAGTCAGCTGCATGTGCAGCGTGGCACTCCCACTAATTTGATTGATTTAAGCTAAACATCTACACGCGTATAAGTTCATTAACCATAAATAAATCGTAAACGACAATCTATGTTTCACTGACTGCCATACATCAAATTAGCCTATAAAATATTTTTAAACTATGCAATTAAACTGCTATATTTATTGTATTAAACATAAGTGGACCACAATCATAACAGAGTGGTACTCAAGAGACGGAAACGAATGAGAGATAGGCAGACGAGGAAATTAGAAGATGATTTGAACGAGGTCGGGTCCAATGTGGGTGCCGCTAGATAAATACCTGGCTCGGAAAAATTTTGAGGAGGCCTTTGTTGCTGCCATGCTACATTAGAGTTTATATTAATTATTAATTATTAATTCAAGTAAAGTAACGTTGTTCTAGTACATAATATAAGCCCGAATAAACTCTATTGCATTGTATTAAATACTTGAAAAACCTAACACCTTAAATGCTTAAATTAATAATGCAATTTCATTATGGCTCGTGATTCGGTTAATCAAGGGAAATACAGAAAATATTATAGATAATTGGGTAGTACATATTTTATTTAAAAATTACATAACTTAAAAAAAAATCTATCTGACAACAGTGTTAATTATTTTAATGACTAGGTAACCTGACGTTAAAATGTCACTTGATATCAACATTAATCGCTATGAATATTGCATATTAAACGAGAATCTAGTTATAGCAATATAAGAGTTGTATGTGAATTGTTCAGATTTGTAAAAAAAATCTACTGGTATTTTCTTCAACATGATTCTTTAACAATTATCCTCTGATTTATAAAAATAATAAGTCTTAATACTTTAACTTCATCATTCCTTTCAAATTGCACTTACACGGTGATATTAATGCAGTTCGTTTCGTAAAATTATAAACACTTAATGTTACAAAAATGACGGTTGTAAGAACCCTTAAAGATAAATAAACTAGGAAGCAAAGGAACTAGCAGCACATTAAAAATACTTATTCATAGCTTCTACAGTGATACTAAATGTTACTAGGTACATTATTTCGTGCCCAATTAGACTTTGTTGCGTTCTGAATGAAAAAACAACTCACTGATGGAAAATTAACAAAATATGAATGTAAATCTATTGATAACCCTAATCCGTCTTTGATGGTTTTCATATAATGTGTATAATGTTAATTCATTAATATCTAGTTTAACGTAGACGGTACTTTAAATGTGCAATATTCGCGTCAATTCACAGCGTGCAATAAAAAGATCAATTAACCGCCCTATGATAAGACGTGGCCCACTGTTACCATTATTGGAAGAACATCGTCATTATGGTAACCGCTTCCTTGTAGATTAGAGCCCCAGTACATGCATGTAACTACGTCCCAATTGAAAATTTTAACAATTAATGATAAGCCATGTTGTCATATGTGTTTGATTCAGCATCCGATACGATGACAGCCGGCTTCCACTCAGAAGTTGGTGTAAAGAGATCCATACCTCGCTGAAAAAAGGTTTATAAAAATTATAAATATTACCTATATTTTATTCTCACAAAAAAAGTGTCTTATAAGATCATATAATAATTTGTATCAATTAAAAGGGTCACGATGGAGCCACGATTGTATATATTTTAGTTCGTCTATGATACATATAAACAGTTTTGGTATGACTAAATTTTAAACAAAGTTACTTGATTGTAAAGAAAAATGACTGCTGAGTAAAACTGAAAATGGCTACTTGAAACCACGGTAAAATAAGACACGAAGAAAACCTCTGCTAACACTAGTTATACACAAAATTCGCTCCCCTTTTAATATACTTTTGGCAATGCAAATGTTTGGTGGCCGATACCAGTGCCAACCCTAGGAGTAGATGTAGGCTTCTATAATACTTAAATTATTGGTAAAATAATTTTAATGATTAGTTATTTTAACAAAACACTGTCGGCCATTTTCATTTGAAATAAAACATATATGTATGTGTCTATAGACTGAAGTATTGAGTCCTTACGCTTTGGGATAAATAATGTGTTCTATTTTTATCCACCCATGTTTGTAATATACTTTTGATCATATCCATTTATTGGCACTACAGTTCTTTTTTTACAACTATTGCTTATTTTATTAATAGATGACTGATCCGACAGACGTTTCCTTGTCTTTATTATGAAATAACTATTTTTTTAAATAAAGTCAAACTAACTGTTATCTAAAATGAATATTGTTAAATGGTCTGCCCAATTACACATCAAAAAATTTAATAGATATGTGTTCATATAGTTTACAGAAGAAAATATATGATCTTAGATAATTGTAAAACTCTTTGATTTATACTTACGTATCCTTTATAAATTGCCCATATTACGCCAATAGGAAAGAATATAATTGTCGAAATTCCAATAGCCCAGCCAATAAGATCCGCGAATAGAGGAAATTTATAGTCTCCATAACTTGGTGGTGTCCATTCCACAAGAACAAATATTAAAATTGCCTAGAAAAAGTTATATCTTTATATATCTGTATCGCAGCTTTTTTATTTGGATTCAATACTTATAAAAAGGAATTATCGGATTATATTTTAATAAATAAGATTATATAGATTTTAGCCGTTCTGATAATTAGTAACAAATTTATTTTTATTCTTTATCGCTATGAATTAATTATATTTATATTTATCCTAGGTGTTTTTCGATATAATAAATAAGGATTAGTTAACACATCGAAAACCAAAACGGCCATGAGTGAAGGCGTAGTCCGAAACTGCCACTCTCATGGCTTTCCCTGAATAACTCAATAAAAAAACCACAGTGAAAACTGGAAACACTTTAACAATAATATAACATTATTCGGGAATTTACCTTTTTTGTTATCATTACTAAGTAGTTTTATGAATTCTTAATATTACTAATTTATAGCGAAGAATGCTATTTAATGTATATATCAATAATAAAAACAGTTATAGAAAAGATATTCTCTAAGGGGAACATATCGTCCCAGTAAAAATATCTTCGGCTATCTTTGAAAGACTAACAAGGAAGATATATAAGGCGAGTGTAGATGGCGAAGAACTTTTTTGGATCAGATTTAGAATGATCCAGAAAAAGGGCAGGTCAAAAGCACCCATAACCGACGTGAAAGTAAGGCAAATATAATGAGACTGGAAGAAGCGATAGAGATATCAAGGATCGTAGCAAATAAAGGTATAAAAATGATTGTAATACTTACAAAGCTTACGACTGGTACAGCAAACAGCCACACAGTCTTCCAAAACAGTCTGAGTACGATATTGAATTTCATATTCATACTCTCCAAGTCTTTCATAGCTCTATTTATGCCATAGCTCCAAGATACGGCAGTCACCTACAACAAAGTTATTCTATATAACTTATTTATGTTTTTATTTTCGTTCGGATAATCAGTAGTGTAAGAATAACTTATTCCCAAAAGTTAGGATTTAAATTTTTGACCCCAAATCAAACTTAATATGTTTTTGATATAAAAAATAGTAGTAGTATTGTAGGTACGAAATAGTCTCACATCTTGGTGCTACTAAGGTAAGCTCTTTATAGCTTGTATCATGCGCTACCTCAAGTGATAAACATATATATACTTTTAATAAATACATTTTACAGCCAACCAAAGAATACACCCATCACTCAAATACTAATAACGAAAATCGAACGAGGAAACCCTTATTCAGCTGCAGCATGGGAACCATTGAGCCGACTGGGTCATCAGTGATAAGCCTTATTTAAAGTTGATCAGTTAATTCATTCATTATTTTGTTTTAATTTATGTCTGTAGTATGTGACTATAATATTATTTATCATCAAATATACGTGTTTTCAAAATGTACACAATTTTATTATTTATTAACCGATTAAAACACTGAATAACATGTAAAGTGTAATATATTTGTGAACTCCGAATAAATCGGTTAAGCTGGTTTTGAGATAAAAACGAACGCATATTTTTTTATATTTCTTATATATTTTAGAATAAATGACCCTTTATAGTAAATATCAACTATTTTACATTAAATATGATATTCATTAAAAACAGAAATAAGCTTGAGTAAAAGCGCCCTACTTTATGTACTATTTATATTTGTTGGTTCAGGTTTGACATAATTACCCGTTTTTCAATGCATTCTTTCTAAAGGATTAAGGTCAAAATTAATGAAAGGAAAATTTAATAGTTTTATTCCGGAGATGTGACTGTAGAAAACGATGTCCCGGAGCTTAAAATATGAGCTGCATAAGTCGAGCTTATGATTCTTGGCATAACATTTAACTGCGAATAGCGAACAGTCTTAGTTTCCTTAGTTTTTATAAAGCTAAGTAATTTTGCATTTAAATTTTCAACGTTTAAGATAATTTAAACCGTCTCATCAACTGTGTTTCACCCCGACATCGAAAGCACATTGAACGCCTATCGTATGGTAATTCTCTCTCATCGAAGTACCAGACTTATACAATACTATTAGAACATAGTACACGTCAAATTGTATCGAACGTGCACGTATGTACGTACTCACACATAGAGAATGAACCTGTCAATAAACAGACACTTGTACTATCAATAGAAATTAGTTTTAGTATCGAGAAGAGTAGTTTTACGATTATTTACCTCAGCGATACCTATCAGGAGGATAGCCCACGACGCTGTGTTCCAATCAAGTAAGGTAAACAGATAAACACCGCCACTGAAACACATTGGCAACCCCAGCAGGAAACACATAAAACATGTGAAGGCCGTTACCTAGAAGAATGAGGTTTCATTTAAGAGAAGAAAATTGGTTAGAAAACCTTTATGTACCGGTTATTTTTCTGTAATAAATTAAAATATAAACTGGCTTCTTATATTATTTATAATAAGATAAAATATTTGTCATACATGCATACTTATGTTTACGTCAAATAATTACCTATTTTAAAATTTCTTTACAATAACAAGTAAATGCAAAGTTGCGTCATTCGTTTTACGATAAAATTTCATACCATCCAATATCTTTTCCTCAAAACTGGCCAACGGTCAACTATAGCTGTATTTATCGCTTCGATGCCAGCGAACTGGCTCCCCAGTCCAAGAATAAACAGCATGAAGAAGAAGAGGATACACCAGAGCTGGGGAATTGGCATTTGGAGAAGAGCCTCTGGGTATACAACGAAAGCCAGTCCAGGCCCGTCTTGAGCTACATCTGTTAATTAAGAATATTTTTTCAATATAAATAAACCTCAGAATTTTTGCCTTTCCAATGGACTTTCAATTCTTATATGCATAATACTTTCGCTTCAAATTCTTATGGTAAATAAAACAGTTTGTGCTTAAAACATTTAAGTTATTTAGTATGAGTATTTGATTTTCTAGATCAACGAACTAGAAAAAAGTATTAATAAGAATAAAATATAAAAAGGTAGACAAGGACAAGGTGCTTCACTGCGAGCAGACATTGAATATAAAACTCATTTTTCTAAAACTCATTATGAGAAATCGGGATCTTTATTACCTAGCAATTAAACTAATTAGACGTTTGCCTTATTTAATTGTTGTGGTGTAATACAGATAAATTATTTAAAAGCCTTAAAACATTGGGTGCGCAGCATAAACATGTTTTACATAAAATTTTGATTATAACTGAGAGAGCAATATAGGAATACTGGTATTTTTATATTTATTCATGCTTCTTCATTAACATCAATATGAAATAGCACTATATAAACTAAAGTAATCGTAATACACATAAAACATTACGCTGAAAAAATACGTTAAAATCAAATTCATCTTTGGGTAACTAACAAGGACATTCTTGCGTGTATTCTATTTTATAAAAAATCGCAATTTGCAGTAAATTATCGAATGTGAAAAATTTGTACCTAGAAAAATCCTGAAAACCTTTAACTTACTACAAATTAGCCTTGTCAAGCAGTTAAATTTCTTACTATGATAGTAATAATTTCGTCTACTCTCTAGCGTGGCCCAAGGCTACCTATGCGTACCGAAGACCTATTTGCCCCGTCCAGCTGCATAAACTTATTGCCTTATGTCTCATCTTAATCATGTGATCGACTGGTTCCTTGATCAATAAGATAAAACAAATGACCTGATAAACAAAATAATAATCCTTGCCACGTGATGGTTAAATTTATTGATAAAATATTCATTAATACTGCATCGGCGAGTACCACGTAAGTCTCAATACAAATGGTCGAAGCTGATCATAAAACGAAGACTTGTCTTTCGTAGATATGGAACATGTATTAGTATACTAAAATAACTTAGAATAACGATATCGACTTCAATATTGAGTTTTTATACAATGCAAGTTTGGGATAAAGCGCTATTGAGAGCTACATCGAAATTGGGCACAAGTCAATATCTATTGAAATGGACATTGCGTTCGCTATTGAAAGTAAAAGGCTGTATGAATTTTTGCATATACAAACAAATTTACAACTTAGTATTAGTACTAAGTGATAGAGCCGGATTCAAACTCCCATGAGACCATTAGTATGAGAAGGTTAGGTGTTCATTTTACATCCAGGTCGTCAGTTTTAGGTCATAAGGTGGTAGACTACCTACTAATTTAAATATATATATATATATATATATATAAAGTTTATTTAACTTAATTTGTGTGATAACAATATTATATATTTTAGAAAAAAGTGGGTACTTTTGTACGGAATCGTAATTGACCTTAACAATCATGAAGATATCTTTATTTTCTCGCCTAAAGAACCACAGCTTTATCTCACGTCTACTGTCAGATTATCACCCACTGAACCTAAGGGATTCATTTCCTCACCATACAAGTTACTAAGTGTTTCTTGAGTAAATCGAAAAATTTTCAGTCTGTAATGCCTAAAGGCGCTTAGACCGTATTTATTTAAATTACTAAATGAAGGAAGCCTTTGTTATGAAAGAATTTGTTTGTACGCAAAAACCTATTTAAATAACAACTTAAATTTTACTTAATTAAAAGCATTTTTGTTTGATATAATTGAAAATTTGATCTTATCAACAGGCAAAAAGTCTTCAAAATACGTCCAACAAATATGATGTATACAATTCCATAAACGTGGTTAGCACTGGTCTTCGAATCTAAGTTAACTACCATGACCAGTACCTACCGGTTCACGTCCAGTTTGATAATATGTCAGTGACAAAAATAAAAAACTTTGTTTTTAATTAAAAAATAATACACAAGAAATATAATTAGTCTTGTCAAGCCTTATTAATACCCCCAGATTTGATATTTGTGACTTAGGAACAGAGTTATTTACGATGTATTGATTATTATGTCTACAAATACTTCATAAAAGCAGTGGCTTAATAACGCGCATTATCAGTATATTTGTGGCACATTTATTACAAAAATGTCGATTATACATAATCTATTGATTTTATATCTTTAATGAGCGATATGACTCAACAGTTGGATACATTCTTTATACTTGCCTATTATAACGTTTTAATTATCATATAATCTCTTTAATAGTTTATTATTATTGGATAATTTCAATCTATGATTTTTGTATACGAAACTGTTATAACTAACAAGAAGTAATTATTCAAAGTTGACAAAAAGTTAATTGAAGTTTGTAACATATTATATCATTATCTTCGTAAACAATTTTACCTATCACTCCTATCTTATTGACCGTATATTCAAAAAACATGTTTTTGCTATCCTGTTGTTATTATTAGCAGTCGTCCATAATAAGTATAATTCGTTAACGTTTGAGCGTTTATACAATATTATTTCAATTTTTTTGTGTTCGATGCTATTACTGTTTCGATTGGAGAATATTTACTATCTGAAAGCCTGCTTAATAAAAACTTCTAATTCCCCTGTGCAAAGATTATGCTGTTTATATTTAGTCATTAGTATTAACGATAGTTTAGGCATATTTTATAATCTAAATACACACTGATTTATGCCCCAATATAATTGCCATTTTATCTGTAAATTTAACCTTACATATTGTTTTGGTACTTATATATAGATAATAGAATCAAGTTAAGGTTTAGCGATACATTTTGCGACGTATAACCTGTTAATATACAATATCCTAGTTATAAGTCTAAGCTGCTTACTCGATAAGTGGAATATCTCAAACAAATTTTAGGTATGCTAGTGGAGGTGTATAATTTCTAGATTATCTATGTTTATTGTATAATAAAAATTGTATAATTGTTATATTATTTAATCCGTTTATAATCAACTATCTTTTGTATTATTTTTGGATTAGGCTGTAATAAATTAATGAATAAAAATAATTTTTAAATTCGCACCATGTTCGACCAAACAAAAATGCTCCTCTATTTCCTATAATATGCGTATGAACTTACCATCTACACTAACTCCCATTTTATCCGCCTGGAAACCCAGCACTGAGAAAATGACGAATCCAGCGTAAATCGATGTTAGATAATTTGCGACGCACACAAACACAGCGTCAAAGTGGCAGTTATTCGTGAAATTGTTGTATGATGCCAGAGTGACAAGAGACCCGCAAGCCACGCCGAAGGAGTAAAAGGTCTAAAAAGGATTACCACGATCAGTTCAGTTCTTATTAATCTCAGAGGTCCTAGCTTCAACTCTTGAAGAGATAAATCTAAGGATACAAGTACAATCTAAGATCATTGAAAAACGTACTTAAATATTTTAAAAATCTTCATTAGTTATGAACCTTCATTACAAATAGTTACCGGTTATTTCCGGTATATAATTACTGCCCAATATAAAATGTTTACCTGAGAAGCAGCATCGCCCCAGACACGTGCGCTGAGAAGGTTTTCCCATCTTGGAGTCAAATAGAACAGGATACCTTCACCGGCACCTTCCAATGTTACACCTCTGATGAGAAGTGCTGTCAACATTACGTATGGGAACAAAGCTGTGAAGTACACAACTTTACCCGCCGACTGTACACCCTAAAATGAAGAGGAGTGTATGTATTTTCCATGCTTGTGAAATCCAAATAACTCCCGTACACAACTTCAATAGAAATAGTAAAATTTAAAGTTTCAACTCCAAGTTATAAATCCTTCTTTCTCTTAATATTATACGTTATAACGTTAAAATTTAAATTGCCCAATGGTTATACCTATAAAAATCAAAATCAACTTGATGTATTAGTTTCGCCTAAAATAAACATTTTTAATTCTTTGTACCTTAATGACCACCAAGAACGCTACAACCCAGCATCCAAATAGACATCCCACGAGATGCCACTGAATTGTTCCCCAATTCTCCCATGTTGAGTCTCCAATTCCCAACACACGTTGACTACAACAAACAGAATAGTAGATGTTATGAGTAATATCTGGTTTTTTTAGTTAGATATTTCGGTAAAGGAGGAATTATTTAGAAAAAAACTTTTAGTTCCATTAGCCGTAATTCCTCTTTTGTGACTAGACCAGAACCAGATGCTTCGCAATAAAATAAAATAATCTAAAACAGAATGTCTATTTACTCTTTGAATATAAGATTCATAGAAAATGTTTTTTTTTTTTGTATGAATTTCTTCTGAAACGAAACGAACGAGTAAACGGCGTTTGTTTTACTAGACTCGACTGTATCTCTCTTTTAGTTTCTAAATTAGCATATTTGGGTTATGCAGACGCAGTACTGCTTGCTTCAGAAATTATTTATATCGCAAATTGTGGAATTATTGTGGTCAATTACTTGTCAAGACCGTCTGGTATTCCGACTGGGGTAAATTTACACCATTCATTCCTCAAGGACCTACTTTAGATCCGCTTCTTTGTCTTTACAGCGCTGATATTGGAAATTGTATAAACTTTGATGAAACTGAAATGATTTAATGAAACAAATTTGGTATATTTCTTTCATTCATGTCTCTTTGGTTCTGTCGCTGTTGAATGAATGTTTTTTGATTTCAACTACCTTCACTCTTAATTTTTCTTTATAGCCACTATGCCAACATGAAAAACTAATGACATAAAAATAATATCAAGCGTATCAGAAAAACTTTCACTATTATGATTTCATCCTATTATATCTTGTTTCTTCCGATCATACAGGTTTCTTGATCATCTTATAAAAAGATTTTAAATTTGAAATATTGTAAACCGTACTTTGAATAGATCACTTAATATAATTTAGCCTTGTACTACTTTATATAATGGCTTGAACTGTTTTAATTTGTTTAATATTTGTCATTACTTATTAATCAATTATTCTTATTACGTATAGTGCTGTTTCATGGTTAAAACGGTATAGTAAGACAGAGAGACTGAGTATTTATTTTGTTGAAGAAGTTTAACACTATAAAGATTTTTAGTAAAAGCACTAGCCTAACCTAGTAATGTATAGAGTTAATACCTTTTTGTTAGACTTTAAAATACATAAATGAATCAAATAAAAAAAATACGTACTTATAATACTCTTCAGAAGCCAATATCCTGGTGGCATTAGTGTACCACGGTATGGTTTCGTTGCCATTCAAGCAATATTTTGCATCATACGCCTCGTAACCAGTCATTGTACAGATGTCTGCAATACTCATACACTTCCGCATATAATAAGTTAGGTCTGTGGCAACACCGGTGTTATTTTCCCTACATCTCGCGTCGTATTCTCCACTGTAGCAATCTAGAAGAAAACAGCATTTGTCTCTTATCTATATAGCGCACTAGTGTAAGGCGAAATGTAAAAATTATGTCTGTATAAAGGCTATTATTATTATTATTATTCTATAGCGCACACGATTTGGTACAAAGAGACGAAAGACCGATTTTTTTAAGATTCCCTGAGTTCGTTTTTATGAATAACTAGCAATTGTTAATAAAAAACAAAGACACTAAAATTTTATTGTATTCTATTGCATAAATGGCTTAAGGGAGAATTAAGTCACATTTTTAAATTATCTTAAGTCCGGATGCAATTAGCGCATATATAATTATCATGATCGCTATATATTTATGTTCTAAAGGTGCACAACCATTTATCTTATCAGTTGACACGAGCGAAGGATAAAAATTAAATGATTATTTATTTTTATAACTTGTTTAGAACTGAATTAAATATTGAGCTATTTTCTTTACAGAAAACCACTTAATGTGATTAATATCCCAAATATCCGTGATGATGAAGATGTCCATATACTTAAGTATCTTGAATGATATCGTTTTACGAGTTTAATATACTGGCGTGTCATAAAATTTATGACTTTACGCAAGAATTGCATCACGTCGCGATATAAGGAGTTCGGTGATTTATTTCTTACAATTTCGACTGTGAAGCCGTGGAAATTTTATTTGAAAATGATAATAAAAGTCATATAACACCTGATGTGATGCTGAGTCAAAGGTTTGAATAGAATTTCATTTTGATCAAAACGATTCGTATTCGATTTTTCAAACTTATCAACGCTTTAGGTTATTTGTTCTCGCTTCGAATGGGAAATACAATCAATTATTCATCGCTTAAGCGTCGCAATTCTTAAATTATTCACTAAACTTAGGTAAACTTAAAGCTAACCTAAAACTAACTGAGTATATTTAAATGAGTTCTATTCAGAAGCTATGGTATAATTTGTCTAAAACAAAAGTTGAACCAACCATTTGAAGTATCAAATCGTTCAATCAAATCATAGTAATGAATAGAGTCTATTGAAATGTTGTCATATGAACGATATGTATTGGCGAGTAGTTATATTAACTTTATTCCAGTCTCAATTTAAAATACACCATATTTTTAGTATACTTACAATCAGTGTTATAGTCATTCATGCAGGTTCCCCACTCCAAGTTACCTATTATTGAAACTATTGTGTAGTACAGAGTCCAAGCAACAATTATCATATAGTAGATAGATATCATACTGATGACCATTAAGGTACAGTATCCCACGCCAGAGAAGAATGGAGAAATAGACTGGAAGGCCTTCAATGGTCCAAGGGCGGTATACTGTCCAACAAATAACTCCAAGTAGAAAATTGGTAGGCCAATTATCATGATCATCAGGAAGAAAGGGATCAGGAAGGCACCTAAAAAAGTAGAATATTTAAAAATCATGTAACTCTCAAAGTAGCTTCAGTTAGATAGTCGTATATAATATGAATCGGGAGTGTGATCCCATCTCAAGTGAAAGTGTAGGTTGAGTGTAATAGATATTAAAACTTTGGTTTAAAATTAGAGAAATTTGACAACATTAAATTATCTTTTTTAATTAAACTTTGTCTTTATTTTTATTATTCTTCATCATGTCTGATTCCCATTAGGTGAGGTTAACAAAATACAAACAACAACATGCTGTGCCAATCCAAAAGCTCTCGCTTTGCCCACTCTTTTATTATTGTATATAGTAAATTATTATATTTAGTATTTCATAAAAGTAAATTATTACACAACATCTTACAATTCAGTCATTGTGAATTTTTTAAGTTGGAGTTCGTTCCAGTTCGATTGTTTGGAATTGGAAGGCAGAGTGCCGGTCACTGTTTGAAGAAAACTATACATCAACCACTGAATTCAACCAGCTGCTATATAGGCTTTGGCTTGACATATCATGTGTGGTTGGATTAATCAAGGCATTAACGGACTTGAGGCAATAGTATTGACATATCTCTGTGAGCCACTCACCACCGCCATTCCTGTAGCATAGATACGGAAATCTCCAGACATTGCCCAGGCCGACCGCATAGCCCAAACACGCAAGGATGAATTCAAGTGGACTACCCCATGATGCACGCTTCGGTGTTTCCGACTCGCTGACCGAAGTTAGGTCCTTAACTGCATGCTGCGAATGCAATGCAAAAATTTGAATATATGAGTCAATTACGATTTAAAAATCACTCGGTGAGACAATGAAAAATGTAAAAGAAGAATACATATAGAGAATAAGAATATATTTATTGTTATTTTTTATTATATTCAGACAAGCATTTATGTTAACAATAATTTTAAGAGTTATTCTTATAAGATCTCAATTTTTTTTAATAATTCAACGCGTAACAACATACATACAATAAGAAGCGAAGAGTGTCATGTTGACCGCTAGGTTTTCGATGTAATAATTTTATCCATTGCTGGCAAGATCAATTTAAAAACAAAAGATAATTTTGCTTATACGTAAACTTAAAACACGACAGCGTCTTTGAATCAGTTCGTAACTGAAAAAATCTAGGATAAGTCCACTATATTTTACAAAATTTTAAATATAAAATTCACTTGCCTCCTTCATAGAGTTATTTGCGTCAACCATTGCAGGTAAGAAACTTTTGATTCTTCGTAGAAAGCGGAAACTATTAGACCGGACATCGACATATAAAAGATATCGACTCGAGCGACTAATTTCATGACACGACACGTAAAAAACTGACCAATATCACCGAGTTACTTATATTATCAATACAGATAAGTAATCAATATACAATCAGTTAAAAGAAATGATTTTCCTATCTCGGATTAGTTTGTGCAATATTTAATAATAACGAGGTAATTTAATGAAAATTTCGTTACGTATTTCAATTGACTTCAACTTAACAGCATAACACGACATGGATATAAGGTCAGCAAAATGTGATTTACGTAGCTTCAATTTAATATTAAAACCTGACGGAAATATCATGTAAAACATAAATTTGCATATGCTTAAGAACTTACTCATCCACATAAGATGAACAACGCCCAGTGATTAGCCTTCTACAGCTGTTAATGTCCAAGCATCGCGTCATCTGCCATTTGAGCACATTCAAAGTCGGCGGATCTAAAAGATTTACGATTTAATAGACTTGATAAAATTTAATTTATTTTGATACCTTTGTTTTCTTTAATTTTCCACAAACAGAGGGTGGAAAATGAAAGAAAATAAAAGTTACGTAAAAGAAACTTAGAATCATTTTGTTTGATTAGTTTGGAATAATTTGTATACGAATGGAATTTTTTATTGTTTTAGCAGATTATTACTAGTGGTCAAATGTTCCATTGTATTAGACCAATTTATTAGCAGTATCCCGCGAAAAAGCTTCATGACACACTCGACGCACATTTCGGCCGACACAGGAGTATCGGGACGTTCGCCTCTACGAACAAAGTTCACTGAGTGTACTCGCGGTCTTCCGCTTAGTAAACCCTACACTACTAACTAATGATCAAATAATTCATAACAAAAATTCAAATTTTCAAACAATATAATGTAAGAACCCAGTTAATTTGATAGCCAACAAAAGCGTATCAGGAATTTTTATTTTATAAAGAAAACATCTTAACGCGACAAGAAGCCATTGAAAGGAATGAGAAACAAAACAACATCTTTCCTGAGGCTATATAGATTAGTTAAAGAGCTACATATAATAGAAGTTTTCAGGACTTCAAATGCTTATAACTAAGAACAACGGTATGTTTCATTGAAGGAACACAGGTTGAATGCATGTGTAGTCGCGTAATATGAATCAAACGGAACATTGGGTTATAGTTATACCTAAATATCTCATGATCTTGATAGATGATGTTAATAGTCTTACTTTTAATTCCATTAATTTGTATGATACTCCACCAAACGAATTACTCAGTTCTAATAGAAAAAAATTTTTACCTAACTCATGTCGTTTAATTTTTATATGATTTCGAATAATCTTTCTTTGAGACTCTTTGATAATCAAGTGATATAAATTTTCAAGTGAGACTTGTCCATGAAAATGATTGTCTATGCGCTTGCAAAGCATTAATACATTTAACGTGCGTGCGTTAGATTTAAAAGATTACTCTGTAAATCATAGATTATCTCTCAAGCTACAAGTCATTGAAAAAAATGAAGAGAAAGTATCCAAATTGCCGCTCATTATGCAAATGGAAACATCTTTTATCCATGCCTATTACGTTGGGCACAAAGAATTATTTGTAATTTGCAAAACAAGATCATTTCCAATTTGTCTAAAGTTTCCTATGTGCTTTTCCCGGTACTAATGAGCCAATGTATTTTTGCATTACGCTCCGGTTTTCTAAAGTCGTAAGAGAAATTGCTGCAATTTAAAATTGTTACGAATGCTTGTATTTAATGAGGAATAAGAAAATGTATTTAATGACAATTGTGGTTTCCGAAAAGATATGTCTTCAAAGATTATCTTCATACGTAGTTTTTGAAACGGTTATATATATATATATATACTAGCTGATCCCGCAAACTTTTTTTTACCATACATGTGATTTCAATTTTCAATTAATAAATAAAAAATAAGGGTTGATCGTATGTTGTATCATATAAAATAGAAACTAAAAATTTTGTCTAAAAAATAAAAAATAAAATTTAGGTGTGGACTACCCTTAATATTTAGGGGGATGAAAAATAGATGTTGGCCGATTCTCAGAGCTACTCAATACGCTCACAAAGTTTCATGAGAATCGGTCAAGCCGTTTCGGAGGAGTTCAAGTTCGATCCCCGTGACACGAGAATTTTATATAATATTGTGAATCTAAACCATTCCCAGATCCCCTTGAACACACACAAAAAAATTTCATCAAAATCGGTCCAGTCGTTTGAGAGAAGTTCAGTGACATACACACTCACAGAAGAATTATATATATAAAGATATCCCCGTGTGTCTCCTCCACCTTAATGTAATCATAACACAGTGTGTTTACACCATACCAAGAATTTCTTATATAAACAATACCCATTGCAACATGATATTTTAATAAACGAAATGCTGTTACATATTTCTACAATCCACTCTTACTAATTGTTTCCTCTTAAGAGCTTGAGAATTATGTATCAACAAACGATCACTTAGGCTAGTTTACTTTAAGAATTGTAATCTTTAAAGTTAGTATTAAACGGACCTCAAATCGGAACGGTTGTACTCATTTAGTTTTAATATTTATAAAAAACCCTTATTCGCGGACCCGCTGCTTGACTATATACATAACATTTTGGTATGCCTTTATTCCTTGTTCAACATATATCCGTTCTATTCTTGAAACAGTATAAGACGAAATGTTTTTTGTTATTATGTATATTTCAGTATTTTGAGTAGCTTATTAAATTTAAGTTCTAAGAAATTGTCGCGACACGTTTACCTCAACGGAATGCTATGTCATCAAAAGCTAGAACGTCTGTTTATAACGTTCGTATTAATTAATGAAACCGTCTCGCACAGGAGTTTAAGTTTTAAGCGAAAAACCGTTTTTGAGGTTATTTCATTTCAGACAGTTACAATCTGACGCGTACTAGTCTGGATATAATTATGGAATGACTTCCCACATCAAATAAATAATTTTTTGTTAAATAAATATTTCTAGTATTTACATGGCATGCCTGAAATGTTTCGTTTTTTGTATGGTAACCCCCTTAAAAATTATGAAATTTCATACAACCTGCTGTCTCATTAATTAACGGGACCCTAAAAACATTAAACACGTGACGAAACTCTGTCACACATTTCCTGATTTAATTGATTTTATTTTTAAAACCCTGATAAGCGGTTGGCCAATTCTTATATTAGTCTAATATTCCAGTATTGAACTCGTTTCATAGGTACATAAATTATTAAATAAAAGATTAAGTTGAAAAGCAACCACACATAATCTTATTTATAGTACCTATCTTATATTCTGTAACAGTATCTAACATTGTTTACACATTGATACCACACATTTGATATCATTTTAAAGCTTACTTAGAATAAAAGGAGATAGAAACCTACTTGAATATATTTTCATATATATTCATCGTATATGGTTTTAATCTTTGAGCCTGATATGTTTGACACATACATGCATTCTTACTTAATTAAAAACTTGTGTACTTCACAACAAACTGTTCTTGATTATATTATGGTGCATTCATCTAAACAAACCTCTTCAGTCTTCTAACATTGGTCTGACGTGTCAAGAATTGTGGGATAATATAAAATGAGATTAAAGCAAATATACTTAAGATACTAATGAATTCTGATGTTCACTTGTCATGCATGCCTTAGGCGTCAGCAGCACCAACATTGATTTAACTTCTCCAAGTCTGTATACGATTCAGAACTGAACGCTTCAGAAGGCATCTTCCGCCGCCCTCCACCACTATATGACACCAGCTGTGTCCACCAGAAAGTGTCCACCCATGAACAGTTCTTCATCAGTTCTGCATCAGAGTTCTAAAAGTAGTTCTTTGTAATTTTAATTTTCTTCATTTGTTGAGTTTTGCAATTTCACTGTACTTATTTACTGGAGTTGGGATGATCGCTCGTTGACGATGAGGCGGAATGAATCGATCAAGCTAAGAGTATTTTAAGTCAATACATATTTCAATGCCGACCTTTGAAATATATAAAAAACTCTTATGCAATTTCTTGCTTACGACTATTTTTTATCTACATTTAATTATCACTTGAATACCGCGAATCTATTATCTTTAAATCTTATCAAAAAGATATTTCACTACTTATTATAATGTTAATTAAACAGATTATGAGATTGCTCTATTGACTTCAGATCCCGAATAAAAGTCTATAATTTATGATTATAATAATAATTATTTACTTCAAGTACCATCGTAACATTTTATCACTAAATCTTAAAAACTAAATTATACAGGATTGTCACGACCTAGTCGGCGCAAGGGTGCATAATAAAGGGTCCCAGATTTGAGTCCCGGTAGATTCACCGGTGTAAAGATAATATAGATATGGTCTGAGTGTTTAAGCATGTCTTTAAACATGTTAGTATAGTATACTTATATATTTCTCAGTTATGTTAGCATCCAAAACACATACTACAAACAGGCTCAAGTCTAACCGTGCACCATCCTGTATAATACAGTCCTGATGTAAGGTTAAATACAGTGATACAAATGATTTAAGATTTCAGATTTACTATTTCAAATCTATCATCATAACATTGCTAGCCATCTAGTACATTAACATCGCGTTTTTAATTCGAACTTTAAAATTCTTGACGGCCGACACGTAACAGTAATAATTAAGTCATTTCCAAGAAGTGAGTAGTTGATAAAGTTCGTTTAAGCTCCTCACTAGAATGCTTAACGCGGAAATTACCTGACGGAAGCTCGTGCCGATTTGAAAATTACCGTGATTGTAATTGTTATAAAAGTAAAAAGCAGAATGATTAAGTTCCTAACTAATAGGAGCTCTCTCAATTTTTAATGATTTAGGGATATTAGATCTGGTGTCAAAGAAGCAAGAATATAACAAAGTCTATTTTAAATAAAAAAAAAGTATAATTGGCGATATCAGATTTCAGTATATTTCATGAGCATTTATTTTACTCGTATCAATAGGCAAGTAGGTGATCACACATTTATTCAGTCTTATGTCGTATGACGTCTTTGAGTACAGACATTCACAGACAGGATTCAAATGTTTGACTTTAGGATTGAGAATCGTAAAGCACATCATAATGTCAAATATTCAATTATAGTATGAATAATAATAATTTATTTTTCCGATGCTTGAGGTTGGTTTCTATAAGGTTGCCTTTGGTCCAAAGAAAAGTGTCTCAAGTTTTTCTATCAATAAAATATATCAAATAAATATCATACCATCAAAATGTAGTTGGTAATAAGGGAAATTTATACAGTCGAAACAAAAATGTGAAGACGTAACGAAAATCATATTTATATTAGAAACTGGCAAGTTGTACAACTTTCCGATTTTGTAAGAAATACTTATTTTAATATTGCAATTGCTGGTTGCCCACTCGCGTTTATTGCTGGGGTGAGATCCCAGTGAATAGTTTACATAAATATTTCCCTAGAGGCAAGGAAACATTTCATATCACGAGAGCTGTATACTAAATGCGCTCGGGTCTGATTGGCCAAAGAAGGCGGTTTAAAATTTATACAATTTATATAGTTTTATAATAAAGTTTGTAATTAATAAAAAGGCTGGTCTGTTTATCTTAAAATTAAATAAATTATTTTACAGAAAAATTAAAAACGAAAAATTTACATGTGTCTCTGTCTTAAATAAAAAAATGTTTGAAATAAAGAGACTCTCTTTATATCTATATAATATTAACTAGGTTAAACAGGAAAACAGTAACATTCATTATGTTTTTAATAATAATTTTCACTTAAAAGTAGAATTATTCATCAGTTTAATTAATTCATATTAATGCTTTGACGTTCATAAATACATACGATAATTTGGATTTTGATTGACTTTGTCATAACTCATAAACACTGTTTACCGTATTATTAAAATCGATAAAATCATGTTATTCTATACTACGTCATTATAACAGATATTACTTTGTCGTTTTATTTTGTCAACTATACAACGTTTCTTTTAAATATTTGCGATATTTATTTTTGATATTGTAAGGTCATTTTTCAAAGTCAAATCCGTAGCTTCTCATCAAATCAATAACGAATCGGATAGAATGGGCTGGAGGCGATAGTATACTGTAAAATATCATTTATTTCTCTTATCATTGTCTGAAGTATCGACTTTTGAACTCCGATAGTCCTTGAACTGTAGTGCTGTGAAATAATAAATATATCGATGGTATTGATCATTTTTTTTTAAAGAATTGAGTCAGCCTTGCCATATGAGTACACATGCCCTCGTAATGTGTCGTGTCAAACCACTACCACGACCAACTAAGCGAAACTAGTAAACATGTTTTTTTACAATTGTCAAAATAATTGTGTGATATTTTGTGATCCTACGCTTAGTCTTGTCCTAAAACTTTTTATTATTATTTCATTTTCGCTAATTTTAAGTTACGACATACACATATCACATTTATTTACACCGTCAAATACGCATTCATAAAAAATACATTGGTCATCGGAAAACTGCATTGCAACAAAATACAATGCTTGAACCTTATTATAGTTTAGGCTGCATTGAATACATCGATAAAAGCACATCACTATAGAGTGGCTGAGTGGAAAATGTAATTCATGGAGACAATAAATGATACTGAAGAGAGCGATCCGTCTCGCGGGTTCATTAGTAGATAAGTACCGCACTGGTGATTGACGAGATCTATGTACACACATAATAGTCCATTGATGTCGATAGCATAGAGGGGGATTCATTCCACTACACCACATTATATCATAATCATGATAATTACTTACTTCTATCATAAGAGGGAAATATAAATCTCCCAATATCGAAAGCCAGTGTCACACCGCGTCAGTCACCCTCGGACTGAGCTCGAGACACACGCGATTCATGTTGTAAATTTGTAAGTTTTTTTTGATAAGTTTGCTGCCTGATTTGTATATCTTTATACTATCAATATTTCCCGTACTGGGAACTCCCAGTGGGATTAAGACGTCTGCTGAATTGGAGACCTACCGCTGAGCATACAATTATTACTGATTACTGGCTACTTACTTGCTGACTCCTTGCTGTTGCTTTATGCTTTTCTGCTACCTGCTACTACGCACCTACGCTTGTTAGGAATACTAAAAAGCAAGTGATTACCAGGGGTGTACGGTGACGGTGCGGAACTTACCGACCCTGATTTTTATAGACCCATCATGATTATTTTCTTTATGTAATTGTTAAGTAAAATCTGCAATTTTATTTTAGTATTATTAATTTGTTTTAAAATAAAACTTGACACAGTAAACCTGTAAAAATACCCAAAATAAGACGCAAATATGGCCGCTGTCAGGTAAAGTAGTTTTTTTACCCTATGGCTGTTGATTGTGGTTTATATTCTTATTACACTTACAGTATTAATAATTATAAACACTTATAAAATATAGTGGTTCGAGATATTTCCGAACCAATACGACTTAGGGACCTTCAAGAAAAGAGCTTATCGTTATTTGAAAGGTCGGCAACGCACTTCAGAGGCCACTGATATTGTGAGTATCCGCGGCGGTATGGTGACCAGCTGAGCCTACTGACCGTTTGCCCCTTATTAAAAAAAATACAAAACATATAAAGCGAATGTACAAATGTTATTAAAAATCCACGTAACAAATTTACGGCATTGCGGTAAACAACGGGAAGTCAGTGGGGCTCTTAAAATTTAATTAACAAGGAAAAGAACGTAAACAAAATTCGTAGCAATAAGCCGAGTATTAGCACTCCCAAGGAAATTGAATAAGCTTTGTCCATTTAAATAATTAATGTGTTACATCGTGACCGCCGCCCGCTGTGATAGCTATTTTGGGACTGAAGAAGTCACTTTATTGAAGCTATTCCAAGCCCATTTGTTAAAGGAGACAGTGAAAGATTTGAGAAGATTACGCATAAGGTTAAATGTATTGGAGAATGTAAACCACATTGGAATTGCTTGACTTGGTAAAAGTTTGACTATAATATTTTCAATAGCATTCCGGAGTCAGTTAAAGCGGTGCAAAATGTAATTAGTAATATGTTAATAACAATCATATAGGAAGCATTTCCAAGGGTTGATAACGTATGAGATCATACTAAAATTAATGAATGCAAATGAGTCAATTTCACTACAGAAAGGTTATCAAGACGTGATTCGTATTTGTTTACCAAATTTTCTTACAAATTACAATTGTTATTATAATTATATTTATTTGTAAACCTCAATAAAACATTTGAACTGCTTACAACTTGAGCATGACAAGCAGACTATACAGAACTACATCCAGTATTTTATTTACATATTTATTGATATTAAAGGACGATACGATTTATATTATGAATTTAAATGAATCTGATGTGGTCTGAGTTTAATTTAGCAATAACACGGTAGTGAGTTACTAGCGTGGACTAACGAGATAAAATATTTGCATTTTATAATGACGCATTCACATCGCCGCGGTTACATTGATGAATCTATTGAAGATTTTGTTATGACCAACACTTATTATTATGGTGTTGTCATGAAATAACATCAACATATACAGAATATGCATCAATAAACTTTTCAAAAGTCATGACCTAAACTAGGATTTCGATCTACAAATCGATATCGACACTATTATCTAAAAAACAAGGTTTTGACTCAAGGCCCTTCCATGTGAACATCTGAATGGTTATAATTTTAATGGTTGTAAAGTCAGATTATGATCGGTGTTTGGAAAGATTGTCTTTTGTTACTTAAATTAATTAAACTTTAAACTTATCTGTTGAAGATTCTCAATGAGGTCCTAAGTAATGGGTGTCGAGGGGCACATATTACACTCAGCTTTTATTAGCCTATTAATATTATTTTCTCATACAGAATTTAATGAGTTTCAAAAACACACGAATAAAAAGTAGTATAAAATATATTGTTAAATATTTTGTATTAGATTTAAAATGTTTACGTCTTCAAGGTAACTCTATAAAAACGCCCCTTCGAGCCTGCGCCAGATCTAACAATTTGATAAGATTAACCCACAGATTCCCTGAAGTTAGTGGAAGGGAAATTAGGTTAGGAACTTTCACTTGTCCGACTAAAGCTTTATCACTTTACGGTTGCTATCAGGCCCAAAATCAACCCTTTCAATTTGAATGAAATATTTGTTTAAGGAGATGTGATCTGATGTTTCGGCTTTTGAAAATTCTTGGCTTGTGTGGATTACTAAGTAAAGAAATTTATTCAGTTATTTTATAAGTGGTTATTAAGTAGATCAGTTGATATTGTTGAACTAATAATTTTTTGTTTATTTAATCACAGCCCACTGCCATAACATAGTTAAAAACTACCTTAACCTAAACTTACAAATAAATACTCCTGCAGGCCTCACTCAATCTTACCTAGCCTGTCACAAATGTATCTTTCTCTGGTGCAGATTTAATAAATTTATGAACTATCGACACCATTCGCGGTATCGCTAGTTTCTGGCGAAGCACCGTTCGCGAATTCCACTCTGACAATATAGAATGCCGTCGCGACCTAAAGTTGTCCGGTATAGTATTTCAAAATATATGATTTGCACCGTTATAAAATTTACAAATATCATAACTAATTGCATTCAATAATTGTAATTATTACAAACAGAGAATATGTTCATATGCAATTGTAAATCTGTAAACATAACGTATAACAAAACGGGAAAAGTGCGGGATAACTCGGAAACGGTTCATTTTAACGCGTTTTTGACATCGCATCCAGTATACTAATAGTATACTGGAGTTTGACTGCCCGGTCGAACCCTACCGGGAGCAAAATTCAAAATTTCACATTATTTTTCAAAATTTAATTAAGATAATATTTACCAAATTAGAGCAAAACTATTTTTGTACAAAACGGTGCACCGTAGGTTAAAAATAACACCATTACCGGCTTTATTAGAGTGAAAAAGGGTTACAGGGTTGTGTTGTGTGCACCGAACCTCGGACCCCCTCCCCCGCCTTACCACCTCACCCCCTGGGGGAGTACAATTGCAACCCCACGGAACATACACGTGTGACGGCTCTATCGACTCCCCCTAAAAAGGTGAGTCGCTTGAGCTCGCTCTCAACGCACTCACGCGCACACACACACAGATACTACACACAAACACACAAAGACATTGATCCACACACAAACACACAAGTGTGACAGCTCTTTCAACCCCTCGTGACTCGGGGAGAAGATTTCAGCTGTCCACTTTGACATTCGAACAAGCACACACACACACAGGCATACACACACACAAATAATCGCTCAGAAACTTAAGTGTAGCACCTTACTCGACTCCGCTGATTGCAGCGGATCCCTCGAGTAGGTGCGCACGTGCTTAGGCACACTTGCACACACACACACACACACAGACACACCCATATAAGGCGTAGGTTAGGTGGCCCTCTCGCGCGCTTTATTGCAAGAAGTGATACACCGTTTCCGAAGGGTACCAGAACTGTGATACTAGGTAAAGCAACAGGGGCTCTCCTTTTGGAAACCCCTCTTAGATATAAGTAATTGACCCGGCTACCACCCTTTTGGGAGTAGACCTTAGTATTAGTTTTTAGTTTATTGACTCGGCTACCACCCTTTTGGGGGTAGACCTTAGGATTAGTATAACGACTATTCTACCATCCTATAGGTGTAGATCTCTTATTATCAAGACTCGTAACTGTTTTACGATACAAAGTTTACAATTCTGACACTCTTTTAACCTATTTATTATTTATTATCTATTGTATTAATAATCAAACAACAAAAATATATATTTTAACTATAATAAGCACTAATTTTAATTTTTTATGTTATTTGACGCTTCGGTCTACCATATAGTGTAATACTTACGAAACAAAACACAAAAACAAAATGGTGATTGGTCTTAGGACCCCCGTTAAAAAACAAGAAAAGATTGTAGGACAAACAGCCGCTGAATCCGGCACAAGTAGGCCCTCAGTTAGTGACCAGGGAAGAAACCAAACCCAAAGGCGTAGTGAGCAGGGACTGGTCCAACCCTTGGTCGCACGCTTCTCCATTTCTCCACCGAAACAAGACGGGAAAGAACCCCCGATTAAAACACTGCAAAAGAGTGAAGGAAAAGAAAAAGACCCCCATGCTCCAAGTCTCGGTACCAAAACTCCGGAAACTGGAAATGGAAAAACATACGAAACAAAAGAGACGGAAATAAAGGGACTTTTCCAAAAAATTAACAACCAGCTCGAAAGTGTCAGGAACCTAAAGACGGAAATAAAAATGGAAGTTAAAGCAGCCACCAAAAGATTACAGGAAATAATAAAGGAGCTGTTAGTCGAAAGAAAGGAAAGCAAGAAAGGAACTCTGGAGACAGCCGAAAAAGAAGGAGAAGGCGGAGAAGCTAAAAAACCAGAAAGAAATGAAGCAGCCAAGGAAGGTGAGTTGGACAAAAGAATAGAAAAACTCGAGACGATTAGCAAAAGCTTTGAAAAAATGATTATAGAAAGTGAAGAGAGGGTCATGGCGAAGTTGGGAGAAATTAAAAGTTATGCCGAAGTGGCAGCAGTAGCAAGGACTGAACCTAAGGAGGATAGAAGCAGAACCGCAGGTTTCCAAAAGGAAACTGGACTGTATTCTCTGATTGTGGAGCCGGGTGAAAAAACCGAAACGGCCGAAGATACAGTCCAAAAAATTAGATGCTCCCTTAACGCAAAAGACAATGGCTTTAAAATTGAAAAACTACAAAAAATAAAAGGAGGAAAGGTGGTCATTGGTTGCCGCACTGAGGAGGAACGAGCAAGGGTTAAAGAGAGAATTACTCAGGACAATAATGGGATTACAGCGAAGGAACTTAATAATAAAAACCCGCTGGTGCGTTTCAAAAATATATTGAGGTACAACACCCTAGAGGATATAAAAAACGCCCTCAAAACGCAGAACAGGGCAACGACCGGAAGCCTATCTGGGGAGGACTGGGCGATGACGGAAAAGCACCGCCAAAATGCCAGGAATGCGCACGAGTGCCACGTCATCGTACAGGTCACCCCGGGGATGTGGAAGGCGCTGACCCGGGCGGAGAAGGTCCATATTGACCTCCAGAGGGTCTGGGTGGAGGATCAGTCCCCCCTTGTGCAGTGCGCCACGTGTCTCGGATACGGGCACACGAGGAAGCACTGTCAAGAGGGCAAACTGACCTGTTCCCAGTGCACAGGCGAGCACCTCAGAGTTGACTGCCCAAATAAAAGCCAGACACCAGAATGTATTAATTGTAAAAGAGCTGAACTGGACAGTGTGGACCACAGCGCGTTTAGTACTGAATGCCCAATACGCAGAAAATGGGATGCATTGGCCAGAAGGTCAGTGGCGTATTGCTAAAGTCCCCCTAGGCGAAATCCGAGTAATACAAGCGAACGTACAGAGATCTGCCCTCGCCACGGAGGAGTTAATTATCGAGGCCAAAAAACGGCGTATCTCCATCGCGCTCGTACAGGAACCCTACATAGGAGCGGTGGGAAAAATGAAGGACTATACAGGCACAAGAGTCTACCAACAAATCGGAGTTGGCAATCATACTAAAGCGGCTATTGTCGTAATAGATGATAACATCCAGGTCACACAATACCCCGAGATATCCAGTCCTAATATGATTGCCATATCTGTAAAAACAAAAAGAGGAAAACTCAACCTAGTCTCGATGTACTTCGAACCGTATCCAAACCCCCTAAGTCCATACCTCCAGACACTAAAACAAGTCGTCGAGAAACTAGGACGGAGAACAATAGTGGGAGGGAACGTAAACGCCAGAAATGCCTGGTGGGGGGATAGGATAACTAATAAGAGGGGAAAAGAAGCAGAAGCGACCTTCCATAGCGCTGGCTTGGAGATCTTAAACCAGGGTGGGACGCCAACTTTTAACACAAACAGAGGAAACACAATATACTCTAGTTGCGTCGACGTCACGGCAGCCACGACTGACCTCCTCGGTCTCATTGTAGACTGGAGGGTGGACCAGAGTGTGACCAGTTCGGACCACAATGCCATCCAGTTTGAGATCACCTCACGGATCAAAATTGACGATGGACACGCGAGAACAACTAGAGTGTACAATGTTCGGAAAGCGAACTGGACCCACTTTCGTACGAAAGTTAGACAGTTGCTTGCTGAACACGAACTCACACCACAATACATCAACACCTTAGACTCCACTACACTTCTAGAAAACACCATAGTTCAATACACACAGCTAATTACAGACACTTGCGACACACACATTCCAAAAATTAAAGTACAGAGAAAACACACCGCCCCCCCCTGGTGGACAGAAGAGCTAACCCAAATGAAGAAAGTCGCCTTAACGATGAGAAGGAAAATCCGGCATTGTTCCGTGGTCCGCCGACCCGTTGTTATATCGCAATACAGCAAGGCGAAGCAGGAGTATCTGGAAGCAGTGAACAAGAGCAAGCTGGAAAGCTGGAAGAGGTTCTGTGAAAAGCAAAATGGAGAAAGCTTGTGGGATGGCATTTATAGGGTCATCAGGAGAACAAGCGGCAAGCAAACCGACCAGCAACTCGTCAAAGATGGCAAGACTCTCTCCTACCAGGACTCTGCGCACTATCTTGCGGAGACCTTTTTTCCGGAAGATACGAGCGCCCGGGAAACCTGCTGGCACACAGAAATACGGAGGAAGTCCAAAGCGATAAAAGAATCGGGCCATGATGACACTCATGACCCGCCTTTTACACTGAAAGAACTCGCGGAGTGTGCCAGGAGCTTCAACCCCAAAAAGGCCCCTGGAGGGGATGGGTTAACGTCAGACATCTGCAGTGAGGCGATTTTCGCGGACCCGGACGTTTTCCTGGCATTGGCGAACAGATGCCTTGACCTAGGCTATTTCCCCAGGATTTGGAAGAAGGCCACGGTAATTATCCTCAAAAAACCAGGGAAGGAAAACTATAGTCAGCCGAAATCATACCGACCCATTGGACTTCTACCAGTTATGGGCAAAATAATAGAAAAAATGCTGGTGAAAAGACTGAACTGGCACCTGGTCCCCCGATTCTCCCCCAAACAATACGGATTCATGCCGCAGCGTGGTACCGAGGACGCCCTCTATGCCCTGATGGAAAAAATCAAGTCAGGCCTAAACAACAAAAAGGTTATTACGTTAATATCACTAGACATAGAGGGCGCCTTTGATAACGCTTGGTGGCCGGCCATCTGCGTGAGACTGACTGAAGAGCGGTGCCCATCCAACTTAGCACTACTAGTGCATAATTATCTCAGCGACAGAGAGGTCCGTGTCGTCTACGGAGGAGCTGTAGCTACAAAAACAACGAACAAAGGTTGCGTACAGGGATCCATTAGCGGGCCCACCTTGTGGAATCTGTTGCTGGACCCCTTGCTAAAGACATTAGAAACAGCCGGTGTGTACGCGCAGGCCTTTGCTGACGACGTGGTCCTCCTGTTCGAGTCCAACACGGCGTTGGAAACAGAAAAATCCGCAAATGATGCACTCGCACAGATCTGGGAGTGGGGGCACAGAAATAAATTAAGATTCGCCCCCGCGAAAACCAAAGCGATGCTCATCACAAGACGGTTAAAATATGATACGCCAAGACTCAGCTTGGGCGGCACACAAATAGGAATGTCAGACAGTGTGAGGATTCTGGGCTTGACGATAGACCGAAAGATCACCTTTAGCGACCACGTTAGAGCTGCCTGCAACAAAGCCATAGGCCTCTACAAACAGGTCTCAAAGGCAGCTAGGGTGAGCTGGGGCCTTAGCCCAGAAATTATCAGAACAATATATACGGCTGTCGTCGAGCCCATAGTCCTCTACGCGGCCAATGCTTGGGCAGACGCGGCGCAAAAAGCTTACATTATTAAAAGATTAGACACAGTACAGCGAAGTTTTGCCATCAAAATGTGTAGGGCATACAGGACGGCTCCACTCAGCTCCCTCAGAATGCTGGCGGGTCTACTCCCCCTAGACCTGAGAGCGCAAGAAAACGCAATCCTATATCAGATTAAAAAGGGGCATATGACCTGCGAGCACTTGGAGGGAGCTGAGGTGGAAATGAAAACACCATTCCACAAAAGTCCCCACCCGGCAAAGATAGCATTAGAATATGTTATCCTAACCAATGAGGAAGTAGCAATAAACAGGGATAGCATTCAAATATACACGGATGGAAGCAAGACGCAAGAAGGGGTGGGAGCTGCGATCTCCCTTTGGAAGGGAGACAAAGAAGTAAAGAGTCAAAAGCTGCCTCTGGCGCATTTCTGCACCGTGTACCAGGCTGAACTGGTGGCGCTACAAAGAGCGGCGCAATTAGCGGTGCAGCGGAAAGAGACCGAGGTCCTCATCTACAGCGACTCAAGGTCTGCGTTAGATGCGGTTGCGGGGGGACGCTCTTTCGATCCCCTAGTCACCGAGATCCGCGAGCTTCTTACCCAACACCCAGAGAAGAGTGTCAAACTTTTCTGGGTTAAAGCACACGCGGGGAGAAGGGGGAACGAACGAGCGGACCAGTTGGCCAAAGAAGCCACCAACGCAAGGCGGAGGCCGGTCTACGACCGCTGTCCGCTATCATACATCAAAAAAATCAATACGCGCAAGCACGGTGCAGAAATGGGTCAGGAGACAGTCTGAAGAAACAACCGGGGCGACAACTAGGATGTTTTTGCCCGATCCAGAAGCCGCGTACAAAATCGCAAGGTTCAAAGGATTCAATCCGGTCATGACCCAGATTTTGACAGGGCATGGGGCCTTCGCGGAATACCTCCACCGTTTCAAAATAAAGCCAAGTCCCGCATGCGAATGCGACGGAAACGCAATGCAAACGGTGGAGCATCTCCTAGTGGAGTGCCCCATATTCGCCATGCAAAGGCACGACCTGGAGCAAACTGTGGGAATGCGGATAGTACGCAATGCGCTACCCGACATCCTTGCGGGGCACAGGTCGGCCCTGGAAAAATTCTGCGAGCGGATTCTGGATCGGACAAGAAGATTCAATGGCGCTAAAATTGTAAAAAGATATTAGAATATATTAGAATAAAAATACAATAATAATGCAAAACTTTGTATATCATCGAAATGTAAACTCTAAAATGAATGTAAAATAATTATACATACAATAAATAAAGAAAGTAAGTTAAATAGAGAATGAATAAAGATATAGTAATAACGTAAAATTAATGAATGCAAAATGTAAGTCAATAAAAAAGTTAAAATAAACGTGAATATTGTGTATAAAGTATTCATATGTAATATATAGAAACAATGTAAAATGTTAATGTAAAAATTATGAATGTAAATAGAATACGAACCAAGAATAACATAATGTACATTAATGTAATAAATAAAGCAAATAAGGTCCTTGATAGGCAAAAGTCAAGGGTGGGTTCGCAGCTCCACGGCCCCGGGGCGTGGAAAAAAAAAAAAAAAAAAAAAAAAACGTATAACAAAAAACACTTCAAACTTACTAATGTAAGGTAAGGTAATGAGGTGTTTGTAATGCTATTAGACTTTAGAAATTGACAAAGGAAATGCAGGAAGAGAATCAGCGATGCAAGCCTGCATTCGAATAGCGTGATATCGTAACATTGTTGTAACTTGACTGCTAGTTTAACTAGAGATCAATCTACAAATGTATGGCTAATCACCCGTATGGAAAATCACTATATAGTATAAAACAAAGTCGCTTTCTCTGTCCTTTTGTATGCTTAAATCTTTGAAACTACGCAACGGATTTTGATGCGGTTTTTTTAAATAGATAGAGTGATTCAAGAGGAAGGTTTATATGTATAATAACATCCAATAAATAGTAGAGAAGTACTGTTGTATTTTTGAGGTTCCCGGCCTCCCGGTGCGGCAAGAGCGTGCCTATAAATAGCGCGTCTGAGGCCGCGGTTTTCCCTGTAGCACTTTGAATTTAGCAGCGATCGGACGCTTTTATTTTTCTGTAGTGTTTTTAGTATCAGCATTGCACTCGTGCGAAGCCGGGGCGGGTCGCTAGTATAATATAATATAATATAATATAATATAATATAATATAATATAATATAATATAATATAATATAATATAATATAATATAATATAATATAATATAATATAATATAATATAATATAATATAATATAATATAATATAATATAATATAATTTTCAATTGATATACGTAATAAGTAATGGTTGTCTGTTGTCTACCCAATTAGAGATTACTGACGATAGCTCTTTTTCTTGTAAGTTTTCTAGAGATAAATTTCTGAGCAAAGCTTTTAAGAATAAGTAAAAGTTTTATGAACGAAATCTTTTATATCTATGACATAGATTTCTGCTAAAAATACTCTTCTTATTATAATGATTGACGCCTCATAATTACTGTTATAGAAACGTTTAATTCCAGAACGTATAATAAGTTACTTTGAAAAGTGTCTGTTATTAATTGTATCTAAAGCTTAGGACTTTAAAAGCGTTTTATTAAATAAGGATTCTAGAAGTCCCAGGTGATTCAGTAACTCTTTCAAGAACAATGGCATAAATATATGGCATTATAGACATACTATTCACTGATCATTTATGTTTGCAACAATTTCCGTTCCCAGTCAACACGGCTCTCTTATTTATGTGAGGCTTCACTGTCCATCTGTCTTTTTGTCAACTTCGTAATAATCACGGTATATGAATTCATAGTCGTCACAGCTTAATATAACTTAATTTGCTGCTATAACAACAAATATTAAATATATATATGGGGATTACCAAACACGAAATGTGATATTTATGTTTGAATAATGGAGACGAAATTCTTCTTCAGCGAATCCGACACGCATTTCCGCATTCTATTGTTGTTTATTTATTATTCTGTTATTACGTAAATGTATATTTTGTTACTAATTGCTGGAAAGTACTCGAAATGTTGAGTTATTGAACTAGCGAAATAAATTCACTGTATTCCCCGATAAAGAAGTTTTATATTTACTAGGTTATGAGTACATCTACCCAACTTCTAGTCTGATATAAGTTACGTTCAGATTTCGCTCCCACAATAGGACCACTAAAGGTAAGGGTTGGGAATTTTTATTTAACAAGAACAAATATACGTCACTCAAACGTCCTAGTAATTTTTCTAATAATTTTAATCCATATTTTATCGATAAAGAACCCTTCTCCTGTTCAGTATAATTTATTTGCAGGAACCAAAGAATCATTGTTACGTAAAAACCATAGATTTTTTTATAAACACACAATTAATGTTTGCAAAATAACAGTGAGCGCTTTATTTCTAAGTCATCACAGATACTGAAGCGTCTAAAGATAATGATTCGTCTTCAATTTGTTTATTTACATGAAGTTATAAAATCCAGGGCAAGTATCTAAGTCGACTCGAATAGAACAATCTCTATCGAGACTGGCAAAAATATACGTAATCGCAAGTCACTCATTTTCAATTTTTTTCCAATAAAATGCAAATATTACGAGAAAAATCCTCCTTTAAAGGCTGGTAACGCATCAGCAATCGTTATAAAGCAAATAAAGTAGGTATCCATGGGCTGCGTAATACCATTTTGGGTGAAAAGCAAAGTCAAAGTCAAAGTCAAATTCATTTATTCAAGTAGGATCGTTACATGATCACATTTGCACGTCACTTAAAACTAAATTTATAGGCTTGTTCACTAACGCGCCCGAGTCTGAGAAGAAACTACAAAATCACTCACGATAAATGTCTGGAATATAAGGAGATATGCAGACCAAACTAATGTTATTAGATATTACCATATGCAAATCCATTTACATAATTGAATATTATTTGTTTAGTCAAGTGACAATGTTACTTGTGAGATAATTCGGATGCATGCAAATTGCTTTACATAATTAATACTACCATTATCAGGTAGTATATATTTTTAGCATTTATAAGTTATCGTAATTCGTCAAAAAAATTCGAAATCTAGTGGAGCCTACGGTTTCATTGTTCATTATATTTTGTATAAAATTGATTGTGAGCAAACCAAATGCTATCCAACCAAAACATTATTAGTATTAACATTTACTAAACAATATGAAATTACAATCTACAAATTCAATAGAAGCCGGTAGACGATCGATTTAGCTGATACAATTCGTGCTTACGTTGCAAAGCTTTATCTTTGAAACCATTCACACATAGGCATTGATCTCGGTTCGATGGCTGGAGTCTACTCTTGACTCATTTTGTTCTGGTTCGGCATATTTAAGTAAAGAGAGTTATTTTAATGCTATCTGTTCCTGACTGAAGTTTTTTTTTTTTTTTTTTTTTTTTTTAATAAGGATGAATTGCCTTCACAGAGACAAATCATTTAAAAATTACGATCTAGCCTAGAGAAAGACTAATGAGTAATTTACATCTAACTTAAATTGCTAAAGTATATATAATATCAGAATAGTGTCCACTAACACTTCTTACAGTCTCTAATAAAGGTCTGACACTTTTTTAATGTGTACTTAAAATATTTAAATATAATTATAGCACATCACTAATGACGCTAGCACTAAAAGTCCTCTATACTAAGGTCCCGATGAAGGTCGTCGTTTCTAATATACCAAGGAGCATTGACAATTCCTCTGAGTACTTTGTTTTGGAAGCGTTGGATAATTTGTATGTTGTTCTTGTTGGTACAGCCCCAGAGCTGGCTACCATAAGTCCATACGGGCATGAGGACTTGTTTGTACAAAAGTAACTTGTTTTGCACTGATAGTGTGGAATGCCTTCCAAGCAACGAGTACATTTGATTGTAGCGAAGATCCAACTCTTCGCGTTTTTTTTTGACGTGAATCTTCCATCGGAGTTTGGTATCTAGCGTCATACCTAGATACTTTGCCGAATTATGGAATGGTACTTTTACTTTTTCCAAAAATACTGGCTGGTGTTCGTATGAGGTTTTATTAGTAAAGTCTATGTGAATTGATTTTGATTCATTTAATTTTATCCTCCACTTTTTTGTCCACATAGTTACTGCATCGAGGGATTTTTGAAGTTTTATTGCCGCCTCTTTTTGAGTAGCTGCTGTAGCCATGATAGCAGTATCATCAGCAAAGGTGGCAATAATGTTATCTTCTAGTCTTGGAATATCACAGGTGTATAATAGGTACAGGACCGGACCTAGTACACTCCCTTGGGGTACCCCAGCTTTTATTTCTTTAAGATTCGAATATTCATCATCTTATCGTACTCTAAACATTCTCTGTGTTATGTATGACTCCATTAAATTTGAAAATTGCCTTGGCAGTAACTTTCTTAATTTTTGGATAAGGCCTTTGTGCCAGACTTTATCAAAGGCTTGAGCCACATCAAGAAACACTGTGGAGCAAACATTCTTTTCTTCTAGAGCCTTTTCAATATACGATGTGATTCGGTGAACCTGATCAATTCTAGTAGGGGTAATGATTTTCCCTAAAACCAAATTGGTAATCTGGTATAAGATGCTTTTCGTCTAAAATAGGCTTCAGTCGTTTCAGGAAGAGTTTTTCAGAGTTTAGCTATTATGCTTAACAACGAGATGGGTCTGTACGATGTGACTTCGTGGGGCGGTTTACCAGGTTTAGGAACCATAATTACTTCCGCAACTTTCCACATGTCAGGTACATGCTCGAGTCTGAATGTAGCATTGACTGAAGTAAAAAATATTATATATATGAAGATATTTTTAAAATACGGAATTTTTAAGGTTGTTATCAAATTTGTGTCAACATTCATTATGCTCGCTTAAGGTTAGATAAAATAGTATATTTTCGCATAGTGTATAGATAATTGGTCACTTTGTGTGTGTCTTTCATTGGCATATCCTTATTTTTCATACAAGATAATTGTATCTTGTGATACCAGATACCAGTAAACTTTATAATTTGTACATTTTACCGTGCGTGACGTATGGTTACGTAAGACAGGGGTTTTAACAGAACATACAAAGGAAGTGCGATGGGGATAAAGAGAAGGCACAAAGTCACGTCGATAGAAATACCAAGCAAATGGAAATACCAACTAACACCTCAATCGTGCTTAGTAAAGTTCACACTTTGATTACAAATACTACTCGTTTACTACGATCAATAGGAGCGGATATCTGTAAAATGTTCTAAAAACGGGAAATCTACCACGGCGAACCGTTAGTTATGAGTAAGATGGTCGTGGCAATAAAAGTACGTAACTATGGTACTAAATGAGTTAAGCTTAGTTTTGATAGGAGGAGGCTAGCTCAGAACAGAATCCCCACACCGTGGACGAATTTACCCGCGGTCTAGGCTTGTCTTTGTACTTGGAGCGAATTCATACTCACGCGTACCATCTCGAAGTGGAAGCGAATAGGGGTAACGAATTTAATTAACTCCACTTTGCATGCCAGTCTGAGAAACATAGATCATGACCTATGCCTATACCTCTGTGGATTAAACTCGGTTAGGCTTCAAACCTTCCAATCAAATCAAAACTTTCAAACCAAATGGTTGGATCCATTAGGTCCATCGGAACCCGACAATATATGTTCAGGAAAATCTGAATGCCTTTGAAATGAAAAAATACAAGCGTAGGAAATATTCACAGAGATATTAAAAGATAAAAAGCAGTGCATTCAATGTGATATTTAACAATCGAATAAAGCCTCCACCTAACAGGCTTGCTGGAACTTACTTCCTTTTGGATTTCAGCCAACGCAGTGTATTTGGGTGTCATATTTTTACGTTGATTTATTCACAACTGTGTAATATTTTGACAAAGATAATCTTGTGATTATGGTTGTCCGTTTTAGCAAGATGAAATCGTTATCATTGAAAAAAAATTCATCTGCCAAACTTAAGATTGAGCAAATATAGTTATTAGGAATGCTTAAATAACTGAATTTTAGATATAAGAAATTACTAACAACCAATTATAAATTTTGAATACAAGTCTAAAGTGAAAATCTTTATAGATTATATATATAGCAGTTTATAAAGATAATATAGCATTGCTCAGTTCACAAGCTAAAGTCACGTAAGAAATAATGCATCCGTGACCTACAAGTAACTATCCTCAGCATATAATAATAACACTTGGACTAGCTCCATACAACCAGTCCTGCTGCTAATTGATTGCAAATTTAAATATTTATAAATACCCGCGATTCATAAATAAATTTCATGATCGAATTTCTTAACAACATTTGCATGTACAAGAATGCGTAGAATTAATAATAATTTATCGCCTGTTTGATGAAGCCTAAACATTTTCCTGACTATCTTTGTAAGTGGTGGAAAATCAGTGAACTAGAATTCTATTTGAAGTGATGAAGTTTCTTTGTTTTTGGAGTAAGACTTTTATCGCTTTAAGTGCGCGTAGCTTTAT
Source organism: Pontia daplidice (assembly GCA_963693355.1). Lineage (NCBI taxonomy): Eukaryota > Metazoa > Arthropoda > Insecta > Lepidoptera > Pieridae > Pontia > Pontia daplidice. The sequence continues at coordinate 3,478,666 of CAVNZL010000014.1, forward strand.
GGGAGTTGAATTTTTCAAATGCAAAACTATTTTTTTTGATACTATTTCTTTAAGAGTAAAACAAATCAATTTAATTTAATACATTTAAATACAATTTATCATCTGGTTGCTGAGACATAAAATATTGTCTCGTAGGTATGATTAAATTCAGTGTACATATTAAGTAAAATCATTCTCTCTTTAACTCCCTAGAATACTACCAATTCTATAAAATTCACAGTATCCAATATAAAGCGTTGCACGTTTTAGTTTTATATTCAATTTGTATGCTAATCTTTCTATTGAAATTCTATTTTAGGTAAAGGTTCTAGCAAAAATAATTTCCAGCAACAATTCAGAACGGTTTAATATTTGCATTACTTAGCACAATCGTATCTTATCTAACATTAATTCGTTGCACGAAATTCCGCTATAAACCTACATGATAAGTAAATAAAGTCGTAACCACATTTTGGCAAAGCTTCCTCGCTTGATTGCCAAGTGACGTATGAGAACTTTTTGCAAGACAGGAAGGATGTCTAGACCCTAGGCTTACTTCCGCTTTAGTTCTCAATAGTTTTAACTTTGAATTTTGAAAATGGAATTTATGTTTCATATTCCAATCCTTATTTGACAATGCTATAACGAATTATTTATTTCTATTGTATGGCTTAGCATAGGTATATTTTTAGGAACGTAAAATATATATTTTACCGTTGAGATAATCCTTTTTGCTGGTATTGTGTTAATGTACTATTTTCAGATACTCAAAAGAAAAGCTACATTGTACTCTTTTACCTTAAACATGTATTTAACAGTTACAAAGGACCGTAGATTCTTTTATGTGAAATTAGTGTGAATCTGAGGCCAGCGTAGTGCTATCGCAACTGTAAACTACAATGCTATTTTATCACCTGCCGGCTACACTTTAAATGCGACAGTTAGACCTTACATTGCTTTAAATATAATTTGTTTTAATTTGGCTCTCTCACCTAATAAACAAACGCTGTGGAGTCGATAAGCTGAAAGTCAGATCAATTTTCAAATTTCGTATCTTAAGTGCAAAACCGACATCCTTTATATGTTTTTGCAGGTTGTAAAAGTTTAATTTTAATGCATTATACAATTATATTTTATTTATTATATTTGGTTTAAAGCTCACAACACAATTTAATTAATATTTCAAATCTTATTTATAAAATTCTCGTGTCACAGTTTTCGTTCCGATACTCCTCCGAAACGGCTTGACCGATTCTTATGAAACTTTGTGTGCATATTTGGGAGGTCTGAGAATCGGACAACATCTATTTTTCATCCCCCTAAATGATAGGGGTAGTCCAAGCCTAATTTTAATTTTTTGTTTCTATTTTTTATGATACAACATACAAAAATACATATAAACCTAAATTTTTAACTCTCTAAGATCAACCCGTGTTTTTTATTAATTAATTGAAAATTGAAATCACATGTATGGCAAATCAACGTTTGCTGGGTCAGCTAGTTATTTGGTTTAAAGCTCACAACACAACACCCAAATATTAAAAAGGTGGCGTTCTGTTCATGCCACACAATAGTTTATGGTTTATTTACTAATCATTACTAACATCTAAGTCTAAATTGTTACTAAGCTATTAATATGGATATCTGGTCTGAAATCATCATCATCATCATCATCAGCCTACATTCGTCCACTGCTAGACATAGGCCTCTCCCAAGGAACGCCACAACACTCGGTCCTCGGCCTTCCTCATCCAGCCACTACCTGCTACCTTCCTAAGGTCGTCGGTCCAGCGGGCAGGAGGGCGTCCCACGGTGCGTCTGCCTGTTCGTGGTCTCCACTCGAGAACTCGTCTACCCCAACGGTTATCGGTTCTTCGGCAGATATGACCAGCCCACTGCCACTTCAGCTTGCATATTTTGACAGCTATGTCGGTCTGAAATAAACTTTTGTAATTGTTAAACATACTTGTCATACATCGTGAGTTGTAAAACCCCCTAGTGGTTTTTTGGTGCCTGACACATATATTTGTTTATTTTTTATAAATGTATTAAATAGTAAAAATATAATTTTATTGCAGTTATATTTTAGTAGTACAATATACCTTAAGTTATTGATTGAAACAAAATGCTAATGCAAGTAAAGCTTTATTTCATAGGAATATACATATACAAATATATCTTATACATGAGCCATAACAACGCTTCAATATTAAGGAAACAATATTATGTAATTCCACGAATGTAAATACATTTCGCTTCACGTCACTAGAGACATTATGCTAAGCGTGAAATGTCTCTTGAATCAGTAAACATGTTAAACATATATTATATACAGTTAACTTATAATATTACAAAGTTTGAATTAATAAAAAATAGGAACAGAGCCGGGTAGCTATCCCAGCGCTAATGTCTTTCTCTACAGGACGATCTCAAAATATGACCTGATATGTGGATATAGTTAAATTTTATAATAATGAGATAGGAATATAAAATTCACATTCCATAGCAAGTATTTCACGCGAAATGATATTATTCCAGACATTTTACATACAATTGTGATGAATACTCTAATAATAGCGAAAATAACTTTAAGTTAACATTGCATCCAAAGTAAAGTCTAATAAATATAAATAGCTCGTTGCACATTGAGTTCTTGTGAAATTCAAATTTCTAGAAATAAATAATTCATTCAGCGTTAAAGTTTTATATATATACATAATTCACATACATTTTAAATAAGCTATACTTATATAATTAAAGAAAAGCGGACTAACTGCACAGAATTTTCTCTTTTAGTCTTAACCTAAATAAACATTTTTATAAAAGTGTAAAATTTGATTAGACTGAAAACGTTTAGAATTATGTATTAATGTGGCATTTAGTAAGATTTTAATAAGATATTATCTATAAAGAAATAAGAAATAGAATGTATTTCAATTTGAAAAGAGCGACAACTAATTTTAAGATTGGACGGCATTGAGTTCTTAATTATAAATTGATTTAATTTTGATTTTAAATTATTTATTATGATGAAAGTCGGGTTGGACTATTAAGTCGAATTCAAAGTTGTAGCTTATTGACAAGACTGGTGAACGAACTGATCTAAAACAACTAGTACCAAGCGTTGGTTTCGTTCATTCAGACATTCTCTATATTCGTCTACCAGCTGATGCTCGCTACTTCAGGATTAGTGTGTCAAGTAGCTTATATTAGCTTAGCTTAGCGTGGCATAGAAAAAAACTAACATTGAAATTATCAAATAAATAATTTTATAGTCGCATTTGACAAATTTAATAGAAGAAAAATTGCTATTTCGTTGTCGTCTTCAAATTCTCTCATTTTCAGTGTCATTTCCCACTCTTTCTACCTATTATATCGATTAGGTCATGTTTATCTATTTAACATAAAACAAACTAAATTCACAATGCAATAATAATTAAATTTTACAAACAACTGACATACTAAAACACAGGAATAACTCTAATAACAACATTGTACAAATACTCAAGAATTCAAACTAAAACTCGCGTATATAACAACACAAAGAGAATAAGAGAAATAATAAAATGCGGGACCTCGGAACTAGACTAAGCACTTAGCTTAAGCAGAGCCTCCATAATCATTTTCTTAAGTCACATATTTTTATTGATATATTATATAAGTTGAAGTGGCGAATTCTATCCATACTCATTGCATGTTAATAGAAAAGGGGTCGTTTTACTCACCCACACATTCACATTTAAAAGAAGCAAGAATTGTGAGAGAAATCACGGATAGTCGAAGCGATTTTTCACTGATAATGATGTAAAATGTCACCTAGAAGCCTACGTATTTCTATCTCCGCCGCTTTCACCAGCCTATACGATGCCTAGCAAAATTTCCTTTAGCCAGATTTTATTCCCGAAATATATTCTTTATTTGTGGACACCAGATTCATACCCGTTTTTTTTTTTTTTTATAGAACAGGGGGGCAAACGAGCAGGAGGCTATTTATTCCTAAAATATGCAAAACCATGAAAAAGATATCCTATTTTCAGGCTTGTTTAGTACTAAATAACATTTTCAGTTCAGTTCAGTTTCAAATTGTAAATAATGAACTAAATGATATTATAATTTGATCATATCCCGGTTTATTAAAATCTTTAAGTGGTATATTGAAGGTTGAAGCGCGCCCAACCTTAAGTTTGAGTCATAATAAATTTCAATCAACCGCTTTTACTAATGATCTTAATTGCTCTAATTAGTCGCTCTAATGAGATGTATTTTTAATGAGAGCTCAGCTTATATTACCCATATTTTTTTTTACTATATGCTGACGCGTATATCAATTTAAACATGTATTGTATATACATAAATTAATTTGCTTTGATTTTGTATTTTCTTCCTAATATTTGTGAGGTATGCTTTAGGATGCATCTATGATTTTGTCTTGCGTCACTTCTTATGTATTCAAAATGTTTTCATATAACAAATTTGCTGGTGGCATGATTTTATTATTTGGTTAATACAAGTATAGAGTGCTTATGAATGCCATGCCTCATAATTCTGTGATATAAATGGATGCGCTCTCTTCTCAAATACACCTGATTTGGTTTCCAACTTTTTATGTGCATATAGAATTTTGACCTCTATACTAATTATAAGTATAAAGAATTTGTAGTAATTATTGTATTTTGTTTACCCAACGAAATGACAATCTCTTTGAAAGACCGAAAATGAAATGTTAAAAACTTTTAAAACAGATACTTTTATTATAAAGGTATAATAACTGCAAATTAACGGTTTAAGTGAAATTTCAAAGGAAGTGTACGAATTTAAAACGAATACACTTTTAGGGAACAAATTTAAATAGGACAAGAGTAATACAGGGGAATTTACATTTTAACAAAGCATTGTTGCTTAATGAATTCTGGACGTCGATTTGTTTAATACACATACATTTATCTGCCTTAATTTAACCGTTATTGTGTCTGCAGATCATGCGGTCTTGGGTTCTGATCCCGTAGGAAGAATATTAAAAATGAAGCCCTGGCGATTTTACAAATATTTAATTATATCCCTAATTTACCCAAACTTATGCGAAGTTACTAAAAACTAGTGGTAAAAATAAATGGTAACTACATAATTGCGAAACAATTTCAGGATACACTTTGCGCTGTGATCACCATGCTTCAAAACGTAACGTATCGTACGTTACGTAACGGTATTATGCATTTTTTTTTAAATATATTTGTAAGTATATTTTATCAGTAGCTAGCACCGATAACAAAAGCTAGGGTTAGCTTACTTTGGAGCTAGCCAACCAACAGCATTTGAAATTTTATATTTCTTTAAAAAATTATATAATACCTATAGTGTAAAGGAAAATAGAAAATCGCTATACGTCACGTGTCTGATTCAAGCGAGCTTACTGTACAATTTCATACAACTCTTCCACATACAGTACGGTCATTGTTTAAGTTTCAATACGGTGTTCCAATTAAGCATTTCACGACAAAGGTTTTAAGCATATATGAATTTTGCATTTAGTAGAAGATTTGTACTGGTTACTTCGACACAGAATACCGAAATGAGCTTAATCGAAGCTTTTATGTGACACACTTGAGCTGCTTCGCCGATTTTCATGTGTGTGTGTGTACAACCCACCTTAAGTACATACATACAACTGTTATGAAATGTTATTTTCTATTTACAACTATTAACGAATATTTACTCTTTACACTATATTCATAAGATATTTATTAATTATTGGAATAATAATATCTATTAATATCTTTGGATATTATCCAATAATTAAATAGCAATAAATAAATAATCTATCCAAAGCTATTTACATTATGGCGTTGAGAATAATACTTGGATTAAATACACCAATTAGCTCAGTTGAGAGCAACAGTTTGACCCCAATCAGAATCGGTGTCGAGTGTAATTTATTTAAGTCATGTCAAACATACCTATTATATTTGGAATATATAATACCAATAAACTGGAATAAACCAATAATTCAATTTTAAATGGTTCTTTAAATAACCAGTTTTAAATTTAATCAATAGTAAATTGAATTTATTATTTTAATTTTATTGGGACAAATTTATACACGATTTGGCACAAGCTTTTTTAGCCATCCTCGCCATTTATAGCTTGTGTAAGGTGCTAACAGAACTGATAAACATATATATTTATTTATACTTTTTATAAATACATATATACGAGTATATAACACCCAGATCACAGTAAACAGTTATGCTATAAACCCGGATGCTCTGTTTCAGCAGCCCGACATGGTGACCATTGCGCGAACTGGGTTGACATAATAATTGACGTCAGATTCGTAATCATATACGCGTTGTGTTGTAAATCTCATTTCGTTCAGTTGAGTTCGGTTTGAGGTCAGTCAACAAACGGAAAGCTATTATTATATATTAATAGAGGGCAATGACCTCTTTCTGTGAGTATATGATGAAGCAGAAAGAGTGTGTAGAGTGCCAAACGGTTGCTGAAGACCGCAGGCTGGTCTGTCCAGAATACATACTGCCAGCACAGGTTTTGAATAAGCCCTATGTCAGACAAGCATCTGGGTCCTTCGGGATGAATGCCTTGGTGAGCCATTTTAGAAGCGTTTGGAGGCTGAGGTGTGCTGTGTGTGTGCTAAGGCTGAGGTGTCTTAAAATTAATTAACGCTACAAACCATTATAAAGGCAAAGTAAGTTTTTGAATACATTTTAAGTGCCTAGTGCACTAAGTAAGAAAACACGCGTTGACTGAAGAGATATTGAATTAATTAAAACATTGAAAGTCAACAAGCCAATTAGTAAAAATAACCAGCCATTCTACATCGAATACCCGTATTACCCAGATTCCTCGAATCATTTGTGTTCAAGTATCAACTTGAGCCATACCGCATTGGTTAAAATTCAGTCCCAAAGGCAGAAATTCTGATTTCAACTCGCAATTTCGATGACTAATAAGCCAGAGAGTAGTGGTACTTAAATTATAATCACCACATGAAAATCGAATGCGTTTGAAATGACGGCGTATGTGATTTAATGAGGTTATGTTGAATTTACTTTGAATGTGCAATTTTAAATGAAACTCGTGACCGTTTTATGATTCGATAACAAATAAATTCAAAGTATTAATTTAAAAATTCTCCGTCTCAAATACATACGCATAAATAATGTTAAAACTGCTCCTAACTAAACAGAAAAACTTTTAGCTATATTTTTTAAGTTTCTGAAAGCTTTTAAACCGTCTTCAAATCTTCCATCATTAGAATGCTACATAAATTATTGACTCTCAGCATCTCTGACTAATGTCGTTAATTGGGAAAATAAACGAAAGATGTTGGTGAGGATCAACGCATGTGAAACAAGGATGAACAGAGTGTAATTAATATTGAAGTTTTTTTTAAAACAAATAGAGTAACTTGTTTCTAAAATAACTCTTTAAATATAATTTATATATTAAATATTACGTAGAAAATTTATAATAAAAATTTGGCAAAAATATGTTTCATTGGATAAAAAAAGGGTGTCCTCTGTAGCCGTTATATACAAAATTCGTCTAAAATAATACAATATTTTTATATTAAAGTACGAAACAAAACACTAAAACCGGTAGTAAAATCTTATTTTAGAACCTAATCACATACAATATCATTCCTCCTCGTATTTTGCGACATTGGATGTAATGAAATTCATTCACCTTGATTCAACGAAGGGAATTGAATTTTTTATATCCATTATGTATGTGAGCTTCATACGAATGCTTTTATTTCTATAACTTATAATATTTCTACTGCAATCCTCGTATATGCATACAATTTTATGTTTCTACTGGATCCATAAATATTTTAAAAACTGGTTTGCTGCTGTCAAATTTACAATATTACCGGCTTGTGGGTTAGTTATTAAGCGATATAAGTTTAATTGAATATTATGAACGTGATTATTAAAGCTACCATTAGTCACGGTAACGACAACTATTTGTATGAACATTCTTGGCGTTGAGCGCAACCACCAAGGCGCTATAGCATTGTTCATACAAATATTTGACACAGCCGTATTTCAGATTCGAGTACGTGAAAATGATACCTGATGATATTTTTTTATGTTACCTCAAATGTAACATAAAAAAAAATTAAATCCTGTATGTTCTATTTAAAATAACGGATTTATTTTATAAATATGTTGAAAATATTAGTTATAAAAGTTATTTCTCCATATTATAAAACCAAAAAGATTTAAGCGGCTATTGTCAAAAATTTAAAATTCTTATTATATCCAATAATACGTAATCAACACTGTTATAGAACAATATTGATTAATGTCCTAAAAGGTTTAATGTATATAATAAATATTTCCTTCAATTCCGTAAGGTTTCGCAACGTAAAATAAAATAAATGTGTGCTGTATTTATCATTGGTTAAGTCGGGAGCATGTGTTTCACGTTCGTAATTTGAGAGCGAAGAGTACCCAACTGGAAATGTTTTTGAATTATTTTCTTGAATTTTTCTCTTAAAATCAAGTTTCAGATTTAATATACTTTAATGAAAGATTCTATAATATCAAACTGGTATTAATAATAAAATTTTCGCTCTTCTAAAATACACTATCTGTCCGTTTCGTTATCAATAATAGTACTTTTATTTTCAAAACAGTGTTAGAAGAAAATTATAAAAGTTTGAATATAGCCTGAATAGTTTGGTTGAATGCGCCAATATCACTACTTAAATACGTTCGCATATTTTTTGAGTCCATTTATCGAGGAAGGTTTTATATAGGCTATCAGGCATCTGCCTAAATCTTATTCGTTCAGAAATAACTTCATTAGCAGCTTTATCCAATTAATGGTGTTGCGAGGCAGGAATTGCCGTGCCGGAGTTTCCGCTATGGGTCTATACAGGCACGTCTAGAATCGCAGCTGGTCATCGCTGTATTCGCGCTAGTTGAATAGGTCGGTGGCTACCTTCAGGCGTCTGGTGGCGGTGAGAGAGAAGAGCCACCCTGACGTACCCAAAAACTCCCACCCGCGATTCAAAGGAATGTTCTAATTTGTATTTGTGTTTATATTAGATTTGAAACATCTATCATTTGTGCAGTCAACGTTGAGTGTAAAGGGGGTGGAGGCCTATGTTATTTGTTTCCGTCTGGCCTGAGATTGTTTATTATGATAGTAAAGCACAAAAAAAAACAAATTTATTTTTTTATTTATTTATTAGGACAGCCAGTGGTTGTTACAATAGAACTTAGACTAATAAAATACACAATAAATAAATTAAGAGTCACAACTTGCACTGTTTGTGATAAAACAATATGCGTTTACAAAATGCAACAAAACAAAAATAAAATAGGCAAACCAATGTTACAGGTATCCGAAAACATTAAGAATATTATTAATAAAGAAGTTATACAAGGCAAAGTGTTAACCACACTTAGTATGTAAAAAACATGAGACATCTCGATATAAGATTATCCGCCGCAAGCGCGCGTTGTATCCCCCTGTCTCACTTAATCCGCACTTTCATATTACGATTGGGTACAATAAATTGAACCATCACAGTGGTACTTCCCCTGTCTTGCATGACATTTGGCTGAAACCCAAAGAAGACAGCGTGCCACTCTCACTAGGGAGGGATTTTACTGATCGCGCTGGTGAACTAACCTACTACTACTAACTTCATTCTAACTAAATTCATTGATAATTTACCGCGAAAACAAAACACAATGCGCCCGACACAGAACCATCCTCAGGTTGCCTCTACGAACAGCGTCCTCTCTTTGAGACTCAAAGTTTTTACTCATATTTTATTTTGTGTTTTATCAAAATGTTGTTTTTTATTATAACTTCTCTATTTGCGATGATTTTAGTTTAGTTCTAAAGGTGAATACCATTTCTGTAAAATATAAATAAGCTTAGCTGTAAGAGTATTAATAAATAAACAAACAACTTGAACGTCATTAAAATATTTCTATAATAAATTCAAAACATCTCAAAAAAGTTCATATTTTCCCGTCGCGTCGGATATCCTGACACATTTATATTTATAGCCCCCTGACCGCTGCCAGGCTATTAATGTCCCCACTTTGAATAATTACACTTTTTCCCTAAGGCTGTGCTTAAGGAGCGAAAAACAACGACTATGTCATCGCAACAGTAATTAAAAGCGCAAAAAACTATTGTTAAGCAGAATATCACCCGAGTAACAAGCAAACTGTCTTTTAATTGAAGCAAAACGTTCCATTTCATGACTTTTATCTCTACATCGGGCTATGTTTTTATTAAAATTGTTTCCAATTTGTTAAATAGGTGTTCGTCCTCTCATACTTCTCGAGATAATTACAATTTGCTGTTTATTTCATATTTATCAAGATCCCGTAATAATATTTAATACTTTGCTCATCTCCATTAATGTCAGACTCAGGAACTCAACTTTCAGTTGTTTTATTTTATGTCTTTGGCTTAAGCGAGTACTACACATTTAGATATAACTTCTTAATGATATAAGCACGAAATGTTTACCGAGTGAGTGGTGGGTTAGACCGCGATAAAAGTTTCCTTTTAGTTAACATAAAATAGTAATTATACTAATATTTAGTTTTCATATAAATAATATTCCTTCAGTCTACCGTGACCACGCACGCTGTAAAGTACGCGAAACGTCGGAAAAATTAAAATAAATGTAAAATATATTTAAATTTTGCAAAATCAAAAAAAATAAAGTGTTTTTTCTTGAAACGAGTAATAGTTATGTAAAAAAAAGACAATATTAATATTTCTAGCATTTTATTATACATATACAGGATTTTTTTTATTCAGAATACACAGTTGTATTCAGAATGTGCAATTCATTTCACAGAATATGGAGATATTTTTTTCAAAAACAACAACGAAGTGTGATAACATTAAAAATAATTATTATAAACCTATTTCAAAGAAACTACCAACCGGTAGATCATTGTTAGTCAGTATTGCCACAATATAGAACATTGCAATAAATATCACCTCCGTGTTAATAGATGGCTTTACTATGACAGCTTTGTGACAATTAAAATGAGACCTTTCAGACTGGCAGTGACCACGGTCGCTTAAAAGCATCCGAAACGTTTATTTAAATGGTAACTAATTGTGTGAAAGGAAAGTTAAAAAACTGAATTCATCACTCGTTAAAAATCTTGATAGTAGATAGTATATTAGTAATTATGTGTCACGCTAAAGTAGTGTTAAATATAATTGACGTACAGCCTTGTTAAAATGTTAATTATGAACCATCCAAAACATGCTCGTTCAAACTTTTAACTTTTCAACCAACAAGTTCAACGAGTTGTTATCACGCGAACTTATTATTAAGATATTTTTATAAAATTTTAAAAACATTCACCGCGTTCTGTGTAGGAAATATCAGTTAAAGATTAACTAGATATTTTTATAAACAAGAATTTGTTACATCATATTTAACTCGAGTTTCAGCAAGATAGTTTCCTCTATATTATTTCTCTTTTATTTCATTTTATGGATACTAGTGCAAATCGTGGATATTCTTTTCTGAAATATTTAGCTAACTAAGACTAATGAGATTTTCATGGCATATGATATAAATTTATATTTATTGAGTTTAAGCGACATCACATTAGTTAAGGCGATGGTTGCTCCATAGTGTGAAGACATTCATACAATATTTGTTCTAACAAAATTATTGCTCCTTGTTAAGACCAGCAGTGAATGTGTGAACATAGATGACGCTAGACTGAAAGCCGATGGTCTACTCTATGGTCCAATCAAGTCAGATTTCAGGACGATGAGCCAAAGACGTGCTTAAATATGTATAAAAGCTCTTGAATGGCATCCCACCAAAAGTGCCCGGCTCTAATATGTATGCTATAAAGTCAACTTATAAAAGAGAGTTAACTAGTCAAAAGAAGCTGAATTATGAACAAATCTTATTTTTCAATTTCATCGCTCTCTCACTTAACGATTTATTAATGCCGTAAGGGGATAAGATTTTGTATGAAAAATCCTTTTAAAATTGCTTTCAGTGAGATCAGTAATATAATAAAACCCCGTCAAGTAGGTAAACATGTTTACGAAATTTTCGCTCGCCTGAGTTTATCTCGGATCTAATCGAATACTGATAATATATTCATATTAGTTTGGAGAAAATTTCAATATGAAATTTCGAATTGGGCCCCATCAAAAGTTATCTTGCATGTATTTAAACAAATTTGAATTAATTCATAACAACAAAATGAAACTAAATACTCTGTTGTACTATAATCCATTGTATTTAAGCGTAAATAAACTGTATCGGAAAGAGAACAATCAATATTTTTTTTATAAAAAAAAAACTGAGTGAATTACTTTTTTAAAGAAAAACACTTTGTTAACGGATTAAGTTATGTATTTTACAAAATTTAAGTATATTACATTATTTTTAAATTTTTCCTGACGTTTGGCGTGCTTTACAGCGTGCGTGGTCATTAAAAATAATGTAATATACTTAAATTTTGTAAAATACATAACTTAATCCGTTAACAAAGTGTTTTTCTTTAAATGATTAATAGTTATGTTAATAAAAAACAATATTATTGAGTGAATAAGTATGAAAACAAGATACGGTAAATGATAAATAATATACGTTAATGGTGTAATCTTTGAACAGTGAGAACTGTAAAGATTTCTAGATATATCTAGAAATCTTAATATCATTATGGATTCCTTCTGTAAAAGTAATAATCTAAAGTTATCAAAGCTATGAAGCAGCCTAAACAGGAATGGTCAATGAATATGGGCCTCCGATCGTAGCGCAACGGTTTTATACATTTTGTAGAGAACAATTTACAAGCCAGATGTTTATCTAATTGAGTAGCTCTCAAGAGCTTCCACGATTAGATTAATTTTAAACTCGACGGTGAAACAAGAGGGGCAAATTAAAAACGCCAATGTAGTAGATTGCTATGTCAATCAGCTCGTAGCCTTAAAGGCAATCAATCTTTGTGAGGCTAAAGTCTTTAAGAAAAATAAATTGCCTTGGAGTTGTGGCTGGATTGACAATGTTTAAAACAATTGAATTTCAACGAATCAATTACTGAGATCACTATGGTGGAAACTTGGGACAAAAAATTTCATCTTCAACAATGTATTGTTTCACATAATAGTATGCGATGTAAATTATAAGGACAACTTAAACATTATTTTCGCAAGTACATCAAACCAAATTTTACTCACAGAAGTGCCTTATACTCTAGAATCAGTAAGCGGTATCAGTTAAGATCAGGTGAGCCTCCTGTTTGGTTGCCCCCTATTAAAAAACTAGTTTCCATAAATAATTGGCAAATTTCATGGGACTCCTGTTGGATTAACAATGCCATCAATCGCACAAAATGAGTGGTGCAGATGCCGCCGACGCCCGCGCGGGCCTAACAAATTGCTAGCTGCATGATTAACGAAGCAGATCTCTCCATGGTTCATGATCGCCTGGTACTTATCAAATAAAAAGGGATTTAACCAAATTCAAAATATTGGAGTTCTTTAAATTATCGGCTTCTATTTTGTGTGGGTGGAAACCATTACTAAAATTTGGAACATATTTATATATTATAGAACATAATTTGCTTTCCAGGTGAAATGATGTATGGAGATATTGATGTATTGAACTGTTAATGTGTTGAAGCAATTTGAGTAATTAGAATTTATAATTTGACGCTAAATGAAGAGCATAAATTGTCGGGTAGAACATATTTGAAATTCGTATTTTAAGTGCATTTTGATTTTTTAAGATTTGTTATATGATATTACCAATAAATGAAGGTAGGCTATTAATAACAAATACTTGTGTATAATCCAAAATTTATCAACTACGGAAAAAATATTTTTATTTAAGATCGAAAGATAAGGTTATATGGTATTATTATAAACAAGCATGAGTTTGTGAACAATGTGGTGTTCTTGAAGACATCTCACGTTTTAATAGATTGTCCTAGAAACTCGGTATTTAGAAGATCTGAATGTAAGGTGCTATTTAAACAAAGTTGCGATATTTATATTATCTTAGCTTGTCCATTTTTTTAGTTGATTTATATAGAAGTCGTTTATTAGGTTAGTATTTTAAAGGTTCCTTTAAATATTTTATATGTATTTATAGCAAATAGAGCGAAATAATCTTCTAGGTTAAGTTCTTAAATAAAAAAATAAAAATAACACAAAATTGAGTACTCTAAAAAATTATTTCAATATGTATTCACTGATAGTCAATTAATTACTTAAGTTCTATTTCTTGGTGTGAATGGTGAAAATTGTAAAATTATTAATTAAGATTTTCTAAAGGAAAATTGCGCACAGCAAATTAGCGACAGTTTTATTTAAGACTGACGTAAATAGCGGACGAGCACTTTAATTAAAGCTGTAAAATAAACTCTCTATGGGACTTTTGACTACGGATTTAATTTCTTACAGATTGTTTGTTTGCAACGCTTACGAAAATTCCTAAGTGTTCTAAGTGCTATGTAGGTTCCGTGGTGAGATTTTTATCTGTATGTTTGTATTATAAGATATAATATATGATGATATCATTCTATTATATGATGCACTGCCATCCCAATAGATCGTTTCGATCAACAGTTTGTAAATTTGTTTGTTGAACGCGCTAATATCAAGAACCACTGGTGCGGAATGAAAAATTCATTGTGTTGAAAACTCATTAATCGAGGAAGGTTAAACAAGATCTCGCTCAATCATTCAGAGCATAAATAAAAAATGTTTTGAAAACGAAGAAAATTTTGCCTTTTAGCTCACACGTATTTTAATAACTCCGGCTACCGCAGGTAATATTATTTAATATATTTAAGAGTTTAGATATAACGTATTACACCAATATTTAATAAGCCGTCTTTAATAAAGCGCACATTGAGTCAAATCGCCTCAAAAACAATTAGTGAAGATTCCTGGGCGCACGTTTCGATGTGATTATACGTAGCCGTCACTAATTTAAATATAGTATAAATAATTAATATCGTATAATTATATATACTAAATTTTGCGTTTAGTTTAAACACAAAATTTAATGTATAGTTTAAGAAGGTCGTCCACTTCTTTTGGATACAGATGTAAACATTGGAAGCGTATTGTGGCTTTAACATGTCAATAACAAAGGAAATCCTATATGTTAGATTGTATTCCTCCTGACAATTGCGAGCTTTTATTACACGGAAACACTCATCTTGTTCGGGTAAAGTATTTGACGGGTTACCGGACCATTGTTAATTTTTTGGTAGCAGAGTGATTTCTATGTCTTTTTGTCAAGTAAAAATGTGTTTTAAAAATGGTTTTAGGCTTAGAAATTTCGGTGGATGCACTAATTTGCCAGAGAACGTTTGCTTCTGTGTCACAGTAGTAAGTAAAACACGAAGGAGCAATACTTTGAAGTGGATTGCCGTCGCCATGCCAACGAACCCTAAAAGTGAAATATGGCTAACGTTTGTACAAGTAAGTTGGTAATTGGCACAGAATAAACTTTAAACTTTTGTCTCCTCTTTTGCAAAACCGGGAGTTCCAAACTAATGTTTTGTATTTTTTGTGCGTTCGCTTTTCATAAGCTGCAAGGACGTTACAAACTTTGAAAAAATAATTTGTTATTTCTTTCAAATCTCTATTCGAGTTTTTAGCTGCATTTAAATATTTCTTAAGTCTATTTTGGTTGCCCTAATTAGGCGTTTCTTGGATTTTCTTCTACAGCGAAAGCATTTAGACCTCAAATCTGTCATTCATAGCGTATTAAGCCTATTAAGAAACTATAAAATATAATTAAAATTATATCTAGTTTTTAACATCACACTTCGAAATAATAAATCAATGACATCCAAAAATATTGCTTAAAAATTCAACATCCAATATTAATATTGCTTAAAAATTGATATTATTATTACAATATTTACAATAAATAGATAAATTATATAATTGTTATTTTGTGATAAATTACATAAATTATAAATTACACTCGCTGTAATAAATTTGCGCCGCCACGACTCAGTGCTGCTACGTGACTAAGACGCGTTTTACGTTATTATCTCAATAAATAGCAGTGGTAAGGTTTAACGAAAGGTTTATATTATAGAGAACTGCCTATTACCTCTAGTTACATAAAATTGTGTAAAGGTAGATTAACTTACATATTATATACGTAGTAATTAGCCGATTGACTATAAACCACAAGGATTGAGTTACATTGTAGATTACAGAAGGAAACTATTAAATTTTAATATAGGATCTACGATTTTTGAAATTAAATTTAACAACGACCGGATACTAGCGGATACAGCCATAGCAAATAGGTCACAAAAATCGTGTACAAATAATTGTTTCTCCTGCCTTTTGTTTCACAAGCGCCATTTGGCAAACGCAGATGTGTCGCGGTGCCGATAAATATTGTAAATACTCGAGCAAACAATTTTATATGCGACGGTACGATCGATAATTTTTTTTTGTAATTTTTCAAATGCTCCGAGAGGAATGTGCGAAAGAGTAAAACAATGAATATAAATCAACATGTGCTGTTCATTTGTATATACCTATAGCTACGGGTGTTAAGCCTTGTAAATGTGGCTATTAATTGGAATAAAATACTATTTAATTTAATTTGATTAAAATAATCACATCCCCTTAACACAGAAGCAACACACATACATACAAAATACAAAATTCTTTATTTATCATAAACTTAATATTTAGGTTACAAATTGTGGTGTTCTCAGCTGAAAAAGTTATAAACTGTAGCGCAGTGAGAGCGCCCTCTCCCAAACATTAGATTAACACTTTAGAATACTAGTAATAATTAATATTTAACATATATTATATCAATGCAATTGTGTATTGTGTGTGGTGTGTGTATGCGTGTGTGTGTGTTTGTTGTATATGTGTGGATGAAAAATGTGAAACTGTGAAACATGTCAAATTTACTATACCTTAACAAAATTCTGTACGAGAACAAAAACAGTTGAACAGTTAGTCTATCGTTTTGTGCTCCAAAGCAATTGTAACCTTTTATAATGTTTATAGCTCTTGTCCTAATTTAATTAATAAGACCGTAAGATTATCACAACTTAATGAAGGGCCCTTAATATCCCTCTTGTCATTGATGGAAGCCAAATTAATTAATCGCATTGCACGTGAATGCTTCGTTCTATTAAATAAATGATTCAGTAATTTTTAATTGGCAGGCACTTCAATCCGTACACAAAAATGATTTATGGTAACAATATTTATAGAGTTAGTAGGTCAATTTTAGAAAATATTAATCGCTTCAAATATTGCTCTAAAATTTACTGATCCAATTTTAGATGTCTCTAATTGGAAGCTTCTTTGAGTGGTTTCTATTCAAGCAAATTCAATAATAGTAGTCTAGTAGTGTTGTAGGAAGTAGCTCTTTTCGTTGTGACGACATAGATATGATATGGAAGCAAAACTTAGATTTACTTAGTGCGACGATTTCTGACATCGTTGGAGTTAGAAATGACTGCTGCCAGCAATTTCTATTTTATTATATTGTATTAAACCTTCATCGAAGACGTAAATAACGAATCAACGAATGCTTTTATGCTTTATATGAACGATTTATTTTTGTAAATAAAATAATAAAGTATATTTTGTAATCAAGGGTTGCACTTCAAATATAAATAGAAGCAAAGTTTTTGTACATTTCGATTTAATCAGAAGCGTTGGAATATACGGTTAAATAAAGAAATAAAAAAAATTATTTGACTGTGAACACCGTTTCATTACATCTTGAAATTGAAATAGGTTTTTTATTTCTCGTAGAGCGGAGACGTTGAATGCAAAACTTATTCCGCGGCTCTCTTTGTGACTCTAATAGATTTTTAACTGTTCCACTTTAAAGTATTTTTGCTACTTGCTAGTTGAGATGTATACATATTTTATCGGTAACGAATGTTCAGAACGAAAATATAATATTAAACTATGTTTTATTAGAAATTGTATACATGTATGTGTTCTGATCTGCCCGGCCTTTTTTGCTAGAGCCATGATAGTCCTGAAATCGTTTTCTCTAATAGAGTGTCCAATTTATACTTCCTGGTACAATGGAGAAAAAATATAGGGAAACCCGTATGTCTTAGAACCATAGATCGTTCAGAGTGACTTGTGCAGAATGCTGATCGGCACCTTGACTAAAAAAAATGAGTATCAGATTTAAAAAATGTGGAGAAAAACATTAGAAGGAGTACTTTATTTATGTTTTTCTCTTTAAATTTAGTGTTGTGTTGCACAACGATCCTTACACCAATAAAAACCAGTATTTCAAATATGTAAATAATTACCTAATACGCATTCCAGCCGAGCGAGTTTTATTACAAAATCAAGGGATTATTACAATGTACAGCGATGATTTATGTTGGACAATGTACGGGAATGTAATATCTGAGACAATAAATAATACCGCGATGCCGTTAAGTAACTTATATAATAGTAACAATATGTAAATCATGGCTGCATAATTATAAATTTTGATACCGAATATATCCAATTTTGGTATGACGTTGAGAAAATTGTGATTGGGTCGAATTTATACGTAACTCTTTCGGATCTTCGTTTGAGTTTTCTGGTATTTAATCGGTAAGCTGCGACGGACCTACAGATACTCCTATGTTATCTATATACTCTTTCGACACTATCTCTTTCTATACTATATATAGCTATATATTTACACTCTGATAAAAAGGGACAGGTTATTATTATAATTGGGTTTGTTAATTGATTCTCTTGCAAAAATTTAAGTTTAATAAGATGGAACGTCATATTGAAGATGCAATAGCAATAATCTTTACATCAAAAAGCAAAAATATGATATTAAAAATAACTTTATTTGTCGTTCACTGCTAACGGTTTAAAAAAGAGCTCTTTTATTTTTGTAATAGTATTTTTATAGTCGCGAGTGAAAAAATATAGGCAGATCAATATGATTTGTATTGTATGGTTTGACTTGTAACTAACAGATAAAAACAGCCTTTTATAACTTGCTGAATGACATGACGGAAGTCCGAGGTTTACTCCATTAACTCTTTTTGAAAAAGATCAAAATCAATATTTTAGAAAATTATTTGAAAGTAAGTATCTGCACAATTAACTCGATTATCGAAAATAATGAAGGACAACGAGGAGAATCAGAACGCTGTTCGTAGAGGCAACATCCTCAAGGGATTTTTGCGGAAAATTGCTAATGAATTAGTCTTATAGATTTGTTATATGAGAGACTTCAATTATAAATATGTTTTTTGCAAACGTTATTTACATTTATACGTTACGTACGTACGTTTATACTGGAACCTAGTGTTGATCTTGGTGGCACTGCCGAGCCTCCCGATACCAATACGGTACAAAGGAGCCTCCAAATTTATATAACCTTATTCGTATAATTGCTAACTGTTTCCGTCTAGTAAATTTTACGCTGCCTTTAATAAGTGCTGTGCCAAGTCAGTGTATCTTAGTGGGGAAATCGCGCGCGGAACCTTTGGGCGCTTGCCAAATGAGTTAATGGTTGATAAGCTAAGGTTAATTTAGCTTTTGTTTCTGCGCCCCGCCTTGATATTAAGTTTGCTAAACGCTGAGATCTTAAGAGAATTAATTGTTTTATTGCATCGATGTGAATGTGTATAATTGATTTGTAATGCTTTTGAACATTTCATTTCAAATTTAAATAAGCTTTTCATGAAAGCTGAACCGCTTGTCGTGTACTCGATTGCCTGGACGAGTTGGAAGGCAAAAGTCCACGTTGCCTAAGCGATTTCCCCTCTCATGTGTAGAGAGCTTAAGCTTGATTAATAAAGAAAAGCAATGAGAACTCGAAGTGCGATTCAGAAAATTCTTTATACGACGAATCCAACGTCACAATTATGGCCAGGTTTACATATGTAGTAAAAGGATTATTAAACCGATTTAATAATTTTGAACATCACACTTTCGTACCAATAAAAGTATCGATATTAAAACCGTCCGTGTTTCATATCACATAGCGTGACACTGAGCCTGAATCCAACGAATGTATTTGTATAAAAATATGGCGATAAATGGATTAAATTAATCCGGTTATTCTTGTTTCGAAGTAAATTCATAACGTGTCAGACTCTCCATGAATATTGTATGATGCTGTAGGTGACCAGTGAATATTTAAATTCAGTAAAACGGATTTAACATACCGCCTAATTTATTCTTTACTAAGTATTCTACGGGAGCGTTAATTTGGAGATTTGCGCAATGCGCAGGTCTACATGTTATTTGAGATCAAGTGATATTTATAAAGCCTTCCTAAACCATATCTTTTCAAACCAAACTGATCGTATTTCCTCGTCAGTAAAACAAAGAAACAAATGAATCCTTCAGTTTTATCACGTTTTCGTTTCAAGTTCTTGCTTATATAAAGGGCTTTAATGATTAAAATGAATCAAACCAATTGAAATACTATACTATTATAATCTAGTGAAAATTCACATATATTGCCAACTGCAGTTCCAAGGCTCAACACGCGATCATAATAATTTTAGTCAAAGTCAATTACCTAGTATTGTCCATACGTGATAATATTACTTACAGTTATCCTTTGTACAAATGTATTCATAACATTTTTACATTTATATACACATACTAGCTGATTGGGCAAACGTTGTTTGCCATAACTGTGATTTCTAGCAATCATTTTTTTAGTTCAATAAAAATAATTGTCAGCTTTAAGTGTGCGGGGATATGTTTATATATATGTCAATTAATTATAGACAAATAATAATAATAAAATAAAATTGCGACTATAATTAAAGATCTAAGCTATCCTATCTCTTAAGTTGGACCAGACTGTTCACGGTGTGCCAATTAATTTTAAAATCGGTTAAATAGTTTAGGAGTTCATCGCGGACAAATATCGTAACAGGAGATTTATATATATAGATAGAAAATTATCATGACGTGAGAAATAATCAAGTCATTTGACTAGGTTCATGACTGTGTGTGTCAATACACTGTCACAAGATATTTTGTGTATCAAGTTTCTTACAAATTAATATGTGATGTAAATCCTAAGTTTAAAAAAATCTTAGCCACTCTGGTTATACTCAGAAAAAAATTTGTCAGATATTACATACTGATTACTACTCACTACATTCTAACAAATACTATGCTTTTAGGATCTGTACTTTCTATAGACCATCAGTTATCAGTTTATGTTTGCCAAAGTCCCCTAAGTTTCCGAAGAATAAATTATATCACGACACTTTACACCAGATCAGTGTGATAGTGTGATGCAATACAGTAAAAAATTTGAAAATTATTTACGCAATAAAAAATTCGTACCGCGCATCGATTATGAATTGATTTTATTATTTTGCATAAAAACTTGCTTTAAATGTCTAGTCACATGCTACATTAGTAAAAAAGTTGTTGCAGCTGATATTTTATTCTATATACAATTTGCCAGACTACCTCCATATATATACTTATATACTTCTATACAAATTGGTTATATACGAAAATTAATTTAAATTACGGTTTGTTCAATTTTGTTTGAAGACCCTTTGTGATGTTGCAGATTGTCAGAGGATTATTCCTGCTTTTGTAGAAATATTGGGTCCTCTTACTAAGATATACGACACGTTCCTTTAGTAATGCCCGAGGAGGACAGCGAAATCGGTAGAAATAACAAGGTCTGGCCAACGCAATAAAACCTCTCAGCCGTTAACATTTTTAAACATTGAAAGATATGTTGTCTTTAATTATCACGACAGACCCCCATTTCCGCTTCGCCATCTCCAGTCTCTTCAAAAATGTTTCGTTCCATTTCTTAAATAAGGTATAATAATAAAGCTCTTATTTATTTGCTCTCAATTATATATTAACAATTATATAATCACTATTGTAATGTTGGGATAAGTATGGACAAAAAATTACTTAGATTAGGAAATGTTAACTTCTTTATGAGTAAATAAAGTATAGAACAACCTACTATTTCTAGCGATGTTTTCGAGTTTGTCTACTGTTGTAAATGAATGTATCTTTTTTTTCAAAAGCGGCGTCAAGCTATATAAAACAACTAAAATACTTTTTACTCGACCTATAAAATATGTATAACGCATATAACATACACGATACTTTTGTATGACTTCTATATAATATAATTCGTGAAATGCAGGAAATCTTAACACTCACTGGTTTCTATATCTGTTGTTCGATAAAAACATCTTAAAATCCACATTCAAATGAGTTTTCCTGATATGTATTTGTATAAACTATTTTGTTTTATTTCTTTAAATACCTCGCGAAATATTTTAATTTCTATAATACCTACTACGTTTTTAAATAATGACATTAAGTACACAGAATCAAACTGTATTCTGCGCAGCTGTAAATTCCATTCGCTTAAAATAGCATCTTAATACTAAGCGTTATTAATCTCCCAAGATCTTAATATTCGCGCTGGCAACACAGGCTGATTAAAATTTTCCCTCTGAAAAGGTTCGGTGATAAAATACAAATGTTTCCGCGTCAATTCCAAAGTGCGATTGATGACAGCCGACATTTATAGAGAATCGTTGAGAATTCAAAATTTCTGTCGCCGTTTGTTCATTGTTGATCCTTTGATATCTTTGATCAAAAGTTTATTATTATATGTGACAAGTATGATTGTTTTTATAGATTCTTTAACCATATCACTTATTTTTCTGACAATGTCACAAGACTGAAATCTTACTTAACTACACTAAATGCGTTTTAATCCAAATGTAAACAAATCATGCCTGATGATTACTGATGCAATTTATGAGTCATTTTGTTTAAAAATTTGGTACTAATACTGTCTTTTATTAACATAACTATTACTCATTTAAAGAAAAACACTTTGTTAATGGATTACAATCTTCATCACAGATACATCTTCACTGTAATTTATTAGGTGCAGTAAACTGAATCATAAAAAAGATTTTCGGCCTCATCCAGGAAAAGAACCGAGACCGCCCACTTCTGCTGTGAACTGTTTTAAGTAATAATCAATGTATTAAGAAATTATATGTGTGTAGGTTTGTGCGTGTTCATGTGGGATGTGTATGAGTGAGTGTTTCACGCGATTCGTATTACCTGCAATGTAAGTGCTTTTATAGTGAATAGCGTTCGAAAAGTTCCAATCAATAATTAAACTTTTCAGCTTTTATTTTAGAATGTACAAATTGATCAAGCCTTTTTCAAAATACACACGGCATCGAACAAACGGATAGGATTGAAAAATGAAATATGAGTGGACGAGGCCGGTTTTTCAATTTCCTTTCTGTTTTCCACAATTCATATCTTGGTTGGTCTTGATTTTTCTGGCTTTGGTCGGACTCGTTACAGTAATACTCTAATAGTCTAGTCTTTTAACCAATATTTGATTTATTCACTTTGCCAATTATTTTATAAAATGTGGACATTATACAACGTTTTTCTGTTTTACAAATTTTGAATATTGCATTTCAGCAACGAGGGAAGAATATTTCGCTAAACACGTGCGATGAAATAAACGTTAAATCCTTAATGTAAAAAGTTATTTTATACGCAAATCGTAGTTTGCGTAGTTTTTACATTTAAAGTAATTGTAAATAGTGGTAATAATAGTCGCCTTAACTTTCAAACGCACCTGACAAAAGAATCTCAGTCAGTATTAGTTTAAGGGATTAACTTATATATATTTAACTCATATTTAAAGAATTAAAATTCTCCTAAAAATCCTTAAACAAACAGCAAAACACTTTGTTAAACGTATAAATTAAACGAAACAAATTGCAATGCAAAGCAAGTTAAACTACGGTGAACAGTTAGTCTTTGATAAAATGATTTCCGGTAATTCATATAAATATAGAGAATAATTAATCATCAGGTGCTGACGTGCGAATCTATAAATCTTACAAAGATGAATTTGTTATCCTGACAAACGAAGGTAATTTGTAAAAAGAAATTATGATGACTTGTCATTCGGTTTCTTCGGTTATATTTCATATTTAGAATGTATTAGATCACTGATTTTTATTTATTATACTTTATTTTATTCAACAATTACAGTTTCAATGAGCTTTTTAAACGTATTCAAAAAACGTTTTCTTTCGCTGTCTTACTTTTTTTTATGTTATGGTTAAGTGAGATCATGCATGAGAAAGCACTGAACGAAATTAAGCGATTATCTATACAGAGTTAAATTTACACAGTTTGCTAGTTAATAGAATCAGGCGTTACCTTGCAGAAGTATAGTATCCAATCCTATCAGACCAATTTATTAACAATATTTCGTCAAAACTAGAAAAAAGCCCACCAAACACTGGACGCACGTTTCCGCCTCGACACCGGAGTATAATCAGGGTATTGCCTATATGAATAGCGTTCATTGAGTGAACGCTGCGATCTAAGCCTTATTTCGCGAAAAATTGCTAATAATATGTGCAATAAAATTATATTAATAGTGCGATAAACGTGCAAAATAGCACAGGTGGTCGTAGTTTTACAAGAAATAATGTCTAAATTAGCCTGCAATATGAACGTAGATAATTTTGTGACTGGAAGAAAAACTAACGCAGTACAAGAAAAAGACGATGTAGAGTCGATTTGAGTGAGAAGAAGCACACACCAAAGATTGTCGCAATAGGAAGAATGCAAGAGGCTACAGCTGCACTATTGGTAGAGTCAACTAACCTGTTTCTGAAAGCATACTTGTAAGATGAAATGATAGGGTCATAAATAGACCCAGGCCCTATGAAATAAAGGATCGATGATAAATATAATCGCAGCTCATGAATGACAAGACCCCTGAAGATACAAGAAAATAAAACTCATCAAGAAAATTAGTTCTTGGCAAGAGAACGTTCCTGGACGAAAATAATATACTACGTGTACTTCTATATAAATGGTTGGATATTGACGAACATATAGAGCAATTAACGAACAGGCCAAACAAATAAAGTCTTTAACTGGCACTTCTCAGAAATAACAACATGCCCAAGCGGTGTAAAGGATACAAGCTCGGAGAACAAGACCTTCGTTTGTGAGAAAATGTATCGTAACTAAAAACTAGATCTTTGAACCAAACGACGAAACTTTGTGCATAATCAAATGATAGTACCGTACCGAAATGAAAACCACTAACGAGAAAAAACATATCGTCAATGTAAGGTACATTCACTTCAGATTCCAGAGAGAAGATCTTTGACGAGCCATTTGAACAACAAAAGAAAAGCTATACCAAATAAAAGCTAGAGGGAAGGTTTTACTAGGGAGAAGCTGTTGCAGGTAAAACGAAAGGAGGAAAAAGAAAGGAGCAACCAAATCTGGTTAGAGCAAACAGGCATCAGAATGTTTCAGCGAGTCACATTATAGCGAGCGCATTTTGTTAAGAATGAGTATTAAGATTTTATTGATAGATGACAGTTCTGCAAGGACGTTAACTACTAACGATGAACTATATCTAACCTTCCACAATGTAACGGAATTTCTCTGCTTCTAGTTCCAATTCATGAGACGTACATATTATGCAATGTATAAATATAATAAATTTGATTGTTTTGTAGATAGAGCTTATCTCAGGAACGTTGGTTATGAATTTAAAATTATTCTCACCTTGGATAGATTATTTGTCGAGATTATTTTAGGAGGATCAACCAAAAAAATTAACACACTCTTAAGCTATATATTATTAGTTATAATTTCTGTTATTCAATAATAAAAATTTACACGGTTAATTTATTTAACAAAAATTTAGTGAGTTTCTTAAAAATTTCAGCAAACCAGTGAATCGAATTGCCCTGATTTCACAACGTAACGACATATTTCTATATCAGTTTTATTTTGTAATGCACGTGCTTTCACGACGGCCAATGCAACGAGAAAATATCTAACGTAATCAGGCAAAACTGGTATTATGTTAGATATAGAGACTTGATATAAAAACACCCAGTTTAATGCTAAATGTGGATCTAGCTTGACAGTGAGATCAATACTAACATATTTAGTATACTCAAGTAATATTAATATAAAAAAATAGGGATTGATCATAGAGGTGTAAAAATTTAGGGTTGTATGTATTTTTGTATGCTGTATCCTAGAAAAATAAAAAATTAGGAATTTTGGGGTGGAGACCCCTTAACATTTAGAAAGATGAAAAATAGATGTTCGATTCTACCTACCGTCCTACCATATTGGATAGGTCGATAGGTAGAATTTCACAGAAAATTTCATGAGAATCGGGAATGCCGTTTCGGAGGAGTTTAACCACAAACACCGCGACACGAGAATTTTATATATTAGATAAATATAATTGAGTTCTTTAAGGAGTCTTTTGAAGGGTAGGCAATTCTTTTCGATAGAATTTATACAACATCTCAATAAACCATTTGCTAAACATAAATTCTCGGCAGATGTTTATGGCCTTCTTAGGGATTATGACTATTACTGAAAAGGTTATCGGGAGAGCTCTCCATAAAAGTGGAGAGAATACGTAATGATGTGCGCCGCTTAAGGCTATAAAACTAGCAAATTATAATTTGTACAATGTGATTATCTTGAACCTCAGGTGCCATAACAAAAGCCGTTGTCTATTCAACGTATGAAGTTCGTTTTTTAGTATATTACACTAATTTCAATAAAGTTTTAAATAATCCATTTTCAATTCATGTAAGTGCACTTAATACAGGCAATAAAAGAGCTTTTAGTTTTATTTTTAACATTATTAAATACCAGTAATATACTTGTTAAAATATTTTTCATTAGCTATGCCCCGCGCTTTCCAAGTTAATTCAGTGGAAGCATTATTTTATTTATCATGTAGCTTTATACACAAATTAATGTTTCAATAGGTTTCAACTTTTTAATGTTAGGATAGAATATATTTTACGCAAAGTGGTGTCGTCGTTAATTAATATGGCATGGTATTTAGCAGTTGACAGTTTGAAAAAAACTATTTTCTTTCGCAGAAAATTGTCAATAATTTATTCTTATAGATTGAATATGAACTTTGGTAAAGTAATGCCTAATTCTATTAACTAATGGTTGAGCTAGATCATAGATATCTCTGGTAGACTCCGAGTAAGAGCGAGATTTTTATTCGTTTAAGGGCATAACCGATAAAAAATAACCAATCTTTTTCAGCCAACTTGCGTTTATGCTGTGTTTAGCAGGAGCAGTTTATAACATTAATGGAGTTTAAACATATGACACATGTATTAACGCCAGCCAGCACCTATAGCATGGCTTTTGTTATATTGAATAACTCGGTTTTAACAAAAAAAAATTTTTTTACTACTTGGGACGATGGCTAATTGAAGTTAGTTACGTTAATTTTATAAAATGTATAGCGCTCTTTGTCTATTATGACTTCGAGAGATAAAATTAGGCATCAAAATTGAATTGAATAGATTGAACTGAGCTTGGCATTTCTATTGAGTTCCTCGCAACTCATGACAAATTACCATCAAAATGAACGAATATTCTGTTGTTTGAATAGATTAATTTCGTAATCCCCTTTATACTTATTGGATTAAATTTATTGAACTAATTTTATTACAGTTATTAAATCTTTTATAACTCATAACAACTCACTGGGTTGATTGTGTGATTTTGAACTTGTAGCATTCATGAGCTTTCTGTTGACTCATTATAGTTGTTGTCCTGTGGCACCCCGGAGATGCAGAGGTTCTCCACAAACGTCCGCCACTTCCGCCTTTCTTCGGCTGTTGACTCATTAAGCTGATCTATCTGTTCTATAAAAATGAAGCACCTTCAAACAGACATAGAAATGTACCTATCCAAAAAATTGCATTTATACTTTTCAAACATTCACAATTTTAGGAACTACATACTCTTTGTAGATGCAGCACAGCATAAATGAATCTTTCGATATAGACATAATTTGTACAAAATAACAATATCTCTTTCTCTTTAAACATTATAAAATTTTCATATTATTCTATTTAAACTTCATTGAACAGTTTCCGAAGTAATTAGAATCCGACGACACTTTTTATTAATTTACGCTGAAACTTTATTTGATACTTGGTTTACTTTCAAATTTTCTTTTAAGTACTTTCTTAAACTTGTTTAAAAAGGAATTAGTGTATGAATTTACAGACAATACAGCTTATTCTAAAATAAAGTATTCAAATCTTTATCGTTTTCAATCAGAAAATGAATTAAACGTTAATCGGCCAAATGTAGTAGGGAACATTTATTTATAGGAAACATTTGTTTCAGAAACTTGTAAAATCAGTAAAATAAAGCAATTATAAAATTATACAAGAGAACAAATTTAGAGTAAAGTGGGATCTTTAGAGTTCTCAAATGTTTCTTTGTAAATTTAATTATAATCTACAATCTCGTTAAAAAATGATATAATTCGAGAGAATTAACCTGTGTTGCTTGCGAAACAAAATTCGTAGTGCACGATTATAATTATTGTTCAGCCAACATAAAATACTCGGATATTGTTAAATTTTTATGTCACGCCGATTATTATTATATTTAATATTGATGACATAGAAAATTTACTTAAAAATAGAGTTCAAAATATTTTATATTATATTTTTATTTCACTTTTTATTCCGCTGAAGAAAATGCATAGTATTCCGGACAAAGCAAACGACGTCATTGCTCCATTAAAAATAAGTGAATGCTGTACGTCAATGGCCGATGTTTAGTGTGTACTTGGAAGAGATGAATAAAAAACTCCGATAAATTATAATGACGTTAAGTTTCAAAAGTAATTTATATTGAAATTTTTTGAAATATTTAAAATTTATGAAAAATTGAAATATTTCCGCGTGCAATTTCACTGCACCGTCGTGCATATTACTGATATTGTAAACTGTTTGATCAAGGAAGGAGCTGTATACCAAGTACGTGTTTCAGGGAAGCCGATGTTTGCATGTTTACTATACTAGATTGGAATACCTCTAGAAACTTAACACTGCGTAGGCTAGAGATTCGTGAACTGAATATGTATATTCATGTACTACACTAAGCCTATCCAATTTTAGGGAATACATTTTAATATATCAAAGATTAAAAAGGTAAATTGTCTATAATATTTTTTCGATAGCACAGAAATTCTTCTCTTACTATAAATAATTTTAAATATTACTAAGTAATTAGTTATTATTATAAATTATTATAGCTATTTAAATGCATATAGTGTATCTGCTTAACATAAATAGTCCATACTTAACACAAGCTTACCCTGGGGCTAATCAATCGTATTCTGTTATTCATACATATGTTGGAATCATTATTGAAGAACAATATATACTATTCCGATAAGCTTAGGGTAAAATTATGTTTAAGTTATTATAATTGAGAATTTCAAACAGATTTTGGTAATGAAATCATAGCAACTAATTAAATTAGATGAAAAACTGGTTTAGCTTAATTAACAACATATTACATTGCTTTTCGTTTGAAGCCGGAAAATTAAAACCCCAAAACAAACGAACTTATACAACCTTCACGAGGCGGGGAAAACATACATCTTTAATTCACTTAGATACAGCCTCCCAATCCTCCTTCCCTTGGAATAATTAAAAGTGAAACAACTAAAGTCGACAGCACCCACCGGTACAAAAACATTAACTTTCAACAAATCTCGATTCCAATCTCAAAGTTAGCAGATGTTGAAATAATTCCTCTTAAATTCAAGTAAATTATTGCTGACTTATCTCTGTTAATTGTGGTATGTTATCGACAAAGACATCTTAAGGCTCGGGAGTCAGATTAACGGAATACTTTGAAACAATGATTAAAGCTTAATCTCTTCGGAATTCACTCTGGGTAGTTTAAGATGAATTGTACATAAATAATTCAAATATTATAAATTAAAGAATTGATTAATGTATCATATCATATAATCTTAAAATATGAATAATAGATTAACATTTATTTTTTAATACGTATATTAACACACAGTTTATAAATTGACTCATACAGATGTAGTGTGTGGAATCGGAGCGATATTATAACTTATATAAAAAAAATTACCTACCCTATAAATTAATTATTTATCACATGGAATATAGACGTTTAAATTGCTTTACTACCCATGTATATACCCCTACCCATGTATTATAGCTTTCTCAATGCTTCAATGTCTAATTTAAATCCAGTTCATAGTAAATCAGTTAAATTCAATTCTCAATATCAGCAATAAACCAATAGTAACAAACGCTCTTTATTTGTTGCTCTGTGGTATATTTTTGATATTGCAACAAATAATATTTACGATTAAATTTCCTCGAAGAAATCCGTAATCTTTTAAACTTTGGCAGTAAGTTTACGATCAATGTTCGAACGGCAGGCGTAAATCATTGCTGGTAGAACTTACGCAACGAGGTATGAATTCAAAATTGGAACAGGAAAACACAGGGGTTTCCAAATAATCGCATCAAAGAAAATAGCCCCGTTTACGTAGTGTATCAGATTTTCAATTTTTTATTTAATATTAATGAGACGAAAATCATGAATCTTACAAAGGCTTTCTCATTTCGATGTCATCAAAAATAAATAAATGCTTAAAGTTCAGGCGAAGTGAACAGCATCTGTTCTCAAGTCTAGTACAATTCATTGTCAAACTTTCCCTGTACCAAAGCCGAGGTGTGTGGACTTTATAAACTTATTCACTGTGCATTGAAGTTTTGCAATTAAAAATTAACAATTTGTGGTAAATAAAATATCTTTTGGCGTTGCGTGGTGGATTTTTTAAACAGAGTGCCAAAAGAATACAAGACAAGAAACGGAGACTTCTTACTCTTTAAAACTTTAAAGAATTTTTTGTCACAAATTAAAAACCGTTAAATTTCCTTCCTCTAAAATAAAGAAATTATTTGCTTATGTTTTATTGCTTATGCGATGTGTATACATCGAATGTTGATTACCGCACTTAACATATTAAAAAAGTATTACTTAATTCCTTTATTCTTTTACAGTTTTCAAGGCATTTAATCGCACATACTGTAATTTTAACTAAGGCAAATTATATGTTAAGTTATTTACAATGTCTTAATTATAATATTTAATACAAAATGTCATAACGCAAAGAATGCAGGCAATAAATTAAGCAGTTATCCGCTGTGGGGCAACATAAAATAAACGTACATAATACTCGGCGTTTCCGTAATCATTTCCATAAAGCGATTCCGGCGTAAAAAGCGATCGCGATAAGATAATGTCACGAAATTGTAAAGTACACTATCTTGAGATTCGATTTTTGATGGCCGCTTTGGTGCTTCGTTATACATATTGTAGTCCTTTAAATATTAATATCTTTTTCTCTCTGTGTTTGAGATTATATATAAATATATCGTGGGTTGTTGGGAAGAAAGTGTGACCAATGTAAAATGGTGATATATTTCATAGCGCTGTTTCTAAAAGTGAATTGGTGATAGTTCGCATTGTTACATTTGGCAAAAATGGATGAAGTTCAAGGATGGATTCAAAAATGGAAGAGGTTAAAGTTCTTTAAATAAGGTCTTGTAACTCCTATTAAATAATTGTTTGGAATACGAAATAAAATAAAATAAATTAAAATGAAATAAACTCTTATTTAAATTATAAATTATAGTAGTAGTGGTGTCAGCGTGGTTCAATATTGAGGTTACGTGTTCGAATCATGGCAGTTCATCAATGCCATTTTCTTTCTGATGAATATTCTTTTATATTTCTATTACACGGTTAATGAGAACATAGTGAGGAAATGTGTAGAATGCTGATACTTGCGTTTTGATAAAAATTAATGACCATGAAAGGGATCCAGAAATCTGAGGACCACAACGCCTCTGGGTGCGCCAGTGGTTTATTATATTAAAAGTAATAATTGAATTGCTTTTACTCTTAATAACTCCAATGAGAATATACAACTAAAATTTTTTAGTTGGCAGTGATAAAAATCTTGCCTATTTTAAATATTATTTGTCAATAAAATAATAGTATAATATTCATCAAATTAAAAATATAAATCTAAAGTTTACATCGTCTTATTACAAAGATCGCATCCAAGTTTCTGAAAGCCAAAGTATAAACTAACGTAATTACGTGATAAGCTTAGAAGCAGCCCTCAACATTCTCCGTTAATACTGAAACACTTAAATAAATTGCAACGCTTATCTCTGGCAGGAGTAATTAAATAAAACAAGCTCGTACGGACTTACGCCTCTCCGGAGAAAAGTTTTGCTGCGAAGACACCGCTAAGATTTAACAAGATTTTTTTCAGCCCATGCACATCTTAAGAATAGAAAACAAAGTATTGTATATAGCAGGTAATAAGCGACCCTGTACATTGGAGGTTGAGAAACTATGTAAAATTTGTTTTAGATTTTTTTAATGACTATGGATTGTATTCACCACTTCAACTAATGTTAAGATTATATAATTCTTTAGTCAAGAGTGAAGAAAGTATCGATATGTATATAGTTCGTACCAATGTCAAATTTATAAAAATTATTTCAAACAAACAATTCAGAACCCACCTTTAAGTAAGATGTACAAATATTTATTTTTTAAGTTAAGTTTATATAAGTATTAACGATTGTTAATTTACTTGGTAGGTCATAATATATATAAACATATACCCAGGCAACAGCCGGGAATCGAATCCGGGAAGGTTCAGCAGTCTGGTATCGTATTTACCATTTCATCAACTGAATCGTCACGTACACCTCACCATACTTATACATTAAAATACTATTTATGTTGACTTGTAATTTGACTTTCAATAAAGTAATTTCGCTTTCATATATAGTCACGTAATGAAATTTGCCCGATTTCTTTGTTCAACCAAGCTTACATTTGAAAAGAAATGAAAAATTTAGCTAAAATATTACAATAACAAATTAAATATAAACAAAATAAATACATTTAATGTTACTCCAGGATCATTGGAGAAATCCTTTACAATTCATATTAATATAATTCATTGCGTAAATGAAAAAGGCATTACCTTCCAACAAATTTTAATCTTACATCTAATGCGTGGTTAGCTCGTGCGACGATTGAAAAGATTTATTATGTAAAATTTCCAGTTTACGAAATGTTTCTTTTCTGTTGAAAAATAGATTTGAAATAAGTATAGAAATATATAAATAATTTTTGACAACGATTATGAATCGTAACATCTAATATTGTTTTAGTATCTGTATCGGTAGCAGTATCATTTGTTGCAAAGCAATGCACAGAGATGGAGGCTATTTGCCCTTTGCATGAATGTAATGTATAAAATTAAATTCAGAGTGTGGTGGAAGAGTGTCAAGATGAAATTGGATGGATCAAGGGCAGGAGGTGCGATTGCTAAAACCACCAGTGCCCCATGAGCCACATTACTACTGGCGCCACCATAACCACCCATAACCACCATAACCAGTACTGTATCGTCATTCCAAATCTAACATGCACGATATTTAAACCGTGGGTATGCAGTTGGAGTTGGAGTATCGATAGGTTGGAAGTTAAAAATGGAACTGAAAGATACCACCCCAACATACTGTATATTGCAATTTAAATGAAAGTTTTGACGCTATTGTATTAGAAATAGAATATAAAATTAGCCTATAAATAGAAATAGCTGGATGATGGGGATCCATCTTTGTAATTGCATCATCCATCTTATCCTATATCGAGACTAGAGAAAGAACAAGATCAATAATTCTATTAGGAATATTTAACTCATATACAGTCATTTTATAATAATAGTAACGCGATGGTAATGATATCCCACGTCATCGACAAACAAAGGCAGTAATAATCAAAACCCTAATATTTTAGATTGGTCTATTAGGGTTTTGTACTAGACTTCGAATCGAATCGTTACTTTGACTTCCGCAAAGTAACGATTTCTGATTCTATAATAATATGCAGTTTTAATCATTATTTATAATTATCTATATTTCAGTAGTTGTTCAGTAGTTATAGTTTATATAAAAAATGTCCAAACTGGAATTGGAAAATTATTAAATTGTCCTGGTTAAAATATAAAACGTTCATAAAGTTACTGAACAATTTATATTTATAATAAGTCTATTAGACTAATTTATAAGGAATATTCCGCGAAAAATCGCCCAAAACATACGAACATTTCTCCCTGGATGATACCTCTACGAACAGCGTTCATCGAGTCGTGCGTCGAGTGTTTGAGGGTTTTTTAATAATTTTTAGTAAATTTTCTAATATTATTGTATATTATGGAG
This sequence comes from Pontia daplidice, assembly GCA_963693355.1. Classification (NCBI taxonomy): domain Eukaryota; kingdom Metazoa; phylum Arthropoda; class Insecta; order Lepidoptera; family Pieridae; genus Pontia; species Pontia daplidice. The sequence goes on from CAVNZL010000014.1 coordinate 3,512,868, forward strand.
ACCCACAAAGTCAAGCATGATTCTATTAGCTAATGTATAGTTATTGGATATGTTGCAGCGATGCTTTTTATGCTCTACTTTTAATTGGTTTGAACTCAAAAGCTGGTGAAAGCTCATCTCAACTTAATCTTTAATTACAGAAACAAAAAGAGATTTTCGTTAATCCTTTAATTCTGGCTGCCTCAATTGACAGTGACGTTTTATCAGCAGAAATATCTCCTAAAAATCCACTTTGATTGAGTTTTGAAGACAGGATTACTGGTCAGATAACAGTAATGACTTAATAAAAGCTTTGTTTGATTTAAAATATATTGTGGAATTTAGATTTCTCCAAATTAACTGATTTAAGAAATCAGTTTACATAAAAATAATATTGTTGAAACTTACGAATTTACCAAAGTAATAAACACTACAATTATAATTTACATTACAATTTACTCATAAATTATAATGTAAAAATGTTTATTACTTTATGTTCATAATTCACAAATAGTATAAGCATTGTCCAAAGAGAATTATGACTAAACATTAACTTAAGATCTCTGGTTTTCACTTTTTATCAAATTATATTAATGCTGTGGTGAAAAGGTAGATTTGAATATTTTTAAGTGTTGGTTGTACAAGCCATTACATTTTTGCATCGATAATTTCTCATTTTAGGCATCCTTATCCTGATACACGTTGTCAGTTTTTGGTTTCAAATGGAAATATAATTCATGAAATAAAATATTTTTTAATAATTACTACTTTCGCTAATTATTACTTTTTCATTCATGGGTCATTTTAGGGTTTCCCTACTCGTTTATTAGGGTGAACGTGCATTATGTTTGCACTATTTTTTTGGGAATCCGATATAAGCGAGATCAACTTGTCTTTATTATTCACGACATTTAAATTTCCCTGAACGTACGAGGAATGAATACTAATACTTTATAATTAATGAATTAGAAAAAGATTCTATTTTCTATTAATTATCATTCTAATCAACATTTCTTAAACATATCTTGAAATTTTACCTATATTCCTCGTGACTGAAACAGACACAGTCATAAATTCATTAACTAAGTGAATATTATCAACAAGAGCAAAAGCCCTTCGTGGCAAAACTATTTAACATAGAGCCGACCATAAAACAAGACATTAGACCCTTACAAATGTACTTGTGGAGTAACAAACTTAAACTGCAGTTTGGAATATTATATCTAAGATCTTACACAAAATATCTCATATATGTAACGTCTGTTAATGGGTTTATGCCTAGGCCTCCAAGAAGCCTACTTGTATGACGAGTTAAGTGATTTTCCGTTATACCATAATGGGGTAAGGAAACACGTTACATTGATCCCTTCGTGGTAGTTCGTTATGCCTTCAACCCAAAACAGTTTTGGATCGAACCCAGGTGTTCAAGCAGATCTGAGCACGCCACCTTATCAAAATAACAATAAAAAAACCTTTCATAAATACTTTAGTCATAATTTCCGTTTAATTAAGTGCAACAATTGACTTTGTAATTATTACTTCATAGTAGAGTTTTTATTACCTGTACCTTACTTCTGGGAGTATTTGGATACAATGAACTTCATCGGTGTAGAGATATACCAACGTTCAATTTTGCTTTAAATATTATTAGGGGCAGAAGTAGTGTATACATCTTTTATTCAATAAACTGTTTTCGTTAAATTATCAATTATCTATATGATTTATACACCCACGCTACAAATATGATCTGTATATACTAAAATATCTTTTGTATTGTTTTGGCATTAGCTGTAAGAAATGAATAAAAATAATAAATAAATTTTGTTGCAATACTTTTTAACTATAATAACCATTATAGACTTTATAAACCTTATACCATTTAAAATCACAGGATTCTCCATTTATCAATTTGTAACATAAAATGGATATCAAAGTGGTGCCACCTGCCGACATCATATTTTTAAGACCCTTAACGTCCCATGCTGACAATATTCCCATTTATATTACTTTAAGAAGCCTATTTATCTTTTGGGAGACCAGCATGTCTAGGCCAGTATCACAATACCAAAGAAGCCTTATCAAGTAATCCTCACAAGTCAACGACCTCGTCCGAAACGATCATTAATTATGAGAAAGGACGGAGGAGCAGTTAATTTAGAGTGACAGGCGACTGTCAACTGGATTTGTGGAAGATACAATAGGGCTGTGATTCCATCTTTGTGTCCACCAACAATAACCGCTATTTTTGACTTCTACCTCTATATTATATTGATACCTATATGTTAGGGTATAGGGTGTACAGGGTGTCTGTTATACTATTATATAATATACCTAAATTTATATATGTAACATATTCATGCGATATATATAGTTTTTTGGCAATACTTGGGAGACCTCCACCGACTCACTCCGGAGCCGGTCCGTCTTCTCGGAGAGCGTCACCGCCTACGACGACCAAGCTCGGCCTGAAATTTTCGCCGAGGCTCTAGAGAGACAGTTTTCCCCCCAACCTCTCCCGAACGTACATGTTCGAGGCACTTGGACCGGATGAGAACACACAACTGGCGCTACACCACCTGCCCATAACCTACCTAAGGTTGTCGCACTAGTGCGTCTATTAACACATTCGTTTTAACAGCACCACCATTCTCAGGTTCCAGCACTTCCCTCCAAGGACCAAACAATTTGACTCCGGGAATAGCAACTGTCTGACTGACGCAACAGCTTAAAAAGGTGCTGTACATTGTAGAATTGGTTCTCAACGAAAATGAGGAGGTAGGCGACGTCATGTTGAACATGGAAAAGGCGTCCGATTGTATCGTAGAGTTAAGTGGAGACACGCTGCGCACCCGGACCAGACCAAGGTGATCGTCTACTGGTGCTTGTGAAGCCACCAGATAGGACGATGTTAGCACGAAGGGGAGAATGTCGGCGACTCATGTGTAAGATGTAGTTTAAAAATAATTTATATTATAACTGAAAAATGTTTACTTCGTAGTTGTAAAATATACAAATGATAATTTTTTGTACTTATGCACGGCAAAAATCATTATAAACAGAGGCAGCTCCAGAGCTTTCAAGAGACTTCAAGCGGAGCGGGGTTAAAGCAACAATGAAGACTTTTTTTAATATGCACTAGCGTGCGTGGGTCGAGCCACGCCAACTAAGAAAAATCCATTCGGCAAAAATCTATGTGGAACACTGAGGTGCTTAATTCAATTCGCTTTTTTGTATATCATGTTCAAATATTATTCTCTCATTATTATATCAAAATATTCTCAAAATCTCATAAAATATTCTCCGATTGTAACTAATTTTAAACTCTTTTAAATATTTTCCGTGTATAACTTCGCGTCGCTATTTTACTTTTTTTATAAAACAGGGGCAAACACATTAAAAAACATTGATGACTGTGATAACATATTTCTTTTAATTATGTGCATGATAATGGAAACAGATATGCTAGACTGGTTAATCAATTATAAAATAATGGAACTAAATATAAACATTAATTAAGTACCTACCAGAATATTAAGACTTGTTAAGTATTTAATAACCTACAGAAAGAACTTAAAGAAATCCACTTGCAAAAATAATTCATCAGGCGCAAAACATTATTCTGTACAGATTCTTCTACTTTTAGGAGACCTAAGCTATTCCAGCAAAGTGTACAAAATTACATTTAATATAAAAATTCCGCAACAATATGAATGTTCTAAATTCATGAATATAAGAAGGATGGTTCCATTTTCCGCGAGAGAATTAGTGTCATACACTGTCCAGCGGAGTTTTTAGTTGCAAATTTAAGTTGTCTGTTCATTAATCACGCCTGGCCACGTCACTGCTTAGAATGAGCTCCCTCGGGGCATTAAAAATTTATATACTCTAGATTACTTGTGAGTCCGCTATAAATATTAAACCTTATAAAAACATGCTACAACCATCTATTTTCGTTACAGCTTAAACATAATTTGATAGAAAGAGACAAAAGGATTAATCAGATACACAAGAGCTATCTCGTCCCAATACATTAAAGTCAAAGCTATTACAATTTAGCAAGTATATATTAAATAACGTTCCTAACAGCCGAACAATAAAACGTGTAATATAACGTTGTAAGGCGATTAAAAACTGTAGCCGACATTGAAAAGCATTAAGTTTACGGCTCGTAATGAAGAAGTTAATCAAAACGCAACGTCTGCGCGGCTCGTTAAACCACTGGTATATAACATTACCTCATAAAGTATTATTATTGCCTCATAAAGCTTATAGATACACAGTATTCTTGTAGGGGCGTAGCGAGCGTTTATTACAATCGCGTGATGGAAAAATTTCAATGAAGATCGAAGATTAATACGACATTTCTTTTGTGTCTTTATTCTCACGAGTGTAGTAGATGTTATAATCGTGATGACTTGTAAGAATTATAATTATTATTTATTATTAAAAGCTTTTTACGATAAAATATCCCTTGCTTCTCAAGATTCTATATAAATATCATCGTATTGCAATACTTGATTCCATTAAAACGGCTTATTGTAAAGTTCGGTACGACTTACCTACTAACTTATTCTCGAAGTTTAGTTTATGGTTGAGTCACAGACGACTCCTTAAATAGACCAGCTTCAGTCGGTTTTTAAGTTTTTTGTAAATATAAGTGACTGCCTCTGTGAATATAAGTGTAGCCTGTTCGTCATCGTCTCTCAAATTTGGGTGAATTGTATTCAGAGATCAGCAAGTTTAAAGCAAGGAATTTATCGATAGTTTGACAACCTCGTGTCTAGGAGAATAAGGAAGAATGAGATTTGCTTTATATCAGGTTGCCTGGGCCATGGAAGAGATCGTTTTAAATCAATAAGGCTTGAATGAATTTTTTTCCATATTCCTAAATATTAAAGTTGTTCATTCATGTGAATTGCCTTGATAACACACTTTTTGAATATTCCATATTATATTAACATTAATGCGTGAATGTTGACGTGTTAAGTGGCCAAATATAACACTTCATAGCTGTGCGAACTAAGCTTTTATTGCGTACAATATAAAGGTTATTTACACAATTGGGAATAATCGCGTGCTTGATATTGTTTAACGAGGTAGCTTTTCTGTACACTTAAAGTTGAAAATAATTTCATTTAGATTCGTATCGCAATTAAATTCCTACTGTGAATTCGAATATTATAGTCAGAAGACAATTAAAATGATATTTTGCTATTCCTGGCTAATATGAAACATAGATCTGCTATTATTTGTTACGTTGTTGGTCTAGGCTTAGGTAATTTATATTCCCCTACAGCAGTGGCCTAACTATGGTTTAACTGGCCCATTTTTTTAATCAAATTATAATAATATATTTTTATAATGGAGCTGTTACGCTGTTGAACTTAAATAAAATATTCTCTTTTCATCCCTACTTGTCAGAAAGAGACGAAAAGTACTTTAAATAAAAAGGTAAATTTAATGGGTAATTAAAAAGAGGTGGGATATGCTCACGCCAATAACAGGCGGGCACACACTGAGCAACACTTTAAGCCGCCGGAAGCAGCGACATTATTGATTGAAACGGCGAGCTTTAGTTAATTGTTATTTGTGTGGGTTTGGCATTTTCGGCACAGTCATCTTAATCAATCAAGAGTAGGTTAAGTATTCTTTTATAAGAAACGAATACCGTAGGCGATCAATTTGCTACATCGTCTCCAATTATTGTATCTTTTCATTTGATATCTTACGTAATGAAATAAAATGTATTATAATAATACTACATTTTATTTTATTAGCAATAACCAAATACATAAGAAAGTAGATTTGAAAACTGGATAAGCAACAAAAATGTTCGTCTTTTCCTTTCTTCTAGAGACTATTAAGACAACACTGTTTTTGATCCATTTTTGAAGAACACATCACAGAACCGTAATTTCGCAATGTAATATCTGAAATATGTAATTTTTGTGACTGCTGTAGTAATATTTACAAATAGGAAAATTTTGTCTAAATTCAGAAAATACTTTTACTAGGGCAACCTCTTATTCTCTTAAGAAATACAAAAAGCTGCATGTCACGCATCAATAAAGTAAATAAATTACGAAGTCTGAAGCGAATTGATGAAATTATTGTCACAATGTCCCGATCGCATGCCGACCTCGCCTCACGGTTTGGCCTTATATATCTACGTCAATATTCTATTACGCACTCGAGACTGCCTATTCAGTGGACCTATATGTAGAAAATTATATGTTCCGGCTTAAAGCAGTCCAAAGTATATCGTATATATATCTTTATTTAAAAATCATAGTTTTACGTATAATTTTATTTAATAAGGACGTAAGGATGTAAATTTTTGAAATAATTGAATAACTGAATCAATTAATAAAATCATGGTGTATATAAAATGAGTTACAAATTTTTCTAATTAGATTTTTTAAGTAAAATTAAACGAGTTACCCCTAACTAAATATAGATAGGGACGATAGCCAACGCAATCTTTAATCATAATCCGGCTCGAAGGACCAAAGTGTTGGAGATGATAAAAAACTGTTAAATTGTTATTACTGAATACTGTTAAATACTGTTAGTGACTCTGTTTGCGCGTCGCGTGTTACTGTTGTTATAATTTGTTGCAAACTGACTGAAATCTTAAAACTAACTCTTAATATTAATTCTCAGCGGGCCGCTGAGTCAGCTGTTCGAAGTTCATTACCCGAACCTAGAATATTGATGACTTATATGTTCGCCTCAATGGCCTTGCTGGCCACACTAACACTAAAATTCTAAAATATTTCTCTTTGACGGCTCTTCAACATTATTATATCCTTGATATTATCTATTATATATTATTATTCATTATATATTTTTGTCCTTTTATACTAATACTAATTCGATTTGGTTCATCATAGTTTTTTTACATCCGACACGTAGGATGTGTACAGCAATCGGCTACAACTTGGTAACTGATTCAAGTGCAAGGACAACCCGGCATGCCCATGTGATGGCAAAACTGTGGAAACAATATTACATTGCCTGTCTGACTGCCCTATGAATGGACAAGCTAGGTACGACTTGGAAGCCGAAACAGGCGTCGCGGTGTGCACCGAACACGCCAGGGAACATACAAATTTATTAAATACTGTTATAAAATTGTAAATATAGTCACGAAAAGAAACCAAACCAAGTAATATGTATATAATGCTAGTTATAAAAACAATGTAATTAAGATAATTTATGTAAATAAGGACACTTCCGCTAAGGGAAGAGGGGTGCTGACATTATTAATAAAATAAAAAAAAACTTGGTAACTATGTCTTTATAATATCTCTAGTATATATAATATATATATATATATTATATATACTAGAGATATCTCGTCTATATAATATATATATATAATATTATTAAAAGAAAATTGATTGCTAAAGCCTATTACAGGACCGCGGATTATCTGAATGACAGAAGTGCTTGGGACTAAATTGCTCCTGTTCTAAAAATTAAAAGTTGTAAGCATGATCAAAAAAAAAGACAAACCCGACTGAGTTTCTTGCTTGTTCTTCTCAGACTCGGGCGCGTTAGTGAACAAGCCTATAAATTTAGTTTTAAGTGACGTGCAAAGGTGATCATGTAAAGATCCTATTTGAATAAATAAATTTGACTTGACTTGACTTGACTTTATTTATCATGATTATTATTAAATTATCATGATAAAATTCATAATTCACACTCTTAAGACATTTTAAATTTCATATCACGCATATATGATACTTTTCACTCCCAATTAAAAATATATATTTTATCTAAATGTGTCGCGATGATAAATTTCAGATCAGGGACACCAATTAAAAGGCTAATTTAAGGAACATGTTTCGATTTTATCCAAGAGAATATATGTGAGTGTCACATTACCTTATAAAGTATAACAAGTGGTATATAAAGTTAAAACAATAACGCATTAATCTCGCTTGGGAAATCCTTAAAGGAAGAATTAGTTCTAGTTAAGTCTAGCGCCTCGTAGCTGAAGGCCTCTCAGCCTAACGAATGCTAACGACGCAGACGCTTAAGACGCGAGCACTCCAACAAACTCGTTTATCTAGTTTCTTTTAATCCACAATTTATTTTTCTAACAAAAAAACATTTAATATTTATGACGACCCATTTGTCGCAGTGGTCACCATGCTGGACTGGTTTGTAATATAAATATAATACTCTACGGTCGTGTCATTTGAGCTTTTGAGCATTTGAGTTTTCATAGATATAGAAATATTTTCGTACTTCACAGCTTCATTTTTAAAACTTAAATAGTACTTTAATTTTCATTTTATCATATCTTTCACTTTTATTTGTATGTTTACGTCTTGTTTGTGTGTCCCGTTAATTATCCTCTCATATATATGTATATCTTTGACTGTATTGTATGTGTGTAAAATATGCTGTGTTTCTTGTTTCTTGTAATAAATAATAACAATACCCGGACGCATTGTTACACTGTCGGTTAGCCCCAAGGTAAGCTATAAATAGATTATGCCTGCTTAGCGTGCTACCAGACCCGAGAAATATATGTTTACATATATACTTTTTATAAATACACATATATCACACCTATACACAGCCAACAGCCTTCAGACCCTCTATTCGGAAGTCCGGCATGGTAACCATTGCGCCAAGAGGGTAATACAACGATGGGAGGTTTTTTGAGGTAAACTATTACCTAAATTGGACTAAATTAAGTCGACTAAAAAGTAAAAATGCCGGAAAAGAATCGTTGGTAATGGAGCCTACTCTGGAGCTCTGATGCGCAGCACAGTTGGAGGGACAGCGTCAGGCCCGTTCATTTTATGAATATCCAGGGACTGAAGAGTTTTCCGGACCGTAACCAGAATACAATTTCCGGCATTGAGGTATAATAGGTCCCTGATACGTATCTTAGACCGTCCAGTTTTGAGTTTGCGCGCTCGAAAGCAGCTAATTTCTTACCAATTGCACAATAGACAATTACTATTAATACATTGCACAATAAGAACATGTATCGCGTGAGCTGCCGGTTGAATATTCATTTCACGGACATATCTGCAAATAAAATGTCTTGGCGAAGCTCCGAATTAAATGTTGTGTGTGTTACTGTATATATTTATATAACGGGGCCGGTGAGGTGCCATTAAATGAAAGCCAGAGAAACTCACATCATCAAGATTCCAACAAATTATTTTTTACCACGTATTTATCAGGTGATCTATGAAACTAATCACATGCTAATCATCCGTACGACATGAATTAAAATAGTATAAGACCAGGGCATCCTTATTTATAAAAAGGTCACAATTTATTCTTCTAAATACGTTATCAACTTACTAAGCCAGCACATTACAGGCTATTTCTCTTGATGAGCATGTAACAAGATATCGGCCATCACGAATTAAGCTACGAAAGCCTGCTATCGTAGGATTATTCTTGATGAAAATAGCTGTGTATAATGTTCCTAATTTTCGACCCGTATCATATTAATGGCATTATTAACACCATTTCTGTGTTATACAATAACCTTGTGTCGTGTTGGACGTTTGAATTTAGACCAAGTATACATGTTACCTTCTCCATAGACCGTTGGTTTTTATTGCCCAGAAACCCTGAGTTAAACTGCAGGGACTCTAGATAAAAGTAATTTGCGGCAGACTCACTCACTAAGCAAATTTGTATGGCTACAATTCCTTATTTTTGAGTTTTAGTGTTAATTTATGTGTCGTCAACAATATCCTTAAAGAATAAAAGAAATATTAAATATTTTTTGGCTTGTCGCAATATCACGAATTAAAATGTGGAGGTCACAAATTATATTGATGGGACTAGATACAGATAAACGATGAAGCGTTAATGGCCATTTTATGTTTGGCGTCGCTTCTGATGAACGCTTAAGCGGTGCAATGTTTTTGCTTCAGTTCGCTTTAGTCATTGTTTATCCATTAGGTATAGAGCATCGATTTTTCTACAAATTAAATGGATTTGAAATACGGATTGAAATATAGATGTGAACGTAGTAAAATTTTATCAAAATTTACATCAAATTAATAAAATATGTGAATTAAGTTTTTTTATGTAATAATATCTCGTTACACCTATTTATAAATCTTAGTATAATGAAGCAGTTCGTTTAATTTATACGTATTTTCCTATATCAATAGTACCAAAGCTCGTGCTATGAAGGAAAATATTGTGAGACTGTCTCAAACATTATCGACAGACATCTGCGTCTGATCAAGATGATATTCAACTCGGGCACTACATGACATGGTTTGTAAATAAATATTATTTCATATTCACTGCGAAGTGTAAATTCATAGTATGTGTTTTCACACTTCAAGATGTATAATAAAATCTAAGGCTAATTTTTCGTTGTTTCTAGACTTTATTTACAGCGTGAATGAGATACGTTTAGTTGAAGAGATCTATCACGCTGACAGTTTATTTTTCAACCTCGAAAGCTTAGGTCAACGCCACACAAGCTGCTTTTTATTTCAAATCTTTAACTTTACAAAACATTCCCATTTAAATCAGAAGATTTGTGTGTGTTATTGTAATTGGTATCTAAAAATTTAAGAGAATGGAAAAGTAAACTTAAGTGCTTACTAAGTATGGGAACTAAATTTTTGTCTTTTATTAACATAACTGTTACTCATTTAAAGAAAAACACTTTATTAACGGATTTAAGTTATGTATTTTTGCAAAATTTAAATATATTTACATTATTTTTAATTTTTCCGACGTTTCGCGTGCTTTACAGCGTGCGTGGTCACGGTAATATTTTTTTACAATTATAAACTCATACCTAAATGTATAAAAAAGTATGAAACCTTATCTGGACTTAACTTGCACCATACCGAAAAGGATGGAGATTAGTATCCGACTATTTTTTTTTTTTATAAAACAGGGGACAGGAGGCTCTCGCAATACCAGAGGACTCACTAGTGCGTTGCCGGCCGTATATTCGCGTTTTTTTTTACGTTCAAATACTATTTGCCGTATCTTATGTGTCGTTACCAAGCACAACTTCTTTCGAATCGGCCGACATTGAAAAAGACGTAGCTGAAAACTCCAGACGCTGCAATTTGTTCCGTCCGGCTGTAGTGTAACTGAGATTTATAGCACACCTGCCAGAGAATAGCCTCCCAACAATATAATATATACCAAGACGGAAAATGACAAAAGCTCATTTTCTTCCAACTAACTCGATAAGGAGTCTTATTTTTCAATTTATCATACTTATACTTTAAGCAAAGTGAATTGCTTTGTATAATCTATTTACATCTATCTTTATTAGACATTTCCTATTAATATATTATTATTGACGTGGTGTCAGCAAAGGCTCTTTAAATATTTTACTATTACCAAATTATATTAGGAAATATAACAGAAATAAGTATTTATTGATTATTTTTTCCTTAATAAACATGTAATCAAGAATCATGTTAATATCTACATGGAATAATAATACATGTCTTTAGTGATCTTATTTAAAAAAAATGACTTTCTAATGATTATCCTTCTAATATTTTTGTTTTGTGTTAGGCCGATTTACCATACCTGCTTCTTCTTCCTAAAATAATAGTATCAGACCCACTCCTGCCGTACAATTTTTCTCTATATTATTTTTTTCTTGAAAGGAATAATTTTACTTTAGCAAGCCAATGCAACGAATATCTCTTATTTCTCATTTGATATCAAACTAATTAATACAACGCTATTATATTTATTAAACAAGGCGGCTAATTGGCATGTTTGTAGCAGACACCAATATAAGGAAGAATATATTTCAGTTTGTTTGTTGACAAAAGCGTATCTGGAGCCTAAATAATATTATTGTGATAATTCAAAACATAATTGTTTTCATTAATTCCAAATTTGTTTATTCTGGTATGTATCTGATTTTGGCATAGTAATCAGGTGATTACTTTATTTACATATATTAGATATTATTATTAAAATCTATAATCATCTCAGTTACTTTCCCCTTTGTATATCACTTAAGGTTCATTAGTATACATACATTGATAATTGTATAGCTAAAGCTCGGATGGCCATGGTCGTATTAAAATATGTGGTCCCATTAAAATACGAACGTTTGTGGATTTTGTGTATTGTATTTATCCGAATGTGTTTTGTGATTTGATATTTTTTATGAGCACTCACTCATAAAAAATCAATCATTAAATATTTGAACCAAATTGCTTTATCTCTTTTAGTCAAATAAGGTTTACACGTCGAAAGATAAGATTAGATCACGTGCAATTGCACCAATGAATAATAGATGTAGTATCAAACTCACAAGTAAAGTTTCGAATATTATAGTAGATTGAATGTTAGATAGATATTATTAAAATTGCTACCCCACATGTAAATAACGCTCCAAGTGGCAGTTTTGATGTGAAGTATTGTTAAATATATCCTGTGCCGCCACGGTTGGTTGACTCAGTCTGCAATTATTATTCGTAATCAATATCAATTTGAAACGCGTCACGCGAAACGTTGCGTGACTGTGTCACTTGTTATTTCAAACTTACATTTCGTTCCAGCTCTGTCCTTTGCACAAATAGTCTAGATTATATATTTTCTTTGAAATACAGACTGCGGAATTATTTCGTAGCGCAACACAAACACGAGTCTACGGCGTAGACGGCTACGAATTCCATTCCTGTCTGTAATTGACATTTTAAATGTTTGTCGAAGTCAATTCAGTACTACAAAATTATATATAAATAGTATGAACTAGCTATTTTAATACGATTCAAGTATTTCGTGACCAGTATTACTATAGTTAGCCTTAATAATTATAGTTAGATTAAAAATAAACCTTTATAAAACTACGTTTGCGTGCCTACCGCTATACTGTATTATTTGTTTTTAAAAAGTTTTAGTTCAATCTGTATACATTTTAGACAAATGTATACTTAATATTTCATTTGATAAGACAAGTTCCCCTACTAAATAAGGCAAGTTTAAACAAATATTCTAATCCATATAAAATTTAAACTTTGAAAAGTATATATGCTTACGCTAGCATTCAGTGTCTTGAAATACAGCCAAAGATAAGCGACATAGTTTGCTAACCGAGCACCGCCATAAAGGTTAAGTTACACTATAACATACGATGCACTTATTTGTATATTCATACCTTGCAATAAACAACAGCTATTTTACAATTTTACTATGAAAAACTGTAGTGCTAAGTGTAGAGTTGGGTGAGAACATTGTTATAGGTTCGTTATCTACTACTTTGATCATGTGTTATGAAAACTATCTCATGTATTTTATTTAAATGTGTTAATTTATATCTATGATTGTTGTGGACAAATAACATAGATATATATTAAGGGCTTATTCTTTAGGGAATTGACCGCGTTAACCCTTAATATCTATGTTAATTCTATGTGTTATTATAATAAGTTTTATTCAAATTAACTTTAAGAGTAGTAAACTTTCTTACTTTTCTCGTTTATTCCCTTTTGAGTGTATCAATACGCTAAAATGCATCATCGGAAAAGATTACATTTGAAAGATTTGGCTTACAATGTCCGCTAGTCGTAAATAGTTAGCAATATATACCAACTTAATATATGAATCATATAACTTAATATTTATGCCAAATGTTGGAACCGGAAGACAATATTTAAATACAATATTCATTGGTGTACATCTGGATTTGCGCCGACCTCGGGGTTGACTAACTAAATACTGACACGCTGCGCCACTAAGTGAATATTATTATATTTTATTACGATGAGGTGAGCCTCCTGCCCGTTTGCCCCCTGTATTATAAAAAATAAAACGATAGTCATATTGAGATCTGATACAACCTCTGTTTATTGGTATTTCGAACTTTAGCATTAATCATTGATAGCAATGTGCATATAGCCTAACAGGGAATTTTTGTTGCGTGATTGGGTCTCGTTTTTTTCGTGTAGATCTTTATCGTAAAATGAGATGTAAGTTATTTAACCATTGTGATAAAAAGCAAATTTACCTCACAATCTTTGATCGCTTAATCAAACCTTACTTTGTACCTATTTCCCTTAACTTTTATTATTTGAATTGTCACCATTAATTTTATCACAAGGGGAACGATAGGGCGAATTTTAACATCGTATTAATACTATTTCTGTTTGGTTTTCATGTACTTATTTGTAGTCTTATTAAAAATAATACTTTTACGATATTAAAGCTTGTATTTCTAGGATCCAACTAGATTATAGGGAATCTTAATCCGTAAAATATAAAAACATTAATTACTAATGCACCGACTTATGAAAATACAAGGACAGTTATGCAAAACTTAATTTATTTATTCCAAAGTAAATGTACAGAACTACTAAAAACTGTCTCAACTATCAAACTGATAAACGGAAAAAGAGAGATATTTTGAGTTTCGACAGATCAAATTTCAAATAACTGATTTGTATCCGAGCTTAGATTTAATATGAAATCTCATTCGTTTGTTTTTAATAAAGCAATATATTTTGCAATAAAACAATATCCCATCTCCCACGGCTCAATCAACTATTAAAGGAACGAAATAAGAGCAATTCCATTCAATAAATTCTTCGAGGCTCAGAGGCAATAACAATAATATCTTTTCCAATACTGTGCGCGTGATACCACACGTGAGTTAAGCCGATTTCAGGAATATCTTGCCTCAAATTGTAGTGTTTTATTCTCTTGTTAGGGAATTGGAACTCAGCCTAGATAGCTGTCATTTGTTTCAATTGATTCGCTTTGTTCGCTGTCTTTTGATCGCTCCAATTGAAACGAGTTTTGCAATCTTGAAATTTTTATGCTTTTCAAAATTGTAAATGAGTCGCGCACTAATGGTTTCGGGTATGAATAAGAAAAAATAACGCCAAATCACACTTAAAATCATAGGAAAACATACTAAGAAATTTTCTTCGAATTAAATCCATGTTAATGTAGCCAAGCTATTTTAAAAATGGCGCCTAATGTAAAATAATTGACTGACATTAATTTGAACTTTTCATGATTTGCGTTTTAACTGGCATATTCTATAACTTAACATCAAGAAGTAAGCAGTAATACTCAAAGTCAAACTTAATTATTCATATAGGGAACACTGTGCACTTATACAATTAAAATAATTAAAATCATTATGTTTCTAAATATATATGTCAGTTCTCAAATCAAGGACATCGAGCGGACGAGAAGAACTGGCAACTCTGCGTCACTCTTTTAAATCGCCATGTTATTTACAAAAGGCTTATAAGCAGACACACATACTGCAAACAACTGCTTACGTCACTGGTGCACTAAATTAGATTTGAAGATCTGGTATGCAACTTGATAGAGATACTCTTATTACTGTAGGAGTATCTACCACCATCTCGTGCGCGTAAAAAGGCTATGCCTTTTCAGTCCTTGAAAATTCTTTATATTTCATTAGATTAAACATTAAATTAGATTTCTTAATATAAGTTTATATTACATTGAACAAGCCAACACATACTGTCGGGGCAATTATGAGAATTTAAAATTATTTTTTATAGTTACGACAGATTTGTGACCCAAAATGCAATAATTCTGGATCTTAAAAATACCTCAGACAATATATAAGTATTTACAATTTTTTCTTAAAACATTTCGTTCGTTTTCCTAAAACTTCCAGATACACATCAAGTATGATACATGTGTAGAACCTCCAGTTATTTATCCAATTACGCTTATTATTAAAGAAAAAAATATTATACTGTATTATTATATTATTACTTACTATAAATGTTTACTGAATAAATGTGTTTTAAATTGAAGTTTGAAGCACTCTCGGTTTCAGCACAATAATTATAAATAATATATAAGTATAAATAATAAATTTATTTTTTGAGTCCTACTTAATAGCTATTACGCCTTATTACTCCAAATAGAATTTGATATGCCTTCAAATAAGTATAGTATAGTTCCTTCTTCATCCTCAATATTATTTTATCAAGAGTACATACCCAAAGACGCAAAGCCTAGATCTAATATCCTATTTTTCGTTCTATGTAATCTAATCCATTCCAGCTCATTCATATTTAATTTATCTTCAAGCGTACAAAACGCATTTGTGGCCCGCAAAGAAATTAAATTTTGAGCTCTTATTTCTAATTTAACTTGGACTGTAGAACACAAAATTACATTTTAATATTTTAACAAAACGCTACGAAAACATGTTAGACGGGTAATTAGTAAAGCTATTAACAGTTGAATATTATTCAAAGGCAATTTTGGAATACGACTTTGATGATTGTTTTAAGAAAATCTAATTTATACTAAAGTACCGTTTACAAGTATTCTTTAAATTAAACGGTTGATTTAAAAAAATATCTCTCGACGGCTAAAATAAAAATCAAAGCAATACAGGTTATGGAATTAAAATTCATGCCATCCACTAACATTCTTTAGAACTTGTTGTAGATTTGATTTTGTTGCAAAGTCCTAAATCAAAACAGAATTACTAAATAATACATAAATATCTTGATACATTTAGACACGATAAGTTAGCCCAAGGAAAGCTTATTTGGTTATATTATGGGTGCTAACATTCAGACCACTGGTACAAAACAAAAAAATAAGGGCAAACGTCCAGGAGGCTCACCTGGTCTTAAATTTTACGACAGCTCATGGGCACTCACAATGTCAGAGGCATTTGTGAGGCCTTGCCGACCATTAAAATGGCAACAAGATTGCTCGATAAATGTTGAACTCGGCCCTATATGGTAGTTCAGCATGTTGGCCATTGCGCTAACTAGCGAATATTATATATTAAACACAAAACATCACGTTAAAATATAAATATTTATTAATAAATACAAACATATAAGCAACGTTTCATATTGATAGACGACATAAAAAGACCTCGAAAAGTATAGAGATGTGTTATCAATTCAAAATTAGCCAACGCAAGCGGTAACCAAATCTGCTCTAAGTTTCAGTTTTTACGCGTATACACATTCAATTTATGACCCCAGTTAAAGACATTGCATCTATGTACCATTAGTATGGGCATCACGTAACCAACTGGCGTGGCAAAGACGTGGAATATTCACAGTAGTTTACTACATCAACCGCCTTTTAGCAGACAGTGAAAAATAAAAATCGTATTCGTTGGAGCACAGTAAGAAATGGTTACGTACGATGTTTCGTCGTGGTTTTATTAAAATGTCTGGCATAAATATGTTGTTTTTAGTTTGTTGTTTGCTTTTCTTATTCATTGTTGTGTGACTGAGGGAGGGAATTATGAATGCCCCTACAATACAGTTATTTTTGGATAATAGAAATTGCGGGGATCTATTTGTGATAGTGAATATAGTACAATATATTAAAAGCGGCAATTTAAACAAACATTTGAATATTTACATAAAGTATTCAATAAAATGTGAAACTTCGTTTCATGCTTTCCTTGCTGTTTGGTCCTTTTATTTCGTTTTATTTGTACTCAAATATATTAAAAATAATAAAATTATGATAAGTACCACACATATACTATATAATCTCTATTTAATAACTCGGAGTTTTTTCTGCATCGAAGAAAGAATGAAAGTAGAATATTAATGGATAGTTAGGTCCACAATTAATTTCATAATCAAGCATTTGGGATATAACTTTCAAAGTTTGAACGCATGACATGCATTGCCTTCATATTCGTCTTATTGTTCATATTAATTTATACCGTTAATATGAACAAAAATTAACGCTAAATAATAGCTTTATTCAATTCAGATAGTAAAATTAGCAGTGACTTTGTGTTGAATTCACTGTCCTTACGTCTTTTTATTGTCTTTTAAGACAAATCGATCTCAATATGTTGAAAATGTTATGTTAAAATTGTAAAACTACTCTCAAGCACCAAATAATGTATTTCTAATGTAGAACACACATCAAACATAGAATAAAGTACTATTTCGTTATCTCACAACCATTTTCAAATTAGTATTCATTATCCACAAAGAACTTAATCTAGTTTTAGCTAAGCGGAGTTCGTTAATATGCCATGAAAATTCAGAGATCGAGCGACTACAGAAGTCACATTGGAACATTCTCGAACATTCTGTGGAAATCGAATATTATTGTACGTTTCTTGACTATCAAGTAACCTATTTTCTCACGTCACTAATGTTTTATTGAAAACACTTTGGAATTTGTAAGTAGTTCAGCCTATCTTTACTAAAAAAACAATATACAATATACGGAGACTCATCTCATCTTTAGTATAGTCAAATTATAAAGCTGAGGAATTTTTTTGGTTGAACGTTCTTGAATCAGGATCTTCTGGTTCTAATTAATAGAATCAGGCGTTACTTTGCGGAAGTCCATAGTACAAAATTCTAATAGAACAATATACTCCGCGAGTATGTAGTAAGATCGAACGCTGTTCGTAGAGGCAATATTTTGATGATGCTCTGGTGTCAGAGCGAGTGCGTCGAGTGGTTGTGGGTTTTTCGTGGAGTATTGCTTGTATATTGGTCCATTGGGATTTTTCTTCTTGTTCTTTCAAGTCTGCAGGCCATATAACATCACTCTACTATATAAGAGCGGAGGATTATTATAAAATGTTACAAAAATATCTTTAAAAACTCTATTAAATGTCTACTACGATATTCAATCTTTCAGGATTGAGACATTTCAGTTGTCAGTTGATTAATTACTTGCGAAGCTCTAATTTTAAATTATTCTTTAGAGAATTTGATTTTAAGACCTTAGCTGAAACCGTAGTCGTAAAATAGCTTCGCAACAAATTAGTGGTCAAGAGTACGCCTTTGTGATGTGTACTGTCTTATTACTAAACCTGGGTGAAACCGCGATACTAATGTAGCTTCAAGCTTTGACTGTCCTTTTAATTGCCACCCTGTAATCGAGAGTAATTAAAGATATAAAAATTGTATCTAATTTAACAATTCTTCGTAGACTTACGTCAGCTACAAGTGGTGATTATTGGAGATGGTTTTTTGTCGCGAAAGCTAAGTCGCATTTTAAGCCACGAAACTATCGATGTATAAATATTTAAACAATGTCATCGTTTTTATAAAATTGTATAAGTTTGTTTGTGCGTTGGTTTATTATATCGTTATGAAGTGGAATATTTCTATATAAATTTTAATTAAATTAATAAATTTTATAAGCGTATTTAAGAATAGCAGAGCATATTCAGAGAATATTCAGTGTCGTGGCGTGGTTACGTACGACCAAAGTTCAAAAAAAATTATTGGATTTTTCTAAGTGATACCTACACATGGCTGAAGAAAAATGACTCGAGATTATTTAAAAGTTGCCGATGTTTATTTTAATGAAACTGGTAAAAGAAAAAAAGAAAAAGAAATTTATTAATGAAAATTTAACTATAGTGAGTGAGTAGCGCTACAATATTTTATAGGTAAGTCTTATACACGAATAATGTAATATATGATCATTGATACCGATATTGATTTTATTCGCCCAAAACTATCCAAACATAGAGTGAATAATGTTCTATCAATATATATACATAGAAACATATTACCACCAAAACTCAATACATCTCGAAATGTTTAACTTCAATAAGTTAATAATCCATATTCAAAGTTGAACAGAATCTTAAATACATATACATTTAATCAAATAAGTCCTATCTTGTACCAAAGTAATGTCCAATTCAGAGATTATTGAGTAATACTCATTTGTCAGAACAAATGTTTGTAGAATTAAGTTTATATTAAAATTTATCTCTCAGAAAAAATTAAATCATTTATGTTCTCAGTGTATTGTAAAATTAAAATGTTACTCGTCACCTACCCCGAGTATTTAAATAATATACATTTCAATAAATAATTATAATTAGCTTCTTAAAGGTATTTGACATAAAGCTATTTGAACTTTAAAAGTTGTGCTTCGTCGAAAGTTCTTAAATATCTTTTAATGACGTATGTTAATCTTTAGATCAGAGTCAGACGCTCAAATTATTTCGGGACGAGGAATTACAAAGTAAGAATAATATACACGACAGCTAATTACACAAATGTGGAGGGATACATTTGACGCGTCTATTACATCTTTACATTCTACCCCAGCTTTGTAGGGTTACCCCAATTTATAACGAAAGTTAATTTGAAGGGTTATAGGGGCATAATGGCTAAGCATCTCAAATAACAATTGTCTAGTAGCGAGAGCTATGTTTAAATTTAATTAACCAAGCAAACGGGAAGCCACAACATTTTCTTTTGAGCTACCTCTGTGACTGAATCTTTGAAGTATTGACTTACTGTTAATTAATAAAATATACGCTTTTGTTGTTAATTATTAAAGGGGTTTTATTCTTTGAATGTTATGCTAAAACATAAAAGAGGCTTCTTTTAGTAAGCAGTCAGAAAGCTGTTGTGATTCATCTACTCTTATATACGGAATTAACCGACTTAGTATAAATTCGATTTTATAACTTTTTCGTGTGAAGAATTGCGTTGGAAGACTTTTGCTTTTCTGTAAAACTTGATCGAATGCCAATTTCAAACACTCAAGGCTAATCAGTGACAAGCATAAGATATTTTACTTGCAATCAACGTCGTGTTTAACTTTATTTCACTCAAAAATATGTGTATGTAGATAATAAATAGTCTCCGAAAATTTATCTCTGAAGGATCTTTCTGAAATCTTTTACAAACAAGTTATAGAGGTTTGAAAATTTCAAGAAATGTACGTAATGTGCGGTCCTGCTACCCAAATTGGCGGGGCTCTTGCACGCCTCCAGATGTAGGTAAACATCAATAACTTTTATTCAAACATAAAAACAGTATAATATATATAGATAAAACAAAGGAATATGTATTTTGTCCAACGAAATTGTAAGACTGTGAAAGGCCAACAAAGAGCTAAGGCTTTGACGGAGTTCATCACATACGTCGTCTATTTAAGAGGCCTTAGAAAGCCTTTGTTGTTAGCACACTAGCCAATTTCCTTACATTCGCCTAACTGACTAGACGATGGGGGCTGGATTATGCATTGGCTTAGATAAGAACCAAGTTTGAACAGATGTAAAAGTAGAAAGTTTAGAAATATTTATGATTAAAATATTTTATTCTTAATTTGGAAAACTGCTTTGTAACGATAGTTTAATCTGAAATTAAATAAATGCAATAAAAGAAAATGTAAAATTAAAATATTCAAAACAAACGAATATCGTATATTTAAGTGATCTTTATGAAGATACAGTTTAACGATTTGATGACGTGCTTAGCAGTTAGACACGTCATCAAATCGTGAAAGTAGTAGTAGGCGAATGATCTAAGGTTTATTTATATTTGAAAGCTTGAGACTGCTGTTATATTTTAATAAATAAGGGTTAAAATATAATTAATTTAGAATCAAAAACTCGTGATTTATTATACTCAGAAATTAAAATATTCAATCAGAAACGTAAATATTGTGACAAAATTTTGCGATCATAAAATTTCATTGGATATCGTTTTGTGCCACCCCGAGTTGTAATATCCGGTTTGAACCGGATCGCTCTAAACAAAACCGCTTTTATCCACAAGCGCTATATTGAAAATCTTCTCATATTCTCTAGTCTCCGCCGTGCACCTGAAAATAACTTTCCATTCCAGCATATTTTCTATTAATATACTAGATGCCAACAATGTTTTACATATCCTATATACTAAATTACATTCTTGACCGTATAAACTATGCATAGTCATTGTTCTTCTTCACATCGTGTACACAATTTTAATTTTAATACTAAAAATAACAATATATCTGCGTAATCCATTGCCGATCACATTTCCTCCCGTTGACGTAGAGCCTTTTCGCGTACTACGACTCGAAATGTTTCCTATCAATTTTTATTCTGACCAAAAGAATTAATATTTAGAATTGTTATTCTAGAGGTATAGTGTCATTGCCTTTTGTATATTTAGTTTAAATTTACTTATTCTAACATCATTAAAGCTCAATTTCTCACTATTTCTGCATTGAATAATACGGTGTGCTTTGGTGAAACAAATATGTGGTACCTTTTTTCAATTCAATTTAAGAAGTACTTAATCAACGCGGGCAAACCTAATATTTTATAATACAAGATATAATAAAATCATGAGTCATGTTCCATGAAACGTTAAGTCAGCTTTAATGTGCGAAATCTTGATATATCCATTATCATTTTTTGCTTTTCATACTTTCTGACATTTTCTTTTGAGTGCTCGCGTGAAAAATGTTATCACTCACATCGGCCCTCTGACTTTACGATGAACTCATTTCTTACATCTGAATAAAAATGGTTTTCAAGAAGTACTATCTAAAAAAATGTACGGTTAATCGGTCAGAGGGATATTTTAGATTCGACAGAGTTTTAGAGCACTGTCATGCTTACCTATTTCAATTATGCATAATAGGCTCTTGTTCTAGCTCTAGCAATAGTCCGTTGTACCTATGAAGGTTTAAGAGATAGCCACGTTTATACCTGAGAGTTCCTTGTTCAGGGCCCTGCATTTGAAATCACATTTGTAGACCCAATGGTATTATTAGAGCTAGATCTAACTCAACAAACATCATAACATATGTCTAACATAAATTAATTTCTAAATAAATTTCTTAATTATATAAACTCATAACAATCTTTAAATATTTAATTTTTGTGGACACGTATTCATTTTTTTAATATTATATCTAGAGATATAGCTTTTCAATATTCATAGGAGAGTAGGTTTTAAGTACCCAATAATATTGTAAAAGCAATCATTCTTATTGCTCTTTACTACTTTCTGTCAATTTGTGTTTTCCTTGTTAAGAAGTGTTGTTTCCTACATCAGTTTCCAAGTAAGGCATATTAAACTCTTGCCAAGCCGAGATAGAAAGCTCATCCAATATTTGTAATTGTATTGGTGCAGTCGATTATAGAGTATGCAGTTTTAGACGATTTACGATTTTAAGCCTTATTCTAACGGCATATGACTTAAAAAAGTTCAAAAATATTTGCGGTACAACAAACCGTCTTGTCTCTGTGGTGACCCGTGATCACCTATTGTTCACTTTACTGTCGAACGGATTAAGAGCTACTATTTTTGCTCTGCGTTCTTGGTTTGATGCTTTTTGTATCAAATGAGGTTCTTAGTTTATAGTAGGTTCAATTTGATATAATACCATAATGTAATGTGCATAATTCACGAAGGTTTTAGAACATGGTTAATTGTTTATTTTCTTATACTTGTATCATTTTTCTTTTAACATGATGACTTATGCGTGATAAGTTTTTACTGTATAAATAAAATAGAAAGTTACAACGAATTTTCAGCTTACAAACGCGATGTTATAAAAATGTTTTTTTTTTTGTAGAAACTAGTTTGTTTCCTTACATTGTTTACTCCGTTTGTTTGCCGCACTCCGTGCTCGCTCGTTTGCACACTCGACGTGAAAATTAAATTAGCTAACGTTTAGTGTTAGCGTGACGTGACTGTAATTGCCATTCAAGTAAAATACTTGATTGAAGAAGAGAGCTTATAAAATTTGTAAATTTAGCGTCCCATTAGAAGCTTTGAGAAATTATATTGCAAAAATAGAAGATATTATTGGTTACCTATAATAAATACGTATATCCTAGGTGTGCTTCACTGCTCATGAAAAGTTTTTGTTTGTAACTGGCATGTGAAATCAGTATATGAAACACAGAATATCCTTCGCTCCGCTAAACATTCACGGTAATGTGAAGCAGATTTGGGTAGGCTTATAAACTCTATTTAAGTGAATAGCAGGTGAGGCTTGGTTAATTAGGGAACTGGAAATTAGGAGGGACTGAAATTTCAAAAAACTCTGTTATCAAATGGATCAACCGTCATAAACAATGAGACAAAAAATTATATGTAATGATAATAATAAAATATTATCAGAACATATTTCAAATACTTTGTCAATGTGCCAAATTATATGAACTTCATATTATAAATTGCAATTGTAGATTGTTCATAACATTCCTACATATATACAATATTCAGAAGATATTATTTAACATTAATAGAAATTCAACTCTTTTATTAAAACCATAACTACATAGTATAGTACCTTTAAAGAGGATAGCAATGTCTATGCGAGGATAAAAACAGTACGTCACTATTTGGTCGCAGCACCGGATATTACGATGTCGACCGGTCGTATGATTCACTCTATTCACACAATATAGCCTGCTTTCTCTACTATAAGGAAACTTTACAGTTTAAATTTAAATTCGTGTATTTGTTATAGAGCGTTAGTAGGTAAAACATGCGACGTTTGACCCAACAACATGGGTGCGAACTCCGGCCATTGCGGTTTTATTCGAAATTCCTTCTCGAATTATGTTTAATTGTAATCGTATTAGACCTTAAAATAAATGATGTTTGTAAGCCATTGAAAACAAAAAATGTAACAAAGTAAAAAAGGTATATCAATGAATGATATAAAATGAACCATACAGATTATGTATTGTTATGATATGTTAAATTATTTTTATTAGCTATTAATTTGGAAAAAATTATCACGATCGACGGGGCACAATTATATAATAAGCTACCTAAAACTGTACCTAATAATTACTCATAGAAATAAAGTTGCGTATATTTACGTATGCGTAATGCGTATAGTTATTTTTGAACGCATGCCGTGAGCGGGTAAAAAAAAATATTATTAATTTTAATCATTTCTCTTGTAAGCGACAATAATGTATTTTTAGAGAAATAAACTTAAGGTTTAAGTTTATTTCTCTAAAAATACATTATTGTCGCCTTAGAATTTGAGCTTGTATTGATGCGAGCTTATAATTAAACTACGGTTCTACGAAGGCTACGACACTGCAGAGTAACTTTGAACTGAGTTACACACGACAAACACATTGCAATGCTGAATACTGTTCAATATTATGTCTATAATTATACAACTTATACGTTTATAATGATTCTTAACGCATATTTGGTGTTTTCAGCCATATCTATATTTTTAATGAACTAGAAACGACACGTCATACTGGAAGGGGGTATACAGTATTCAAATAAAGGTAAACTAAATTCAGCTAAATAAAGGTTACAGTCATAAATGAGACCATATATTACGCCTCGTCTTCTAATAAAAATAATAGTCTGAACTTTGCCATCGAGCGTAAATCTTTTTGTCTTTGTGTGTGTGTGTTCTTAAAATCAATTTTACAGTTTGTCGTAGTGCAATGAGATAAAATTCACTTGTAACAGTGTAGAAGGTAAGTAAGCACTAGCATCAATATATTATTTAAATTGTACTTTATACTATTTTATTTTTTCATCGTAATATTCAGTTCAATCTTAATTACTAAATTAACTATTTATGCACTTATACGTTTGTAATAAAACTTCCTTTATGCTATTTACACTGCTTTAATAGTTTTCTTCTAACATAATATGTAATTAAACTTCCTTGTACAGTATACTTTCTTTAAATTGTTGTCTTCAAAAATATTACATATTCCGACACAATATTGTCGAGCACAACACAATTCTCTTACGTTAAATGAACACCAAAGTATTTCCTTTGTGCCGTACGGCCAAGAATGCCCTGTCCGCACCCTGGTTCTCCGATTTTAAAGAAAAACGGCCCCACCGCGCGATAGTCCGACAACATCCGAATCGGTAGCCGAAGACGTCGGTTTCCGAACATCGTTGGCGAACTATTTACAATTATGCTGCACAGAATATTGTCTCGTTACAATAATTAATCACTTAACTTATTATTTATAACAGATAAAAACATTGTGGTAGGTATATATAATGTTTAGAATAAAATTATTACAAAAACATTCAAGTAACCCTAACACGTTATTGAAAACCTTTTTTATACGTAATATTGTTGTAGAGAAACTTACCGCATGTCTCCATTTTATATTGGAATTTATGCAAAATAATATATTACAGCTCGTCAGAAATATAAACATGTTTCATATTAATATTAAAATGTCAATATGTTTTTATTCTATATCTGAAAAAACCCTAAAATAATTTAATCAAATTTTGGTCTTAAATAACAAAGCTCGCCATGATTGTACTAAACAATTCCGACGAAGCTGGTTAAACACTAAACAGTCTTCCAAGAATCGAAGCACAGGACCAACATCATAGGTAAGCAGCCTCTACAACATATAATGACACAATTTGTGTAGGACGAGATAACTATATAGGCAAAAAGGGTGCAACAGCGTAGCATAATAATAGGGCTTTTTAATAATCTTTGAGGTACATGTCAATACTGTACACCTTAGTAAGTATAAACCCCTTGTGATCGGTTAGTATGTAATTTTCCTTGTTATTTATTGATGTAGGGCACGCGATAGCTATTTCTTATCTTTGGTGTAAGGTAAAATCAAAAAGCGTTTATCTGAAAAGATAATGTGTATTCATGGGAATGTATTCATTTAATGAAATCTCCTACTATTAAAAAAGCCACTATGACTTAACATAATTTTGTAAATGTAGAAATTGTTGTTTGCATGTGAACTTTTCTGAATAGATTTTGAACCTACGTTTTTTCAAAAATCTTGAAATTAAAATATTTAATATATAAAAGTAACCTTTATACTTGAGCCCTAGTAGTTTATGTGTGTCTTAATGTGTTTGAAAGGGCTACTTTATAATTCTGATTTCGATAGTGCATCAGTACAATAATTATTTCGCTTTGTAGACTGATCAAAGAGCGATCAATTTACATAGGAATCATCGATTACATACATTGTTTCTATTCAATGTTGATTTTAGACTAAACTCGACACAAACATAACTGTACGCGTAAATTATTATTGGTTCAAAATAACTCCTTTTTGATTATTAGTTAATACGTTCCCTAAGATATTTTTGCGTGTGACAAATTATTTTAAATATATTGAGATATCAGTCCTAAAACCAACACACAACTGACAAACATAGCCCACAGAAGTTCTCATCACGAGATTCACATTTTGAGCGTACCAAAGAATTATTTAGTTCAATATTATATAATTATACGAAAATACGATGCAATGAGCGCTCTTAGTCATCGTAGATAGAACCGTGGGAAGCAGCTAACAATAAAATAACCGCTCCTCACTTGTACTGAACACCCGCTTAATTGAATTTGAAATAAAAGAAGCAACTTAAGCTTTTAGTAACTTGATTCTATTAATAATACAGAAAATGATGGAGCGTACGAAAATTTTATAAAATTGTCAACCTGAATTGTCTATGAATTGCATTTTGAATAATGCCATATCATATTGCATTTTCACGTCAAATATATCTGTTAAGCATGTATTGAATTAAACAAAGCACTGCATAGTAGACTACATCACCACAGAAATTTCCACTATTGTTTTGATATAGAGCCACGAAATTATAGTTTATGGATATATATACTGCTCTGTGTGCGTTTGTATAATACCCTATATTGATACTTATACGCGGAGTCCATTTATGAATTGATATATGTATGAAACTGTGCAATTAAACTCAATATTTATATCACAAATTGTTTCTATTTCAGAAATTGCCTTCATTTATTTCAGAGTCAGAAGATTCGCTATTAATCACTGATAGCTGACCTACATATCACGTTTTACCGAACCTTCATCGATCTACAAATCTTTAAACAAATACATTTATTTTTCCGTGAATTTCGCGCGGTCAAGCTATTTTATATTCAGAGGACGTGAGGGTAGAAATCTAAATAAACGGATTAGAAAGGTTTCCCGTAATGTATGCTGAGTAGCTTTGTTCTGTCGCACGTGGACTGCTTCGGAAATAGATCTCATTACGACCACAATTGTGTTTTTTTAATCTGCGATTGGAAATGTGAATGTCGAGTAACAACGAAGTTTTTATATTGGTTTGAGGGTCAACAAAATGTTTTGATATTTATTTCGAGACAATGAAACTTGAATGTTTTATCAACCTTAATTATTTATGCGATATTTAAAATAAAGTTTGATATTTCAAATAATGTTTATAATTATCGTTTATTTACTTTTTATTTGAAACTGGCCAGCGGATAGATTATATCTCATTATAATAATATTGTTGAAATAAACTGATGGTATTAACGCTATTTGTTTTTTAAATATTGTAAATCGATTGTTTATTATAGAAGGTTGTTGGTATGTAACCAGAAAAACACACTGGATTTTATACTATTCCGGTCGATTTGCGACAAATTAATATACAAAGAGAGTTCAGCCAGTGATAAAGAACACATCATATTTTTTTAAGGACTATTTGAAATACACCATTTTATATGTTCGCGAAACATAAGTACTAAAAATATTTAACAAGACCCTCTTACCGCCAAATTGTTACCTTGCTATTACAGGAAATAAGCCCGCTAGGGTTGGCATTTGAAGGACATTTTAAACCCTATTTAAAAACATTTGATATAACATACTTGAATAAAAATTGTATATTTCAGGAAATTCCTGGTGATTGACTAGACTTACTACCTCGTCCAGCCATAAGTTTTGTTAGATATTTTAATAAAGTTATGAAAAATTATTAAAATGTAGGTATACCTACTTAAACTCGCAGCAAAAAATATTCTATTCTAAATAACCAGCTTTAGCTTTTATACGGGCCTTTAATCTCTTTCATCTGCTTGCTTGCAAAGATTTTATACAATACTATCGTTAGAGAAGGTCATGTGTACTCTAAGTTCTGGAAATTCCACGGTCTACACATGGTGCCTGACGCTTTTACTGTTTAAAAAAAAATAGTTTGTGATTTCTTGAGCAGGCCCCGCCAAACGATCACTCACGCATGATGATGACCACTGATCCTTTCCGATCACTCGAGAAGCTTTCTTAGAACTGTGTGCGTTTTGCTTAATGTGTGTATAGAATTGAAAATGTTTTTTTTATAAGTAAAGAGGTTGTGCTTTTCCCCTGCGTATCGTAACATATGTCGCTTTGATCGACCCACTCTCGTTAATTATATAGATACAAGGCATAGGCATCTTTATTTCTCGCAATTAGATATTTTTCTTGATGAGGTTGTCGTATTGATAGGCAAAATGTTGTTGTATCTCTTAATAACATGATATACGAACTACGGCTGATACCAAGCTTTTGAACGTTCTTGTGTTGGTGCAACTAGATTAACACTCTATTTCATATTGGCAAATATAGCTGCTAGAATCTTACGTTTTACGATTGTGTGATTTGATGATGAACATGAAAAATATATAAAATGACGCAAACTAGAAAAATAAAACAATATATATGTTCCAAATCTAAAAGAATTAGTTAAAAAAGAAAAGTTTTTCTCTATTTAACTCATTAAGCGATAAAAATGTCTACAAAATAAATTCTTCTTTTGTTTTCAGCCATACCAACAAGGCGTGAAAGAAAAGAGAAACAAAACATACTTTCACCATTAGTAGATCCAATTGAAACTAATTCCGATTTAAAACAGTGAGTTGCACCGTTCTTTAGACAAATAATATAAGTTTACAGGGTTTGAACGCACAATCTAAAGATTGGGAGTCGTATATTAATTCAACACTGATATTAATGTACAAGTTATTATTATAAAATACGATTATAAGGCAACCCTAGAGTGTTTTCACTCAAACAAGGTCTTGCACTTTTTGGAAGATGGTTTTATGCTAATAGCCGGTCCCTCGTCTCCGAGATATAGACTTCCTATTTTACGTTAAGGTTCACAAAGGCCTTGTAGGCTAGAAGGTTATATGTGTACACATTATATATAATGGAAATAATGAAATAAATTCGTGATTATACTCAAAGAAGTTTTATTAAATGTGATATGTAAATAGACTTATTAATTTTATTACTTTAGCCTTAAACCCTTAAAAGTAATTAAAATATAAGATCTATTTTTGTAATTTGTCCAGATATGACAAACGCAACAGCTGGCAACTTATGACATACCTATTTTATCGTCCAAACTTGTAATCGACGGAAATTATGCCTATAAATAACTTCGCAACATTATTTTTAGTTGTGAGGTTTTAAAACTATGGCTAAAGCTTACACGATGTATAATCTTAATAATATACTAAAATCTAATTCAATTATATCTAAATTCAGTGCAATCTTCATACACAACATTTTTTTTTATAGACACACCAACAAGATTTACACTTACACATTCACAATACACATAACAAGACATAAAAGTAAGTGAAAAATTGTTACAAAAGCGTTAATATTACATTCTTAAAGACAGTTAAATACATTGAAAAACATTTTGTGCAATACACACACGTATCCTTTGATTCAACTCGCACTAATATTTACTAATGACTAATATTACGAGTAAACTGTGTAGCATAAAGAACAATGTTTTAAAACCAAAGCCAGTACAAAAGACGCATTTATTCAGCAAAGCTAAGAAAACTTTTCTATTTTCTTCTCTTCTGAGAAATACGTTGTTTACTAAAGACATTATGGTTTTCTTTAAGACTTTGAGTTTATTTTCTTAGGTGAAACAATACAGAGTCAAATGCTTGAAAAATTAAATTGTTAAGAGAAGCGCAATTAAATGCGACGTCCCGGGGGAAATCCGTGGTCACTCGCACTGTAGACGTGATTTTCCACCGTAATTTCGAGCATTAAATTGAAATGAAGGCTTCCTGCGACTTCTACGCTCTACTCCTACACAAAATTAATTAAATTAAACATAACACCCGTTCCTTTTTTACTTAAATTTTTAACTTGCGTAGATCATCATCATTTTGAATATTGGATGCAGATTACCTAATATAGACTTTTAAATTCAATAATCTTTGTTCACATCTAGATAGTAATGTTGAATGAACATTTAAAACTAATTTTCATATTATTTTATTTGTACGCGAGCATTCTGGCAGCCATATTTCCCATAAGTAGCTTAATATAAGTTCACTATATCGGTGTAAGTATAATTGTACAATATACCTACAGACTAGCATCAAAGCAATCAAGGTTTCCATTAAGACTGGGAATATCCACATGGATTACATACAGACGTGTTTCAATACAATACGAAGTAACAATTTATAATGAAGTGTTCAATTAATTTATATAATACTACAGTTTCAAGTATTATCTTTAATAGTTTAACGTAATTCCATAATTTCGTGAGTTCTATTATAATACTTTATATTATATTAATTGTATATAATTTAACCTATTATGGACAACATAGGAATTGCGATTAATAAAAAAGTTGACTAACCAAAATAAATAGAAATAAATCTAATTTCATATTTATATTTCCAAATTGAAGAATAAAAGTGTTTAAATAATTCTTAAGAATAATGAAAAATAATTTATACTTTATTTGTTACACAAAAGAACGTTTAACGACTCAAGTAAGTTTTTTCTCTTAAACCAGAATTAAGGACTGAATATATTGATATTCACAAAATATAAAGCCAAATTAATAAGGTACAGTTGCCAATTATAAACCTAATTTCAAAACCACGTAAAATCCTGCAGTTAGTAAATTTAAAAAAAACAATGTAATTTGTAATTCATTTATTTGAGAAAAAGGATATCTAAAACAGTTTTACAGCTTTTCGCATTATAACACGTTGGCACTTTTGATGTAACTGGATATTGGGATATGTAGGTGGCGCGAGAAAATGTTAATGAGAATAAATATCAGCTCTATTCTCTATATTTTTTTTAAAGCTTGGGCCATGCGTGTGAATTTTATCATGTACCGAGATTGGAAATTGCACCCGGGTTGAGTATAATCTCGTAAAAATGCATAGGTAATAAAATAACACTTAGCTAAAAATTCGCTGATCAAATGATTCTTCAAATTTTTTTCACCTCTGGGGTGTCATAGGACAACAACAACAACAACTAATTTATAAGTTAATTTTTAATAGGACGTAAATACTGCTAGTAATAAAATTGTTATCGCCTTGATAGCAAATAAAGTGTAATCAAAATTTTTAACGCGCTAGTAACGAAACAAACTTGCACTATTGTCTAGTAGTAGCATTAACCCACAAAATTTCATGTTTCAAATAATGATAACTAATATATTTATAAATACCTTCTTAGTTCTCTTTTTTTCAAGCTTTATATAAGGATTGCGGCTTGATCTTTCATAAAGGTGGAAAGTTCTAAAGAATATTTACACACTCATATTTGCGATCTTTGTATTCAGCAGTGACCAGACCAGATATTTTTTTAGGACACTTTGATTTCTATGAATCCTCACTTTCAATATTTGAATACCCGTTGGTATGTAGTTTGATTTTATGATTTGAAGGAATTATTGTCGCCTTTTATAAAAATTGTTTTTTATTCCCTGCAGATTTCCGCGGGTTGTTCTTTAAGAGAGTGCGTCCAGTAATTACTGAGATTAGCGTATTCAACTCGCTAAACAAACTTATTCAGCTTTCTTTTATTCTTTACACTTTTCTGTTACAAATGTTTGTATCGTTCGTGAAATGTAATTTATCTTTAAATACACTATATTTAATATTGCTATGAGCAGTAGATTGTTTTTATATGTTCTACCTTCGTCCTTCAGCTGTGATCCATAACGCTCTGAAGTCAGCTGCGAATCAAACATAGAAGGTAGAAACATTAATAAATGGAGATTAATTGAACAACTACCAGTAAAAGTTATAAGAAACCCTCTGTCGCTTATCAGTTTGTTAATGTGCGACTGATGCGTTCGTAAGGTACTTTACCAGTTCAAATGAATATTTTGCTTCAGCATATTAATTGAAGATAACTTTGTAACATATTAATACCTTTAATAGAAGAATATATATTTCCCCTACATCAAAGATCTATTAACGTGTTGGATAGGGAATTTCCCATTAGATAAAATGTTAAACTTAATTAGAGCAAGCCTTTGTTTCAGACTCTTGTTTATTTAATCTTTTACATAGTATTATACAATCAGGATAAATTGATAATTAATATGTTTAGCTGCTATAACATTTGAAATAAGATGCGCATTACGAGTTGTACTTAATAGTAGTAATGACGGACTGCATCTTGAGAGAGGGACGCTCTACTCAGAGGTCGAATTGTAGTTTTAAGAGATTTTTCTATACTTCGTTGAGATATGGAACTTGGACGTATATATAAAATGAAAATCTAATATAGAATATCCGAACGGACGTTCTGGACGTTACCGAGAAATAGATTATTTCGTGTATCGACACGAACTAATATATTTCTCATCTCTATCAGGTTGACCTGATGTAATTGTAATAAATTTTTATATAAATAAATATAACACATTTAAGATAATAA
Source organism: Pontia daplidice (assembly GCA_963693355.1). Taxonomy (NCBI): domain Eukaryota; kingdom Metazoa; phylum Arthropoda; class Insecta; order Lepidoptera; family Pieridae; genus Pontia; species Pontia daplidice. Next base: position 3,546,076 of record CAVNZL010000014.1, read on the forward strand.
GATATAGAAGGAAATTTAAGCATATGTTGTATGGCCTCAAGTCAGCCCGTCACAAACTCGGGCCGAGTTCTAGTAGTAGCGGTCGAGTGACAAGTATGCGGAGGGCGCTCAGATATAGCAAGTATATTTCTCAAAATAGGTTTAGTTTACAGTCAGTTTAGAATCGACACCATTGTATCAGATCCTAGTCTTTATAATCAATACTATAACGAAAGTTTCTTTAGTGTTTGTGTCAAGTTGTAGTGTCATAGGATTATTTTACAAATAACGTAACCATATGATGTTATCATCTAACTTTGGAGGCAGTTTAATGATTAATGTGCGTAGTATTATAAAAGATGATGTTGCAGTTGTGTTCAGATTATGTAATCAATTAAGTACCTAATAACCTAAAATAATTTATAAACTCGCATCGTACGTACCTATTTTGAGAACTGTGTGGACATCAAAAACCTGATATGTATTTATTTATTATACAAATAACACAAAAGCAATGAAATTGAAATATTTGAATATAGATACATATCATCACGGTATACGATTAGGTGAGCCTCCTGCCCGTTTCCCTCCGATTTTATGAAAAAAAAAACACATGCGTTCTTTAAAAAATACACGTAGGAAAAATGTGTAAAATAAAGGAGCAAGAAAATATATCAATATGTAAGCCTCAATGTCACTCACGACTTCAAAATTCAAAGCTGCTCTGAACAACAGTTAGCATATTTACTGTAAGATTAAGTGTTGAAAAGCTGAAGCGTGTAGCTTTAACTCTGGTGCGAACACGACAACCCAATCCAGAACTTACCTAAGCTGATACAACTATCGATTATAAGCTTTGTAGAGATTTAAAGCAAAGACTTTGAAGTGCTCTATTTATACGGAGTTAATTACTTAATACCCTTGCAATTCTTAGATATTGTATTTTCATGCAAATTTCCCGGAAAATTACAATACTTTTCTTCTAGAATCTAAGAAGATTTAAAAAGCTAATGATATTTAAACAGTAAATTTTTATATACCTGTTACAAGTTAGGACGTTTAGACATTGTAGCTTTCGATTTCTGATACCAATATGATTATATATATATGATTGGAAAACTAAGATTAAAAAAATCTTCGGGCCTTTGAGAATCGGTCAAAACTATCCTACCATATTTTACATAATGTATTTGACATTGTAACAGATAGTTTGTTTTAAAACATGTTACAGAGATTATGTATACCAAAAGCGAGGCCAAAGTGTCTCCCAGATAGGACTACTCCGGTGATACAAAACATCAAACGCTCGTAAATGTACAAACACGAAAGGTGTTCAATGTATAGCAATTCGAAATTGAACTAGGCTAACGAATAAGAAGACGGTGATAGTTTTGGATACGGTATTATCAGAGCCATGCTGGCCATGAGTGATCACTAATTTCTCAGATCTAACGTTCAAATCCTGTGCAATAGTTGCAATTATAACCTGTCAAATACAGTATAGTGAGATAACCTGGTTCATGAATAAGGCTTTAAGGGCTCATCATATTGTAAATATAAATAATTAATAAACTGGAATCTAATTCTAAATACCACCTTAATTCAACTTTTTTCTTCAAGTTTTCCTACTATATTTAATGCGCACTCCTATTTTGCTTGTGATAACTTAAACTATGATTATTAGATTTATTCACTTCAAGATTGTATAATGGCTCTCGCCTTACCAGCGATTTGTAAATACTAGGCTGTTTAAAAGAACGACAGAGAGTTCTGCGTGCTTTTGTAGTGCTTTTTACAAATGAAAGTCAATGTAAATTTAGATATAGATTATGACTTCTCTATTTTGTTATTGCTAGTAAAAACACCTATTATTAATAACAATCTATTTATTAAGATACTTAAACATAGAACAGCAATTAAACGAGGTGAGAATTTCTTCTGCCGGTCTTCTCTTCAGGTAAAATATGAATAAAATTTTCTTTCGCATGTTTGTATATGTATTCTAATATTTTATTTTATATTGTTGTATTGTATTATAATATCACAAATTAATACCACCTCCACTTTTAACAATCTTTACGATAGAGTCGAGTAGCGCGGTCGTTTTACGACGTGTGAAGACGTGTGTTAACGTGAACGTAAATGTGTCGTGATCGTGTCGCGGTCGTATCGCCGCTGTCACGTCGCACACAGAATTGTTCCGCCGTTTTATTACGCCATCAATACTTTACATTTAATTCGACTCGTTATGTTACTAGTCATATGATATAGGTCTTGTGTAGTTTTTAAAAGGCTTAACGAGACCTCGTATTTGAGATGTTTTTTTAAATTTTTGAAATGAAAATTAAAAATTTTATTTTAATATTAACCTTTCATAGTTTCGTACACCCGATAGATGGCGCGACTGTACTTTGAGCACACTTTCTCAAAGGCATACATTTATGAGCCATTTTGAAAATGGCTCAAAATCTGTAACATAATGAAAAATTAAACGTTTCGGTGAACGATAACTATTTATATTACGAACGGCTTCATTATTATATAAGAATTAAAGGTATAAATAATCTCTGTCATATAAAGGTAAGTATACTAAAATCAAATCTCATGTTTTAATAGCATTACTATTTTACGACCTTAATGACCCCAATGAAATAGACTGAATCTTTCAAATTTATTCGCTCATCAACTTCCATTACATGTTGTTTATACTCAATTACTGTACCTCGGGAGGGCAGTTAAGTATGATCAGCGATGTGTCGACCAAACCAATAATAGCATCGAACAATAAAGGGTGCAACGTCTTTCATAATAAAGATCGGTACCTAATAGGTTTATAAGACAAAATGTATAGGTCACAGTACGCATATATGATGGTATTATCAATATTAACTTTAATATTGTCTTTTATTGACATGCATATTACTCATTTAAAGAAAAACACTTTATTAACGGATTAAAGTGATGTATTTTTGCAAATTTTACATTATTTCAAATTTTTTCCAACGTATCGCGTACGTTACAGCGTGCGTGGTCACGGTAGACTGATGACAAAAGGTCAAAAAATTGTCAAAATAAATGTCACAGCTGCTGAGAGTTTGTGTGTTATCTGCATTTATTGCCCCGGAGTTGATCGATCGTTTAAATTTTCAAAAATACATAACTTAAATACGTTAATAAAGTATTTTCCTTTAAATATTAACTTTTTTAATAATCTTTACGCTACATATAAATACAATAACACATCTGGAAACGGTCAGCTATTAAAATATAGTCATTTACTTCGTACATATAAATATATTTCGTATATTGAAGTAAATCAAGGCTTTTCGGCTAACTTGGCAAAGTAGCAGATATATGTCGCGCAGTGTCAAGAGGCACAAAATCACGGGACTGTGTCAACTTGCATAAGTTTGTGAAGAAATGCTGCTGTTGAGAGCTCTCCACACGTACCGTCATTTACTTTGAATGACATACGGTGGACAAAAATATTAAGTATTAAAAAGTGTTGTATACGGGTATTTTTCACCCGGGCATAACCGAATTATAGGGACTCAAAGTAGGTCATAGTATAAAATAAAGTGGAATTCATTGAATTAATAATACAAAGCATTTATTTCAGTATGTGTTTAGCTGCTGTACGTCCCATACACAAGCTGACTAGATAACAAATGTTTATTATTTTTATAATGGTGGCTAGCATGATAATCGAGGAATGTATTTCCGCTTATTACGTCTATTAAAACAGATAAACTACAAATGGTTTACTTTTTAAAATCCTTGTATTTTATTGCCTCAATAAAATAAATCTTTGGTTCGATTTTTGTAACTTAAATTACAAAAAACCCAATGATTCTTATCAACGGTATGTCTTATATTCTTGTGACTAATGACAAGAAAACTCTATTCTTACTTCTTACTTCAGTTTTCGACCCACTTGTACTAGTTTTTTACGAGAATAACTTTCAAAGATCAAAGTACAAAGCCGTGGTGGTATAGATAAATTATTAACTAGAACTTGGTTTTATATATTTTAAGTTTTATGTAAAGAAATGTTAGGAAAATCTAGATAGTATCTAGATAGATACCGAATTTTAATTTCACTTGAAACATAAAACCTTCTTGGTAAAAATAACCCCTTTCAAGATTTCTTATTCAATTTCCCACTACACCCAGGTCCTAAGACAAAACTTATTCAATTCCAGTATGATTTTATATTCCATTTGCTTCCTTACATTTATGATGTGCAAACACTTTCACCCTTGTCATGTGAAGGCCAATTTGTCATGTGTGCTTACATTTTTGTTATAGTTGACGCTTTGTCTTGGAAACATTTCTTTGTTCTCATAAGAGTTCTCCAGTCTAATTTATGCTATTTTCATTAACGTATACCTTTTAAGCCCGGCAATAAATTCAAATGATATGTTAAACGAAGCTTCTTCGATAGTACTAAGTAGTACTTGAAGCACTAATTTTGTTGGAATTCAGATGCGGTAGTTTTTCCTTGTGTACATGAATTTTTGTTTGTTCTTCTCTGGGTGACATGAATTGTATATCTATAAACTCATTTTTAAGAACTTGTTTAACTTATTTTGAAATTAAAATTTTCATTTCATCTTTTCGAATTGCACGTATTATTTTAGTCTAAGATTTAACAGTGTTAAAGCCACATTTTTAACTGATGACGTTAACACAACAGTAGAACCAACTTTCAAGTTACTGAAACTAACGAAGAGCTATTGATTTTTATATATAGATATATTGATGAGAGACGGGCAAGTTTTATAATAAATTGTTCAAGGATTACTATCGTGCTCTTGTAACTTGTGGTGAGTTCGATAAGGCTTACATTATCAAGGCAGTAATACATTTCAGTGGTTTGCTGCAGAATACGTAGAGAGAAACGATAAATATTAAAGCTTACCTTGGAACTTATCTCGTAGCGAAAAGCGTGAAAAACGGATGAATTTTGGATCGCACAAATCCTATCCACGGAGTTTTACCTGATAATTTTGTCGTGAACATGTTACGAGTTTCTAGTAAAAAAATATTGAATCAAAAATACAATTTTGGCACAGAATTGTATTTGTTTCGGTTAAAAAATGGTTTCTCAATTCCTATATAGGTAAGGTCGAATGTATTTATGTATGTTATAAAATAATAAATATGGGGTTTATTAACTTTTTCTATAGAATATTAAAATATTATAAAATATTTTATTATTAATCTAATTCTATAAAATTCAACTTAATTGTAATGAAACTATTATAATAATATTACAATCGCAAAAATATAATAGCTGTTGAATATAAAACTTAATAATAATAGGTAAACGCCGTAAATGCTACTTGCATTAAAATCATAATTCAATATGGATTCACAGAATAACGAAACAAAACAAAATTTATTTGCAAAACATTATTTCTATTTATTAATTTATTCCACCATATTGAAAGGTTCGAATTACTAACGGTACAGCGAATACCACAAAACTATTTGAAATTGTATCATTAATTAATGTGGTTAATTTTATTTATGAATCTATCGTACACTCTATATAGTCTGTGCAATTCGTTATCATTGAAATAAGTTTTCGAAGCGAATTCTGTTCAGAGAATGTTCAAAAATAGAACAAAAATTGTTGTTTCAATTATTTGGCGAATAGCGTTTTGTATTTTAACTGTAAAAAACTGAATTTTGACCGTTAACTTTGTTATAAAAATACCATCCAACACTAGTACTGAAAGAGATTATATAATTTTTAACATATTAAGAAGACAAATAGTGTACCCCAGCGACGGTTAACATTTTTGTAGTCTGTGCATATTATTTATAAAAAGTATATTTAAAAAACAGTATATTTAAAGTTAATGTTTATCAGTTCTGTTATCAACCATTACACAATTTAAAAATAGCTCACCTTGGGGTTAAACGATCGTGCATGAAATGTGTTCCGATAAATTATTTATAGAAGATATTCGCGATATTATGCCTTTTTTTAATACATTTATGGTATTTCTAGAGTTTATACACTTTTTTATACTCTTTAATCTTTTACATATAATAAGTTTATATATCTCAAACCTAGTTCTCAGTAGCCACCGGCGATTAACACAATCTGTCCTTATGTTAAGTGTCAGATTTAATTTTTTTTATATACGATTTGGTTGTTGCCTATTATCTGTAACTGGGGCATGTAACCCAATTCCTAATTATCACAAATTTTATTCTTAGAAGAATCGTAATGGCGTATTATACTAATTTATTCTAAAAGTGAACCCAATACTCTCCCGAACGACTCAACCAGGCTGTCAGCGTCACTTAATCGCAGAAATTTTATACACTAACACATTGCATAAATTATAACTTGATATCAAGAGAACAATTAAATAGCTAATATATTCTGAATTCTCGGAACAGAGTTTACTTTGCAAATGGAGAATATCAAACTTCCATCGTGACATAGATTCAAGATGTCAACATTACTGTAGGTCCGGACAGTAATGTCGCTATGTCGCTGTAATGTTCAACAGAGATTGCCACAACTTAATGGCATACGAATTATATGAGCCGTGTGAACATATTAGGCGATTTCATATAACATGTGAATCGCTATTTCCCTCGGACATCGCACTCTTGAATAGAACAATTTCGCTTTTTCTTTTTCGCTTTATTTGTTTATTGTATAGGGTATTATCGTCGAAAAGATATGAGAAAATGGAACATGACAGAATTACAGAAAACTTAACTAGCTCATAAATATTAAGATTTAAGTCGTAAATATTTCAAACAAGTACAATAGAACACTATGATAAAACAAAAGAATTCAGTTTTCAATGGCATAAAGCTCTTTCGTGGTTGATGCCGTGACGTATAGACGATGCACGATTTGAATCATCCTTTCTTGAAATTGAAGGAGTGGACTTTGTCCCCTTCTTTAAAATAGGTGGCGATAATGGCTGCATTTTATTGAAAGTTTCTTGTGGAAACAAGTCCAATTTATTAATGTTAGATCATGATTTTGATATGAAATTACTAAATTAATGCAGAATACACAATAAAATCGTAATCAGATGATGTAAAAAATTACTCATAAGTTTAATCCGTGGTTATCCCTTTACTAAACGTCATCAAAAATGGTTAAGTGTTTCAGATTCTCATTTTAGCGACTTAATAAAAATTTCATATGTATCGGTGCGACTCAACAATTTATATAGACACAAATACGTTTTTAATCTTCGTAAAGATAGTAATTTTGGTCTCCCTGATTTCACTGTTGGAATATAACCGAGCTTAAATAGAATAGTTGGAATATAGTCGTAAAACATGTCTATAGATATACGTTCAATATTTTCCAGTATTATTCAAATCCCACTATATCCGTCTACTACAGTCTGTATGTAAAATAAAATACCCAATGTTTTCCTATTGTATTTTCCCGAACACTTGAAAGGTAAACCGCATTTCTTAAAGCAAATACGGTGATATTGCCTGACATCTCTGTCGAATTTCCATCCACTACTTTCGCCCGGTGACGTGAATAAAATCCTTTCAAATGTGCAAAGAGCGGGTGATGTTTGCAACCTCTTTGTTGCTCGTGAACTGGATTTCTGCGGAACTGTTTGAAGATACGTTTTAATATTAATACGACATTTACAGGCTGACTGGCCGAAATTATAAACCTCTTAACTTGCCTAGATTTTGTAATAGCGAAAAAGTTGGTTTGTCTGAGAGTTAAATTCTTGAAGACGAATATTATGACGCCGCTTGCGTCATATATTTTAACTGTTGTCGCACTAGAAGTTAAGTGTACTTACTTCGCCATGCTCACAGCTAATAAAAAAAAGGATAAGAGGCTAATTATTATTCATTCCGTGTCATTTTTACATGACAATGAAGCGAGGTATAATAATTGCAAGCATTTAATACAAGATAACAGTGGTGGAGTGTTGCTAGCCTATTCTCTAGCATTTCATGCGTTTTTTGAATGTAAAACTAAAATTTCGTTTAAGTTTACATCTACAAAATTCACCTACCAAACGATATTTTTATATGAATTTTGAATGAACAAAGAGCTTGAGCTTATGAATGTTAAGTCATATGGGTGTGTGGTGCGTTAAGGTCATATTACTTTAAAACTTAATTTAATTAATTAGTTAAAAGTTAATAATGTTCGGTAACTGATAAAAACGTTTATAGAAAATCCTTTGAGAATAAATTTTAACAGACTATCAAAATGCAATTACATCAATGGATTAAAGGAATAAAATGATACTACTTAGTAACAGGATGTCTGCCTTCTACTAATGGAAGCTCTGTTAACATTTCTTGATTTTCTTCCATACAACGATCGCCTTCAAAGTGCTTTTGTATTTCGAGGATAGTTTTATCTTTCGTCTCCGGTAAGTACATGTAAAGCAATCCGATGATTACATAAGAACCAATTGCATAGATAAAAAATGAGCCACTAAGACCAACTGAATTGAATAAATACGGCGATAGTTTCAACGTAACTCCCATCAGACTATTAAAAAGAAAACATAATAGACAAACGAAGAGACTTCTATTCGTTAAGGGGCATAACTCACCACACAAACACAGAGACATAATTATCGGACCACAGCTCATTGATATAGAATACGCAGCTAACAGGAACATAGATACATATTTGTTTTCTGACATAAATCCTAAATCTATCAAGAGTAAATATACGGACAATAGAACCATAAATGAAGCACCAAGTGACGATGCGTACAAAATAATTGTTCGCCGTTTAAGGAACTTTGACAATGACGAACCTACATACATACCTAAAATAGTAATTCCATCTAATATCAACATACCATTATACGCGGTCGATTCACTTACAGTTATATCTTTTAATATCCTTATAGCGTAGATACTACAAATAAATTTACCGGATATTTGATATAAACAAATCGTAAGCAGAGCAATAATCAGTGGTTTATAGAAAATCTTTTCTGCGATTGCATTAAATATCCATTTCAACGTTTGAAACGCACCTATTTTATCACGTGTGTTAAGACGTGAATGATAATGAATAAGGCGTTTGAGCTCTTCTTCTGAGTCAATATCAGTGCCTTTTAACCAGCGATGCGTTTCAACACACTCTCTGAAGCGCCCTTTAGATGCAAGCCAATAGGGCGATTCCGTCCATAAAAATGTTGTCAAAGTGTATGCACTGCAAATAATTGTCACTGTTGCTATATTACTCCAATGGAAATACGTTCCTATAGCATTTGACATCCATATTCCCCAGAATACAGTCGCTGACTTGAAAGTCATAAATATACCTCTATATCTCGGTGAAAAATATTCTGTCAACACCATAAGAGAGATAGTGAGATGGGCGGCAGGTAACATACCGATTGCAATCTGGCTGATAATGATATGCATTGGTGATGTACTGTAGTATAGAATTAAGCTGCTTATTATACTATCAAAGCAGATAATGATTTCGGTTTTCTTCCTACCAAAATAGTAAGCGAAAATAGGAATAATCACTGCCCAAGGTATGGAACTGTAGAATAGGGCAGATGCTGAAAAAAATATATTTATTTAATACGTTATTTACTGTTATATGTATATTACTTATAAACGACCTAAAACTAACACAGCTATTTCACCAATATGATTCAGTCACTTATCGTTTGAGACTTTTGAATGTGTTTTTTATTTGTGTACATCAAACAAATACATCATTATGTTTGATCAAGGCAAACGTAGAGTCCTAAATAGTAATTTCGCGGGTTTTTCCTAGATAAACTTTATTGTTGTATACGTAAACTAATCATATTAGTGAAAAAATTTGAATACTTAAAATATAAATTTCCAAGGACCTAGCTTCATTTTTATAGTCATCACGAACCTTGAGATCTCGCGTTCGAATCACGACTTCATATATCATCAATAAACACTTATCATAAAGTTATGTTGCATGGAATAAATGAAATATTATTACTATTAGATTACATGAAAGAGCCTCTACTTTTAAAATTATTGAGCAACAGTAACTTACATAACCAGGATTCCATGGACAAATTTATAAATTCTGTGGAATTGTGCTCCTTTCTCAGTTGTGGAATAAAAACAGTCGGTGCCCCCACAAAAAGACCATGTATAAAGTAAAATGTTACAACCCCACTGCATATGAAACTCTGTAATATTAAATGTTATATAACCTAAGTACCGCTATTAATCCAGAGGTCGTGCATTCGATACCCAGATATTCATCAATATTTTTATGTATATACTCATGCTTACGTTTCGCGAGAACAAAATGACCAATGTATATCACGTGTGTATATCACGCCAGAAGGCTGATCACCAAACAACAAATAGACATTAAAAACACCTTAAATTTATATGAAATCTGATTGCACAGTTTTGATTTATTTACTTTCCACCACAGCTGGAACAAAATTGAAGAAAAAGGGACGTAAGAGAGAAACAAAAGAACGCAAAAAAGATAAACAAGTGAATTTAATACCTCATTAAATTATATCTACATCGTAATTGTGCAAATATGCACATGCTTATGCTATATACTCACACACATACATATATTTACAACAATAATATATATATATATGTGTGTATGTGTGTAATGATGCCTAAAATTTCGCCATATCACAAATGATTCGAGTTAAATGCTTACCTGTCTAAGCAACGGCATCCAAGAAGATGAAGACAAATTATCACCATCAAGAGCAAGAAACTCCATTTTATACTTTATTAAATTCACAGTTTTCAACACAACATGACATTATCATTTCTTCATTACAAATACATGTTGTAATACATATTGATGAATTCGAAAAAATAAGGTGCACGTCGACTCGGTGGATTCTTGAATTATTACAAGTGTATCTAACACGTATTTCCTCTGTATATACAGATTTTACTAAAATTAATAACTCTTTATTTTAAACGAGAAAATGTTTAAACACTAGAAATCTTCGTACTATCGGAAGCAAAGACACATTAATCCAATCAAATATATAAAAATGCCTCTCTTTTTCGCTTGGTCATCGAATAAATGGTTCTTATATTAATTCGCTAATGATTTTTTTTATCCTTATTAAGTGAAAAAAGGTTGAGCAGAACATAGATCCTCGTAAACTGACTTATAATCATTGTAATTTAACCAACCTGAAGATACACATACTACTTATTTTTACATATTGCAAATACATTTTTGTTTTTATCATTACAATAATCACCTTAAAATTTTAACATTTAATATCAAAGTAATTTTGGCCACTTGACAACGATGTCAGCAGTTAATATTATGTAATTCCAAATATAATATACAAGTTATAATATATATCGTACGCTTATTTCAGTGCTAATATTCATTTATTTATCCTTGTAAAGAATTATTAGTGTCTTTTTTCTTGTATGTAATAAGTTGTATAACAATGAATTTTTTCTTTTTTGATCATATTAGCAAAGTCGTGAAGTATGTTACTAGGAAACTAATAATAATATTTTTGAGAAATGTATAATGAACTTTTTCTGTTAATACTAGTTCAAATTAAAAAGTCTGGAGTTCGAAATCTCATTGTTAAAATCTGAATAGGTGTAGGCAGCTAAGCGTTGCAATTTCAAGAGTTGCTTTATTATCTTTTTAACAATCCTCACCCGTCAGGTTCCCTGCGAAGTGTGTAAATATTTTACGAATTTAAACTCCGTATTTTTAACCAGAAAACTTAAACTTCCTAAATTCGAAACTATTATTTAACCGATGATACTGTATGTTCAAAAACAAGCTAAACTTGTTCTAGTTAAAGTTTTCAGCCGAACATAAACATAATAAATTATTGTTTCATAATTCAATTGCAGGACTGGACTGTGACTGAAAACCGTATATCTTTCAAAGATTTTAAATAATAGCAACGTTCGTTTGGCATTTTTCGATCAAAAGAATTTCACTTCCAATTTGGCGATTATCGTATGTACCCTATGTGTCAGGATTATTGTACGAATGACATTTAGCAAAGGGAATGGGAACAAACATCAATAGTCATTGCTCGCTTACAGGCTTAATCGAGAACGATTGCGACCGAATGAACGAAATAAAGCCTGAAGTTTTTGGAAAACGAACGCTTTTACATTTTATGTACAAAAGCCTTTCGTTCGCCTTCTTTTTTTAAATTCCTAAGATCAAACACTCTTTGTGTCTATATTGAATAGACATACCTACTCTTTCGACCTTCTTTTTTTAAATATTATACTCGCAAATTATGAATAAGACTTTTAAAAATATAATTTACAATTACCAATAACATATTTGGGAATTAAATGAATATTCAAATAATTAATAAATACAACTGCTATGAATAATATATGATAATTATACTAAACAATTAAATCATTTTAATATTATTATATAATTACGTTATTTTTAATTTTTGAATTGAAGTTACTAGTTAATCATAATTATAATAATATATTCACAAATATGTTCGATCAGTTCTTTCATGCTCTAAAACTTAGGACGTAAGCGTTTGTTTTTTAGAATAAATCTTTAAAATTAATATAATTCTCTTGCGAAAGAGGCCAAAACTCACCTAGACGCATTAAGGTAGAACTTAATATATATTAATCACAAATATTAGTATACATTTTACACACGGTCAGCTAGGAACAACATATTTAATAGCTTGTGTTGGGTGCTAACAAACCAATGTTGACCGAGAAGCAAATCAGTCAATAAAATCTATTTTTAATCATAATGTATTTTTCTATATTATTCAGTAGAAATAAATTATCCATTACCTACTAGAGTACTTCATTATACAAATACAACAACAGCTAATGGCTGTTATCAAACAAAGTTGACAATTAATTAAGTTTAAATGATTTCATTAAGAATTAAGTAAACCTTGTTACTGTTTCTATTAAAGTGAATAATGAAAATCTCTCGCATAATAGCCTCAATTAATTACTGTTACATATTTTCTTTATAAAAGAAACCTTAAACATCAATTTGGGTTCTAATATAGGATAAAATATATTTTTATTTATTTATTCGAGTAATATATAGGATAAATATTATATAAGATATAATGTAATGTTTCCATGAGAGATCAGTCTAGAGAATATATCTCTCATAATCAGATCCTGGTTCCACAAAAAACATAATATACGGCCTAATTGAGAAATCTTGTTTGAAAACTAATAAATAACAAATGCACTTTTTTTGAAGTAATGTACCTTGAAGGAAATTTCAATGGCGTAGCAATTACCTTCGTGTTTACACATATTTTTACATATCATACAACTCAGACACTCCCAAAGATAATGTATTTGTTTATTGCTGTTAAGTGAGAACCTTGAATTTATCACCGAGTGTTATATATAGTGATATATATATTTTTACCTTTACCTTGTCTTTTATTAACATAACTCATTTAAAGAAAAACACTTTGTTAACGGATTAATTTATGTATTTAGTTATGTTTTTATGTATTAAGTTATGTATTGTAGTTATGAATTTTCTTTCGTTTTAATATGGTTTTGTATCGTTGTGTATTAATTTGTTTAATTTGTATGGAGTTAGTTTCTTGTTGCTCTTCTGTGAGGTTGTCAACACTTGTAATTGTTATGTTTACCATCAAAATTACATGTATATACTATAATATTTAAGTAAATGTAAGCATAATGTTAGTGTTGCATAATAATAATAAATAATAAATAAATGTATAAAATTTAAGTATATTACTTTATTTTTACATTTTTCCCAAAGTTTCGCGTGCTTTACAGCGTGCGTGGTCACGATATACAACTGACAGAAAGTATCATAAGTGTAATGACACTCAAGGAATTCGTGCAATTTAGGGAAAAAAACGCAGTTTGAACTCAATTTTATTTCTCAATGACGATTGATTTTAGCGAGTTGCGAACGAAAAAATTTTCGTGTTTGGCGTTGTTCCATTGTGATTTGATACCAATCTAATAAATAAACAAGTCGAATTGTAATTTTGGAGAAAAGTCCTATTATTCTATCAAAAGCAATGCATTCCAAAGTGGCAATCAGAAGCAATAACACGAACAAATCCCGTGGGAAATGATACAATTCCAATCTGCTTTCAATTGGCTGAAATCTCACGAGGGGGTGTATTAATTTTAAGTAGTAAAAAACGTATTGAACGAAGGAAAATATTAGATATTCTCTGCATTTGATATTTGAAGGCGTTTTTTCACTATACTGAGTTTGCTTAATCGATAAACAGTACAAACGATTTATATTCAATACATTATCAACGCATTTGTCAAATAACCATAAATTCATTGTACTGCTACGCCGGAGTAACTTCCCATAAGAAAAATATTTTAAATCGGACAAGTGCGAGTCAAACTCTTCCACAAAGGATTCCTTTACATTAGTAAAAGAAATCACGTTTCTTGTATATTTTTATTATATTTTGTTTAGCAGCATCCGATAGATTCATCTTAGAAATTTATCATGCAATATAACCTGGTGACAGACGGATTATATTTGTCACTGTAAATTTAATTACAGTTATTGGTGCCCAGCCTATAGTGAAAGCGACGATTCGACGACGAAAATTGTACACAATTTTAATGTACAATTTTCTACATATTTAGAACCGATATTTAGAAGCTCCTTGAAATTGTAGGGGATGACGTTGCATATTTCAAAAGATCGTTGAGAAAATTAATGTGCATATTGCGAACATAATTTCAATACAACTAACACTACTTCATGTTTATAACCTCTATCTTACTTTACATCGCTGATAATCCATAGGTGGCGAAAAGGATAATCACATTAATTACGTAATGTACAGTAAAACATTGATTTTACCTGAATGTTAGGGACAAGCTATTAAAAGTATGATAATTATAAAGAAGCATCATTAATATTTTTGCAAACAAAGACACTGCAGGATTATAACGCTAATGTATAATTAATACGTCGTGTCAGCGAATATAAATATAGTTTTCATGACATATAAAGTAATTTATATATATCGTTAAAATAAAACAAAATTTATATAACAAATACTAGCTGATCTGGCAAACGTTGTTTTGCCATGTTTTTGTGATTTCAATTTTCAATTAATAAATAAAAATAAGGGTTGATCGTAGAAAGGTGAAAATTTGATGTAGTATTATAACAAAATAGAAACTAAAAATTTTGGGGTGGACTACCCTTAACATTTAGGGGGATAGATGTTGGCCGATTCTCAGATCTACTCAATATGCTCACAAAGTTTCATGAGAATCGGTCAAGCCATTTTGGAGGAATTCAAGTTCGAATTTTTACGCTTCTTTTATATTTATGACAAGCAATTCCCTTCGGTTTCTGCGTTTTCACTACCATCACTTGAAATTAGTTACGTGAAATATGTCAAATGAACCTGTAATTTAATTGGTGGGACAATATGAATGAAATATTGCAATCTTTCGCACGTAACCGCAGCTATTGCCGACAAAGTACGGGAAATACATTTCAATTATACCGAAACAATTACCACAAATCAAATGGCCACTAAATTCGCTGTTAGCGCTCCCTAGATCTATAACATAGGTCGCACTTAAAGTTGACAACACAATATTAAAAATTAATTAATTACAACATTTGGAAATAGAACTCTTTGGCTAGAGCATGCAGTTTACACATGGAATTTACTCATGTAAATTGTCGTTTTATGAATTTGTACGAGTTTAAGTGGAATTTGACAGCTCAACAGAGCATCGCTCGGCTTCAACCTGGTTTTGGCGAGGAAGCACTATGCAAGATATTCATAACTGCTGTGCAGTATTCAAGCGTATGTTAATCTCAGTGATGAATCTCGCGATGTTCGCCCGCCGCTTTGAACAACAAAACATCGATGTGCACCCTATGATTAAAACAGACATGTGACCATGAGATTGTTGCATCCTTAGACATAATCAAATTATAAACAAACATTTGGGTATGTAAGAGCTGTGCTCGCGATGGATCCCACACCAAGGTCATCTAACACTAGACAGCGTCACTTGGTGGTCGTCGGTCGGTCGGTCGTTAGTGGTCGGTCGTAGTTCTTCAATATTACCCGATACCATGCAAAAATTGCATTTTTGCGGATGATTGCTAAATTTTTTATAAAACTATACACGTGGCTACTCTTGCTTCAGGTAATTGTCGCACTGTGAATAGTGAATTGTTCACGACGTTTTATTTTTGACGAAATCAATAAAAATTACCCTAAATTTCGTAACACGAGCAAGGCATACAAACGAATGTTTGTCTCTGTCTTCGTAAGTATACATTTTAACAAAACTCGGTGGTTACCCCACCCAAAGTCAAACGAAACTAAAGTATATAACACCATTAGCTGAACCAATCAATGATAAATAAATGTATAAATGTAAATATACTAATTATCTACCACGTAAATAAAATAAAAAATTACCATTTTTCAGTACACCATTTAAAATGGCATTACGATAAGTTAAAATCATCTCTTACTTAGCATACCTTTACAAATAGTAATTTTTTTGTTCACAAATTTTATTATTTAAGTCTTTTCACATTTTTTTATTCACGAATTTTATAAGTATTTAAGTAGAGAATTTAAAAATCGCTGCTTCAATAGCTCCACCATTACGTAACTCTGAAGGCAAGCATCGGAACAATCTGTGCACAAGTACGTGACGTTGTTTCTTATTTCTTCCTTCTATTCATTATAGCTGAGCTCATGATATACAGCTCTGCGACCTGTACCAAAGGGAACATTAAAGGCTGTCCCGCTTTTTGTATTGCTACCGTAGTGGTTAATTTGGCAACGTATTTGAAATTGTTTAAAAGGCTTAGTTATCGTTTTATGTTAAGGAAAATTCGTTCAAAAATGGTTTCGGATTTATATTTTTAATAGTATTGAGGAAAACCAACAGGCGGGTTTTAAAATTCGAACGCCCGGCCATTGACACCTGTAACACCTCAGGACAGGAGCTGATGCATCCTTGGAATCACGCGGTACAAATACTTTACACTGGTCTACAAATAAACTCAATATAGCCTCATACAAGTAGACCTCAACATCAACGATGTGTACTATAGAACAATATAGTTGCAGGTAGGTAAACATATAAAAGAAATGAAGTAGAGAGCATGATAATATTACATAGTGATCTCAAGCTTACCAGTGTATTAGTATTATCAAAGCTTCACGCATGGAAAAGCCTGAAATGTTACCACAAAATTTTTCACATCACTGAATTGTTTTGTGGAACTTTCACCCCTATATTTATTAACATAAGGCAGGTATCTCTATGCTTTTATTCATACTAAAGTCATCCAATTTGTCGGCGAGATGTGCAAACAAGTGTTTTCCTGATTGGGATGTTTGACCGGCGCGTCATTTCGTAACGAACCGTAGTGGAATGGCGATTCATTAGCAATTCCGGGAATTTCAAAGAAACAGAATTGCTATTAATAATTATAGTTTGAAAAGCAATTAAATGGCCTCTCGCCTCCAATTACTACAAGTCTACTTCTGAACTATTGAAACTAATTAGACCTTAAATCCGTTTGTGCATTTAGTGCAGGAGATACTCAAGCAACAACATTGACTTATCATTAACAAAAACAGAAATAAAAAAGAAGAATCTTATCAAAAATCGAGAAATTGTATCTGATGCAAACAATATTGACTAGATACTAAGATACTAGACTTGATATATATGTTTTTTCACTTTCGGCTCGGACCAAGGTTATAAATTTATGATATGGGTACTAACGCAAATATACATATACATTAAAAGATTATTTCTACAAATATACAAGGAACTCCCAGATGACAGCCAACATGCTAATCACACAAATGTTTTAGCGTACCGGGGAACGAACCTGGACCTTTTGGTCGGCAGTCCGGAATGGTGACCTTTGTGCTAATTGAGTCGTCAAGTACAAATACCTCTGCCTCTGGTCTCTGCTTATTTATATCAACGATCGTTAGCCCTAAACTAACACTGATACTGATATGTACATACAAACTTACAATTATAAATATTTTTATATCCACCATAGAGCCAACGAATATGCTTATCACACAAATATTCAACGTGGCCATTGGATCACTAAATACCTTATTGAAATATTAAAAATTTATGTATTATTTATAGTTTAAAGCTAGATATTTAGAGAGTGCTTAAGTTAACTATAAAAATTTCTTTTCTAATGTCACTTTATAACTAAAGGTTGGCTGTCAACAATAATTTGAATCATCGGGAACATTGCGCTACGGAGAGGAGATATTCAGCTCCTTTATGTTGCGCAACCACTTCTTTTTGGCTTAAATTATGGAACTTCAATTTTGCATACCGATATATACTGTATAGTGTATATCAATAAATAAAAAACATTAACATAGTTTGTATATTATTTGTTTTATACTTTTTGATCATAAAAACAATTATTATTAATTGCAAATCTTTCTGATATGTTATATTTTAAATTCAGAATTTAGAATTGAGGGCAAACGGCAAGAGGCCCATCTGATCGTTAGTGATACCGACGCCTATAGACACGCAATGACAGAGGCCTCACAAGTGCTTTGCGGGCCTTTGAGATGACGATCTTTTCTTGAAGGTTCATGAGTTGTATTTGTTCTAGTATAATTATTATTTTATTTAAAGTTCCTAAAAGGTATATTACAATATACAGAGGTAATTTTAAATTACGAATAATCAGCCTCAGTTAAGTTTGACGACGAATATACGACGTTGTAAGTATTTAAGTTATAAGTATCAGCTTTGTGATAAAAATAAACTACTTTAGAATAATTAAGTTTATAATTTTTTTTTAGGATCTTAATTTGTTTGGACTTAAGTGTTGTTGGGTGGACATATAGACCATCAACAACAATGAAAGCCGATGTGTTTGCCGTTGATTGCTGTTACTATAACAACTTTGCAATCGTTCATATATCACTATGCTACGAATCTCTCTATTATAATATCTATAATAAATATATGAATAGATATATTTTTTTAAGATTCTTTAAACATATATAGATAGAATCGGAGGCTATAAGGCGCTCTGTTCTATGCCTTTTAAATCGTAGCGATCTTTGTTGTACCATTCTATAGACTTATTATAACTATCCAGCCAATCTATATAATAAAGCTAAGTTATATAATGTAAAAGTAATTATCCTTTGCTTGGGTTTTTATCTAATTTTATCATTGTACGCTAGCTTGTGTCGCGACAAATCAAGCTAAACACAAAGTGAAAAGGGTAATAAATAATCATACATTTTTCTTTCGTTCTACAAATATTTCAAAACCTTTAAAATAACCAATTTGAAGAAGAGTTATGTTCATGCCCTTGGGTGTTTGTACACGTTATAGAAACAAATATATATTGAAACAACTAAATCTCATTGATTAGCACGGCCTTGTATAAAAGCCAAAGCTCGCTAAGCCAATTAATACTAACGAACGGCCTATACCTAAATCCACTTTACACACTTAATGTCATAGTTAGATCCTCTGTCCACGTTAACATTGTAGCCTTAGTGTGTTATATACATGTTTGATAAAATTTACTCTAGCTAATACCCGAAGCAAACATAGACATGTTCGTTGCTCAATTGTTTATGAACAGTTTCTTCGTTATATCCAAAAACAATTAACAATATATGATTGGAGAAGAAATCAGTCATAAAAATTAAATGAATTGTTCAAGGCATAACTGCGTGTCTTTATTAAATTGCATCATATTATCATTTTTCATATGAATATAATATAATAGAAATTAAATGATTTCGTAGAGATATTATATATCTATCTGTTATCTCTACATAAAAAAAGCCTTTATATATATGTATGTAATGACAACGCTGGGATCCATATGGGGAATCAGTGTATTCCACATATGAAAATCTAGTTTATGGATTAAAAATAAGTCTCTCTCGTTGGTTGTCAATTTATTTTTATAAATCATTGAAAAGTTAGAGTTCATTGTGTGAATTAGATGAAATCTATAGCGAATCCATCTAGGAATCAAGTGAAAAATTATGTACGTAATGTATAAAAATTTCTAAAAATCTATAGTAAAATAAATAGTTTAAAATATAGATAGGCATCTATTATATGTTTATTAGTGTTATCTTTCACAAATATTGATACAAAACTTATTATTAGACTTAAATCGCTTAAAACTATGTTGGTTTCGTTAACCTTAATAGAAATATAGAGTGTGTTTGAGAATTACTAAAAAAATATTTATTTTGTATTTATTTAACGAGTAAAATCCAAGCGAATAGAGTCATGGGCCAGCTAGCCATCCAACTGGTAAGAATTAAAAACTTAAAAAAGAAACATACTCAGTCCGTTTTGTTTTTTTGTAAATGGTTATACGCAAACATTGCCACAAGGGACTGACAGACTCGTGTATATTTTATACAAATAAAATCCTTCATTATATAGTAAATGACAACAAAAACAGAGCTATTAAAACAATAATAATCCTATTTAATTGATAAGGTAATTACGATTAAGCAAATTACATTAATTGTGGACGGGAATTATTATTGGTTACCATTTTAATTTCGTAACCGCATTATACGCTAATGAACCTGGACAAAATATTGGCTTTAGGACAAATAAATTAAAGATAAATGCCAAAGTATTGTTCTTGTATTATTATTATGTATAAAAATAAATCATTGGCGAGACAACCGCTTAGTCTGAGCCTCAAATTGCTTTATCCGCTTCGTGATTAATTATTTAATTTGAGGCAAGTAGGTGATCAGCGTTCTGTGACACATGCCTTAGAGCCTAATGCGGCATGCATTCGTCACGATGTGGTTCATCACGATGTTTAGACATAGGATACTCCTGATATTCTATCTCAAAATTATGTTGGCGGATGCTTTTGAAAAACCCCTCGGTCTTTAAAGGGGTTTTTTTTTAAAAAACAGGGGGCAGGGCAGAAGGCTCACCAGATGTAAAGTGATACCGCCGCCGATGAACACTCGCAATGCCTGACCTCACTAGTGCGTTGTCCGCCTTTAAGATACGCTATTTTATTAAAGGTCCCTAAGTCGTATTTGTTCGGAAATACCTCTAGATGTAAAACATGTAATTTAAAATGGCTTCACTAAAATAGTAATAGAGTCCTTTCCCATTTGCTCTCATTTTTGAACTGGCAGTAATAACTTCATCAAAGTTTTGTATTAATTTTTTTTTCAGATTTATTCATTTATTCAAACGAAAATATCAACCGTATAGGTTGATAAGACATACCCATTTAATTTTGATGATACTTAGTAACAAAACACCTTCTATGAAGTTTCACAAAGAAGTTAAAGGGCTTTGAAAATATCTTCGAGAAAAATTTGCTACGGACCGGCCATGTCTATTTCTTTTTGTTCGACTTAGCGAAGGCACTTCCGTGCTTCCGGATTATTTTTAAATTTCTTTTTAAAAAAGAATATAGCATGACAATAGTGCGTTCAAAAAAAATGACAAAATTATGTTCCGTTGCACCAAAGATTGACCTGAATTTAATTTAAATAATATTTGATAATCATTATATAAGTAATAGTTTAATCGTTGAGAATATCTAAAAGATTTTGAGAACGGCATGCTTTCTTGTTCATTGTTGCAATACTTCTGGTTCTGATTTCTTTATTTACTTTTTATATTCATAATATTATGTACATACATAATCAATACTAGACTTTAACTAAAATACTTTATAACAGACTAACGGTACTTTTACTATTATTTATATTTTTGCCGACGTTATGTGTATGATACGGTTTAATTTTCAACATTCCTCCAACTAATCCGAATTTAGTACGTTTTAATGATAGATAATGAATATTTAAATATAGTACAAAAAGACATTTAAATATAGAACAAGGAGACATTTAAATATATTAAAACTGAGAGGTAACGGTCTCCCGAAGAAAATTAATAGAAACAGTGTAGCATAGCGTTTTTCGTACTAAACCTTTCTGTAGAAGACGTCCAGGACTGTCAGGCATAATAAATAATAAATACATTTTAAGTAATCCTAATATTACAAATTTTTGAATATCTCAACCTAACTTCCTTCTGGTTACTCAAGTCGAGTTGAAATCATTTTATTTATGGGTATTATTTTAATAAGTGATTTCAAACAACCCTGAGAAAACACCTATAGTAGATGATATATACTAACGATGCAATTAAGGTCTCCATTTTGAATTCGTTACAAAATGTACATAACTATGATACTTCAAAAGTTCAAAATATTATTTAACGAGTTACCTTTTACCTTAACAACTGCATTTTCGTCACGGCATTGAATTACTTGATAAAGAAGATTCTGTATTACGTTGAAGTGAGGCGTGAATTCAAGAAATTTTAATAAAAGCCTGTACTAGTTATTTATAAAATAAAGCCTTTACGAGCTTAGGGGCTGATAATTTGTTATATATTACGTGCCGCTTGTAATTAATTTAGCTTAAAGCCGACTTTTAGATAATCTCCGGTTTCAGGCAGCGTTACGCTCTTTTATAATCATATTTTATATGTATAATAGTAATTACAAACCGTATACGTTGTATTTATTGGATATTTAAACAGTCCTCAAAACTCGCTGGCTCTATTTGTTTTGAAGCTGGAAAAATATGACTATTATGACTCAGTTGTTCTATCATACAAAGACAATGTAGTATTATTATAGAACACTGTTATCAAATTGATTTACAAAGCGAAATTACTTGATTGCAATTCAAACAAGATAAGCCTCTAAGCCAATACTTAGCAATCTGCATTTCCAATTGTAAAATCCAGGCAATCCATAAACAAGAATTTACGGCTATACATTCCATTGTCGCATTTATTCACTTGGCTGCTTTTATCCTTGTTGGGCATTAATCTGCGCCTGACACCGACAATGTGCTAGCCGAAATCCCGGCTCACAGCAAGGTTTTATCCAATACCGATGAAATACTGTATTGATTTATCTCTGCGCTATTTTGTATTGCAATTCGTATCATTAGGGATTATTGGTCGTAATTTTCAAACCAAAATTTAGGCATTTTGCTGTCGAGACTCACAACCATTCAGAGAATTTATATTGTACTTGCTGGTAGGGTGGAGAAAACACTGCCAAACCTCTGGTGTAGGACAGAAATTTGTATGGTGTTGCCCAGCAATAAAATATTAACGTTATTACAGTCCTAGTAAACGATAACAGTTATAACTTGAATGTAGCAAACGTAACAACGACTTAATTAATTAGTACTTTCAATGAGCGTTATCCATCTTTTTTACTGTTTGCTAATCCATTTCGGAAGCTGCAAAACATTTGCTCATAGAATATGAATGGTTGAATCCCATCCAATATCACTAAAATATTAAACGTTAACTGATGCCGCGTATAACAGTATTAATGAATTGCTCCACAAGAATATTCGTTATTGGTTAACCAATTCAATAATCGAATATTTTATAATAGATTTGAATGCTTTGATAAATTCTTCAATGCAATGTTTGGTGTATCATTTATATTTATTTATTTAAATAAGTCACGCCTGTTTCCCATTGGGGTAGGCAGAGACAACAGACCTCCACTTGCTACGATACTTGCAGACCTCTCTCGCTTCTTCCACCCTCATTAAATTCATCATACATTCTCGTCGGTAGTGGGTGCTTTTGATCTGCCCTTTAATATAATTATTACAATAATAAATTTACGATCATACGCATCATCATGCAACTTGGCTGATTCGTAAAAAATACAATGTGTTTTTTCGTCGAAATTGACCATCCTATCCTATTCATAGTTTTTTTATTCGTTATATGGTGGCAATTGTGGATCAGCTATTAGTGTACAGCCTCAGTCCATGGTCAAGCATTTGGAAAGACATTCTCTGGGGGCCGATTTCGCATTGGTATGCAAAATAAAAGGCCTTGTAAAGCGAGCAGTGGAAGATTTTCAGCAAGTATCAAGTTGGCTCGTATGGAATTTTGATTTAGTTCGGCTCTTTTAGTGATGGTTTAACTAAAACCTCAGTCTCTTTTATAACTGTGGGGTTCAACTTTCACAAGTACACTGAGGTTGCATAGCGAAAGCTGAGACCATGGGTGAGAATCATCTAACCAAAGAGAAAATCGTTCTTGGCAGAAAAGTGTAATTTTTTATCTTGATATTGTTAATTTCAACTTCGTACAGTATACTTTACATATACACAAGTTCAGTACGACTCGCATCGACTTCACATCAAGTCATAATTTGGCAAGTAGAATCTGTGTTTTTGGTGTGGTTGTCAATTCGACAATTAACAAATATTTGATATAAAAAAAACACAACATTTATTGAGCAATTATAAATATACACATATACATTGTACATCCAATAAGAACTTTCACAATTAAAACTTATTAAAGAAACCTTTTCTTTTTTTTCAAATAAATGAAGGTTCTATTACAATTAACGTCAACATCAGAAAATGGCTATCCAATAACATGATTACATGAAATACGGCATATCCTAACTCATATTACATTCTTACTGGTTTCATTCAATTTAGATATATATTTGGGATATGAAATATTAACACTAATAATTTAGAATAAACCCTAATCCGGGATATATATTTAAAAAAAAATATATCATATACACATATACTGATAGCACTGCAGCTAATTAAAACGTTTTCACTGAAACATAATAAGCTATGAGACTAATCTTAGATTGGATGTGACTTCATCTTCATCTCGGAATATAAAATTGTTAGCTATTGAAACATCAGGCAAGCTAAGCTGTCACGTGTGGCTTGTCCTGGCACTCTGCGTGACTACAATACCGTGAAACCGAACACGCCACTTCAACGTGACGACGCCGGATATTAGTTCGTTCACAGCACACTCTGACATCTGTATTGAACTGCATAATATCAGACTCTCGTGTCTATATAAAGTAATCAAGTACATTCATTTTTATTATTCTCGCGTAAATATTTATTTACTAAAAGAACAACCAGCGAAAGCAAAAATATCTCGTCTATCATTTCACATCTTCGATGTTTTTAGTATAATTTGTGAAAAATAAATGTATCATTTATGAATAAAATAGACACATATTTATTTTAAGAAAATATTTATTTTAAGAAGAGCACTGACTTATCTTCCATTCATCACGGTGTTAAGACAGATGGAAAGCCATAAATGACGACTTTAATAAAATAGTGTTTTTAATTGTTTTGATATATAGGAAAATAAACCTAAAAAAGATTGTATAAACTTGGTAAAAATCGTTTCAGCGGTTAAGGAGTAGGGACACGATATATGACTGTATTAGATTAATCGATTTATGTAGTGATACACAAGTTTCAAGTTTTCCATTGAATTTTAAAAACATCTTTCGGTTCTTAAGATAAATACGAATTTCGTAGAGCTCTACTTGCTGCTACGCTTCTACAATCACACAAATGCATATTTTGCGTAGCTTTAATTGTATTTATATCTCTTAAGCTTTGACATATTTTAAAATTTTATCATAACAATCATATTACTGTCACGGCTACGGATACGCCTTCTTTATCTTTTACACATTGTTGATTGTTGTTTCTAAAAAGAAAAGATTTTTTCACTACGTTTATTCTTTACCGTTCAAGTATGCCTTAATTGAGTATACATAGAAACCCCATTGGTACATTGACAATTGACAGTCACCTCTTAAAGATTTAAATAAATAATCAATAAAGCCCTTCTCTCTCAAGAAGATACTCGAGGCGAAAACCGGTTTACTGATAAAACCAAAATATAACATGATAAAATATTCTTTCATAAATTATTTCTTCCAAGCATTTTCAGTTACTTTTTTTTCATATATTTTTCAATTTAATATATTCTTTTTCTACCACCATTTTGATTTCAAAGCCAGCCATGTAGGATACCGGTCTGGTATCAATGTGACATTTAAGTGTATGTGTCCGCAACGAGTCTTAGAGACTCAAGCGCCTGTACCTAAAAAAGCCTAAAACACTCACGTTTGTATTAACACAATTGTTAAAACACCAAAGCATACATTAATATTCTACTACAATAAATAAATCATTGCCCTAAAAGCCTCATAAACCTTCCTATAAAAAGAAAAATATCTAATACCGCGCCGAATCGTCGAAAATAAATCACAAATCAAAAACTTAAAAGCTCATCTATATCAGTTGGAGCCGAGGATTGTTTCCACAAAAAGAGCGTAAAGCGAAAAAGATAAACGGAATTATTTGATCGAGCCATACATCAGCGGAATTGCAGAAAAACTCCGTTTCACGAATAACCAATGGGTTGCCTGTCAAAGTAAATAAAAATGAAAGCCTATTATTACGTTATGATACACATTATATCTGTTAGATTATATTTTCTATTTCACTTTGTTTATGCGTTCCATTAAACAAATTTAATATTCAATTACTAAATTAAAAATTTTTATAAAAAAGTGTCTAGTGGCGAGTTTAAAGCTATCTTAAATTATACCTTTATGTGTGTGTAATGTGTTATTTAATGTATGTTAAAACCATTACGATTACAAACTGATTACATATGGAAAAACCACATTCGTGTGTTAAATAAAGCGAACCTTTCGATTTTAACTTCGTCTTTAAATTATGTTTTTGTATCTAATATATATTATATATGTACTAGGTTAGTTCAGTAACATATAAAATATTTTTTCTAATCTCCAAAGTAAATAGAATTATGAGAATAGTAACCGCAAAAATTTATTCGACAAAACATATGTGACTTTCACAGAAATGTATTATTATAAGGATATTTAATTTTAGTTCAAAGTAACCTTTACATTACCAATTACACATATTAAAATCACATTATATTCCATCGTAAATTGGAGGAAATGTCTTTATTATTTTTATTTTCAACTGGTACATTAATATATTCGTATAGTATCAGTTTTTTATTAATTTAAATTAAATTATTAATTAACAGAAAGCAATTATATTCCATTCTTAATTATTCGTTATATCAAACAAAGAAAAGGTATCATATTATTGTATATAAATTATCAAGCTTTTAAGTCGTATGAACTTTATACTAATTTGCGTCCCGGGACTCAGATATTGGTGTAGCCTCTACCACCTCTAGTCGAGAACACTACCCGAACATTCTATACATTAAATCATATAAACCACATTTTTGTTACAGCAAGTCAATTTTTTTCCTCATTACATATATAAACAAATAAAACTTGACAACATTTACAATAAATAATTATATATTTAGCATAATAACAATACAAACATATCTTATTAGCGATCAATAGATTACCAAATTAGGCAATTGATATTGTACTAACGATGTCATGCTCTTTTTCAGTAAAAAAGTTGTAAAAAATAACTTCATAACGAAATAAATTCTATACTTATATTTTCTACGTCATTAATATAAAGATATATAATATAAACATATAGTAGAGTATATATAATAAAGAACGGTGTGAACTTTGCATTTTTTATTTGATAAGTTAACCGCGAAGCTCCCGTTGAGGGATCGCATGAAATGGATCAAACTGTAATTTTCTTCGATAGAATACTGTCTTATGCGGGCATAAAAATATTCTCAAAAACCAACCGGAATTCCAAAGCATGGCGCCTATACCAGGTCTTCAATATCATGATCAGCGTATCAGCCGGCTCATTCACAACGAACTTTTTTATACATCACTTCTGGAATTTCTCTAAAAGCATTCAAGCTGCGTGTCTGACTTTAATTTTTGGAATTCTATTTTTTAACTTATTTAGTTTTTTCTTCTATAAAAAAGACTTTGAGAGCTACATAGATGAAATGGTATTCAATGATCCTGGATTGAAAATGCCACTAATAAGAAATGTTCTAGATATTAAAGTGTTAGGTGAGATGCTCGATTTGCAAGAGTTTATTAGAAACTCGGAGAAGAATTGGGTAAGATTATCTGGACGAATGTTACGGCTTTATTGGTCTTTGGTTTGGTTTTGCGTCACACTCTACTTTTGTGGGCCGATCTACATTGTTATTTTCAGCAATGATAGATCATTGCGTATACTACGTAAGTATTGTTAAGGTATATACAGTTTGGGATCAATAGTTCTCTCATTAGTCATTAGCTACGTTGGTTCAAATGAAAGAACGATTATTATCAAATTACGTGATTAATTGTTATTACGAAATTGTTTTTACAGAAATGATCGTACACGACCTTCTAACAGCTTTCTATCCAGAACAAAACACATTGTTACTTTTAACTAGTACTTGCCTGACAAAGAGACTATCATCATACTAATAAATGTCAATTTTTAGCATTAGAAATGGAGTTTCCTTGGAGTATTGAAAATTTTTCAATTTACATTTGTTCTTTCATATACCAGACACACGCTGGATATTTATGTTCTATAGGTAATTTAATCTTGCAATTAACATTATGTGGTGTTTGAATACTATATCTAATTCATTAAATTGTTTTCTGTACCGATTAATATACTTTACGAACGTCGGCCATTTTGAAATCAAAGATGTGAATTCTTTGTCAGCTTTAACTACTGTTTCATATTTCATTTCATTTCCAATGCCACTGGCGCTTACAACCCGAAATCTTATGATTTGTTGAAAATAATGGCCTCATTATTTTATTAGGCTCCACTAAATATAATACTTATTTGTTTTAGCGTATCCCTGTTTTCTGTCATTTTTAATACTTATTTCGCTTCAAATAACACGACAACTAAACATTTTGGCATATGTTCTTAATAATTTACATAAGATTGTTGAAGATAGAGAGACGAACAAGAAATGGGAAGATGAGTGCTACGAAATCCTTAGAATGTGCATCGTCCATTATCTTAGGATAAAAAGGTACTAATAGGAATTATACGATAATCAATGCTTTAGGTATAGCATCTGTTTCGGTATAAGCTATTAACGATAAATTAATTAGTAGTTTATTGAATAATAATAATTATTTATTTATTGCGATATGTTTACACTTATGTTCCTGCATCTCAGGCTCCTGATATAGTAAAAACTATATTTCAGGTGACTTACCGTTTACAGTAAATTGTAACAATAAAATATGTAAGTAATATATTATTAGATTATATACATATATGAATATTAGAGCTATTAGAGGGACAATAAAGTAAAGGAAAGTTCCAGACTCCGCAACAGAATGGATTTAAACATTTAATTAATAAATTATAGTTTGTTTTGAAGTAATATCGTGATGTCTTGACAATTATAGAAGTGCATATTCTCAATATGACTAATAAAGATTAAAGCAATGATTTATAACTACCATGGCCGTTCAAGAATTGGAATTTCGTTGGAAATCGAGCCACAGACAATCAATACAGATCAGTATAGATTACGTCTTCCATATAAGGTTAACTTTGTTACAGTTTCACTAACAGGTTAAATGCTACGTGCAAAGAGTACTTTCTGGTAATGATACTCCTCGCAATGTCTCTAGAAGCCATTTGTTTTGTGGAACTTGCGCTCTCAGTGAGTTTTCGGCAAAAATACAATATTATTAAAGATTCAAGAAACTGGCCAGTGGCTCCATGTATTGTTAATTCTATAGCATCAGGCTAATGGTCTTGATTAAAAAAACCGTTGCTGGTTAATCGGAACTACAAATAGTATTAATTATGAAAGATACAACTATTTGAAGACGCTTAACTCGTAACAGAATCAAATATAATCCCCTTGTTATTCTTTATATTAAGTTTAGTATGTCACAAACTCGATTTGTATTAATTTTAGCGTATTGATTTTAATAATACCTAGTGATAAAAGAATCAGAAATAATGTTTTTCTTATTTGCTATTAAATAAAATTGTTTATTCTTAGCACGAGCTCAACATCGATACAATGAAGTACGCTGTTCTTCTTTCCTCTCTTATTCTTGGAATATTCATTTTATGCTACTTGGGTCAACTAGTGGATAATGCAGTAAGTATATATAAAATTCATTTTTAACAAAATAACTATTTTAACTAATTCTCTGAATTATTACTCAGTGTAAAGAAATCGAGGAAGCAGCAACAAAGAAATGGTACACTCATGATACGAGATACCAAAAAAGTGTTCTATTTTTCTACACTGCAATCAGTCAAGGAATGCCTATATATATCTATGGATCTGTGACTCTATCTTTAGAAACGTTTACTTGGGTAAGATATGTTAATGTATCTGTACGTACAGGAGTTAGAGGCCTGAAATTCGGATCTATGCTTGTGAATAGATTTATTTAGAATAGAGCCTGCAAACGTTAGGCTAACCGTTTAGATAAAGGACAAAGCACATCGTTTTCCTACCTATCATGCTGACCAACGTCAAATACGTCTTAGCTTAGTTCAAAGGGCAGACTGTTTAGTCCTAAAGGTGTCCTTCAATAAAAACTTAAATCAATAACGTATTAATATTCCTATTTCATTTTCAGTTTGTCAAAACAGGATTTTCATTTTACACAGTGGTGAGGTCGGTTTTAGAAGAATGAAAGGGCATCTTTAATAAAGTACAACATTATATTTAAGTACAATATATACAATAAATTATGTTACTATCAAGGCTACTCTTAGATGTTATGCCACACATTAAATATTGAAAATATTTTACATTGTTTTCTAACCCTACCACCCATGATTATACAATTGCTTACAAGCTAAATAATATGGGCGATTTGTGGTAGGTGCAGTCACAAATTCTATACACTTTGTCGATAGCGTTCCTACCTTCGAGCTTGTCACATTCTTCTAGGACTTTCTGGAACTCATTTCTCTTCTTATGGCTTCCGACAATAGGAAGGATGTTTTTTACGATAAAATGCCCATCATCCTGCACGAATTTCGATTTATTCATAAAGCAGTAGAGATATTTTTTTACTTTATCTGTGTTTGTTGAGGTCCATGTTAATAATTTCTGGATGGCGTCGGCGTCAGCATTTGTTTCTGTAATGCAGTTGAATGAAATATCTAATAGCCTAGGGAGTACTGACTGGGTAGGCGTTACATAGTCCTGAAAATAAAACACGGTTTAATCTAAAGATACCTATCTAAGATGCAAGTATACTTTTGTATAACGGATATGTAAATTTAACGCGCATGAAAATTTATAGAACTATTTTTGTATTTTCACGGTACATTTATCGAACAAATTTTACGACGGCTACTATAATTAATATTATGTATTTTGAAATTTTTATGCATACTGTACTATTTTAATTTAGACGAATAATTGCTTACACTTTTGTAACAAGAAAGACCTATAAAAAGGATAAATTAATGATTTATTAAAATTCGAGATATTTACACGTCTACAACAATCGTAGTCTAACATATAGTAACAGTTTTTAAGAAAATATGAATTATTTGACTTACTACGTCTCGTCCTCTGACCATTAATATTGCTAGATGCACACAGAACAGCAGCTTCAACATGTTGGACGAATAAACTGTCAAGATAGCTCTCATTCATTGAATTTATACCATTGTTACAAGCAGTTTTTTTATTACATAATCAATTTTATAAAAAAATATAATACATATTCTAAGAAATAAACGTTCTCTTATGCTTTTCTACAATTCAGTACTCCAATTTCATATAAAAGGACTTTGCGGTTGGGCCTCCAAAAAAAATTATTTACTATATTCATACATCGATCGAAAAAGCTCATAATATTCTTATTTAAAAATGAGGCAAGTAGCCGATTACATACTAAAACTAAGCTAAATTAGAATTTACAATTTAAATAATCTCACTTTTGAATCGCCGCTGAGATATAAAGTGCATTTAACAAATATTTAAATTAATTAAATTTAAATTAATTAAGCGAAGCACAAATATCATATAAATTAGGCATGATTAATCTGTAGATATTTTAAATCGTCCTTGGCATTGACATTGACAAAATAAGAGCTGAGTCTGACACTGGCGTTGACATCGAAAATATGATTGTTTTTTTTCGATTTAAATTATTTCCGTAATCGTAATTCGGACTAGCGGACAGCTATATTTATGTGTACACAATAAACCTAAATCAAGTAAGGGTCGAAAGTCGAAATGTCCTAGCTTGTACTAGATTAGGGGTAGATCAGAAGAAAAGAAATTGATATAAATACAGCACGGCATGTCGCTTAGCTTCCAACACGGTAAGGTTAATTATGTGAGAACAATAAGTCCGAAAACTATCTTTTGTACTCTAATTCATTCTAAAATTTTTAATCATAGGTAGACTAATTAGTGACCTTGTGACGAGGAAAATGACATCTCTCAGTGGCGTCGTTGCTAATGCGATAAAAACGAAATTGGAGACTGCCTTACAAACAAAGCATTTAGAGGTGATAAATGAGTCATATATGCACAATGTACCCAAGGGCGCCGAAACTCATTTCAAGGTCGTCGTTGTATCAGATAAATTCGATGGCTTACCATTGATTAAGGTAATATGTATTGTAAATTAATGTTCTGTTTTAGTTTTTTGCATCAAAATGGTAGAGGTAAGTATATGATTTGCATTGTTAGACCACATATGATAATATAGTTAATATAATAATATTAAATCTGGAGTTTATAGCAAATTTTTAACAGTTTTTCTTTATATTTCAGAGGCACAGATTAGTAAATGATATATTACAAGAGGAATTGCGCTCTGGAGTACATGCATTATCAATAGTGGCCAAAACTCCACAGCAGTGGGTTGAAAGTGATAAAGTTATAGAGAGTAGCCCAAGCTGTAGAGGTGGCTTTGGGAAGTGATCTTAATGTTATTATAGTTACTATTATGGACCTTACCTATGATAAAACCCTAGATTATGTAAATAAAAGACTTGATGAAAAATCAAACAAAAGTAGGTAATGCAAATCTATATAGTGCAAAATCCTCTACATAGGTTAATTTTTATATTAATACATTTATCAGCAAAAATATGCTTGTACAATGTTCTGGATAACTGTTGTCACAATTATGAACAATACTGACTTGTCTTTAAATTGCCTTAAAAGACTGGTCAGAAAATAAAGGTAATTCACAATTTTAAGACCTCTAGTAAGGCAGGCTACAACTTTCAAATGGCATTGTATAGCAAAACTAACATCCTTTGGACAGTTAGTGTATAGTGCTGATAATACTCTTAAGAATGTCTGAATTTATTTTTGTTTGGTATATACACCATATACTTGTATTCTGCCATATGTTTTTCACCCCCCAAAAATAAAAATAAACAAACAGATTAAATTATTTTATTTATTTATAAAAGATGTCCTTAGATTACATTTCCACACATTAAATTCTGCAATACTTACAAAAAATATTGATTTATGTTTATAATTTGTTTCACAAAAGCAATTTAGCATCATTCATTATTTTACTTTGTTATATCCAAATTAACAATTTCAAAAAATTATCAATGCTTTGAAGCTTATGATCAATGGGCATACAGAAAGTTTTATCTTATCAATCAAAACAATCTCAAATTAGAGGCTTCTATGATTTTTGAAAAATATCTACAAATTTACAATTAAAATTTACTTTAGATTTTGGATTCATCAGGTTCATATAATAGTATTTATTGTTAATTGCAACATTTAAACTTTCACACATTTTGACAATGTCCACACTACACATCACAAACACCGTTCAACGGTGTTAGTGGTATCAGAGATTGAAATTGTCCAATCTTAGTTTTCCTTCATTCTCAGTCAAATATAATAAGTCTGCCATGGTTTGTTCACATATTGCTTCTTCTGCCTTTTCTGACATCTGTATAAAAAAAACAATGAAATGAGTGTTAACTGCTATACCTATTTACATTTACTATATTATTATATTCTGGGTAAAGATATTTCAGCTACCACTTCTTTTAAATATTAAAGAAAAGTTAGACCTCTCACAGAAGTGAAGCTCATAAGAGCTTGTGATGAACTATGGTATATCATAGAGGAAAAAACAGCAACATTAAAAAATATATTATATTTTGGACATTTATAAGTATTATATTATTACCAACATGAATATTTAGAACTTCTATTTCTTTATTCTAAAATATTACACCACATTATAATATAATTAATTATCACAACTCTACCATTTAATAATTAATGCACTAGGTAAAAAACCCTGATTATTACAATTATAGCAACCACAATAATTATTTAAAACAATATGATTATTAACTACTGCCGTGTCATGCTGCATGCAAAAGAATAAAAACTTAATAATTATTAAAAAACACAACAGAGAATAAAGTTACAGAAAATAGAAATCATAAACCAAAAAAGAGGTTTAGTGGGTGGTGGTAGAATTCCTTAATTAATTTTTGATGCACCATAAGATTCCGCTAACCCTACTTCTGAAAGTAAGAGTCTATTTCTGTAATTTTACAGAACTCTTTAAAAACTTAGGATGTAATGTCTATGAGAGTATTGCTTTCAAATGTAAGATGCATTGCAAATTTAGTGTATATTTTCTGTTTATGCCAAGAATTTGATTAAATAATTTCAGCGTATCTATCTATCTATCCATCCATCATCATATTTATATGGGACAAAGCGAAATGGTGCCCATTTCCTTTGAAGACCATAGGAACAACCAAACGCGTTACTGTTCCCTATTTTAAAAAGTCTATCTCCTAACATTGAGACTTCCTAGATGCATCAATAACTATTTTTTCATTTCAACAAAAATACTTTTACTCTCCAAAGGAAGATACAGTTGTCACCTGGGCCTGATAAAGAATTATGAAATAAACTTACCGGTCTATAAGTCTGTTCTGTGTTTGGCGGACACTTGAAATTTGGTCCAAAGTTAACACTGACTGTGCAATTCTTGTGTAACGAAACAGATGGGTAATAACACCCCTGATAAACATCCGCGAAAGCCTCGCCCTGGCATTCGCCATTTTTGAAGAAAAATATGCGACTACCCGCAAGTTCCTTCAAGTTGTTTAGAGATTCTTGAATGTTGTCTTTGTCTTCGTAGTAGAGATGGCTCTTGAATTTCACTAATGGCTGTAAAAATTCATGAAATTTTATATGTGTTCTCGTCTTCACACATTGACACAGAAATATTTTTACCAAATTGGAGAGATATTTTGTATACATTGCAGTGTTTTGTGAATCAAATTTTTTTTAGAAATGATACATTTATAAGATACTCACTCTATCCTTATAAGTGTTAGGCGTATATTTAGTGGACGGACTCTCAGGTAGCACTATGAGGAAACCCAAGGTATCACCTTCGCCGTAGCCATTGCTGTAGTGTTTACCACGAGATTCGTGGAACCTGGATGCGAATAGATTTTAGTGAGAGTCAATGAATATTGTCCGAATGATCAAGAAGGCGGTCTCACCTCGTGCCCTTGCGGCTTCGCCAGGAGTAGCCGAACTTGTCGTAGCCCAAGGGGGCCTGCAGGTTGGCGTAGCGCCGGCCCCAGCCCAGGCGGGCCGCGGCCCCTTCCGGCATCTCTTCCACGCTCGCTTCCCAGTACCACACTCCACGGGAAACGCCTGTACCACTCATTATTATGTTCATCACTTTTTTTTGCATCCATAATATAAGCTAAGCGTCCCGTAAGTAAATATATACTCTGCATTAAATTGTAATTATTACAAAAATGTATCAACAGATTTTTTATCGTTTACAATCTGTAGCTATTTTAGAAACACTTGACTTCACTCCACAGAATAAATATTAAAGAAAGTTTTACAAATTTAGAACATTTAGCAAACTAACAAAAATACGTGAAACGTCGGAAAAAAACTAAAGTAATGTAAAATATAGTTAAGTTTTGTAAAAATACATAACTTAAATCCGTTAATAAAGTGTTTTTCTTTAAATGAGTAATAGTTATGTCAATAAAAGATTTTTAAGTTTTACAGAACGTTAAACTCAAAATTAAACCTGTCAAACCTTTCAAATTGAAGTTTGGCAAAATCTTTTCAATTTGAAGTTTGGCAAATGACAACGCTCAAGTGGATATTGTAACTGACAACACAGCATACGACAATTTACAAAATTTTACTTGTAAACCCCGATGAAGCTTAAAATTACACTGTGCGAGGAATTTTAAAACCCACCATGTGTGGCCCGCACCATACAATAGCCCTTCTCTCCAGTGACAGCTAATCTATCTTCGGCTATCTTTAATTGCGGCGCGCGGTCATGAAGTGCCAACAGCACTACACCAGGACAGAGAGACCTGTACAGCCAGCCAGGAATCGGCTTCCCGCTCCATTCATTACTTTCATCGAACTCCTGGAAATATTAATAACTTTATTTAAATTAAAAATATATTATATTATTTCGGCTGATCGCAACGATTTTTAATCACGACATTGAATTACAAATTAAATTACTGTTACTCTTGGTACATATTTATTGCCAGTAGAAATTTAAATCGTAACATTCTGTCTCTTTCCAAAGTATCCACTTTTGAAAAGATATTTCGGCATCGTACCGCGATCGATAGACATCGATTTGTGGGAACAAACATGACATTTGTTAGTAACGCAATGGTATATTTAAAAGAAAAACTGTGATACAGCTTATAATTCACGCTTGAAAGCAACATAACAATCACGAGAGTGATTATAAAGTATATTCTGATAAACATTACTGATGTGAAATGGCATGGGCATAGACTAACAGCCTTAGCGTTCCATCTAAAACGTAAAAATCCCACCTGTCTAAATGGCGCGTGTGGGTCTGGCTCGGCGAGTATATACCGGTAGCCATCCTTGTTGAATGGATGCTCTGTGGGATAGCCGTGTGAGGGTAGCTTCAGCGAGCTGAGGTCGCTGGAGCGTCCTTTCTTGCCCACTGGGGCTCCGGTCTCCGTACCGACTGCCGGCCGTCGCTTGCCCTGCCTACCCTTTACGTTGCCCGCTAGTGGTACTGGAATTCAAATAAAGAATACCTATAGGATGATATTAAATCGAAAGTCTTCAGTCATAGCGCTATATTACTCTGAACACTTATTACGAGTATTATTCAGACCAAAAACTGGTAAGATATTTAGACACGCGATGCTAAGAACAGAACATTTTGAGATATTTTTGAAAAAAAATCTTGACCACCCGTTATTACTTATTTATCCCAATCACTGACTATGAAGAAATCTAGATTAATTATATCTAATTTGTCAGAAATATATGAATGTCAAAAAGACGGAAGACAATTATATTTCACTACGTGCAGAAACATATCTTTAGTTTGATATATAAAAATGCCTATTCGCCAGCTATCACCGCTTTCATTATTTTTTCAATAATATTTAATTTCTATAAATCTTTAAAAGGGTAATTATGAGCTTATATTATTATCTATACAGACGACATCATACATGAGTCTAAATAATAAGCGACTTTGCAACCCTTTATAGATTATGGCATCAGAATAGAAGTTATAATTTGGTTAGGTTAGGTTAGGTTAGTTATTATTTTTTCAATAATATTTAACTTCTATAAATCTTTAAAAGGGTAATTATGAGCTTATATTATTATCTATACAGACGACATAATACATGAGTTTAAATAATAAGCGACGTTGCAACCCTTTATAGATTATGGCATCAGATTAGAAGTTATAATTTAGTTAGAATTTTTTGTATTTTTAAAATTTTTCTAACTTTCATACACTTCATTGTGTTACCTAAATGAATAAATGAGTTTTAGACTTCATATATGTATCGATGTTCTCTTTTTTATGTTTGTTTGTCAACTGATTGTTTGTGTTCTGAATCTGAATAAAAGTAGGTGATCAGCCTTCTGTGACGCACGTCCATTAAAGGGACAAGAAACGCGGATTCATCGTGTTTACTTTCACCATACGTAGGTCTAAATGCCTAACATAAGGGTCGAAACACTCACATAAATCTACAACTCAATAGATCAATCATACAAACAAAGCAGACTTTCGATTTCGCTAATATTCACAAACGATAATCACCCAGCAAGCAGTACTATATATTTCATACCAATTTTATTCACAACGAGAAAACTGAATGACAATAAGTTTACTTGAATAAAAACGACTCCATTTTGTCGCAGAAGCCCACTTCTTACGCAACAAAGCCCGGCTACCGTACGATAGGGTAACCATAATTGCTTCGACCTATAAACTTTTTGGCAGACGTATTCCAATAAGGATTTAACAGCCCTAACAAAAGGTTTAATGACTGCAGACTTGATTACAAGCTGGCCTCTCAGTCAGTCATTACTTTAAATGCAATAAATTTTGCATTGTCGATACTTACATCGTGTTTTGAGTTACGTGTTGTGGGTACGTTATAATATATAAATGTATCTCAGAACAAAGCAATAAGAACTCTTGCCTAATACAAGAGCGAATAAAGATTTTTTAATTAGTCCAAAACTGGGATCTCTATATGAACTTGGATCGCAATGGATTGGATGTGAAAACCAGAAGAGTGGTCATACTGACAAGTCATCGAAGCGATGTCGCATACAATTGTACATGATATAATATCATATTGTATCTTAACTTCCTTTCAGTTTTGATAATGTTTGACTAATATTTTAACATAGTTTTTTACATTACAGTAACAAAAACGAACAGGAACAGCAATAGTTCGATACACAAATCACATCATAAAAATTCAATTTATTTTACGTACTCTCGTCGAATCCACGTCCGTCCTTCAAACTGTTAATGTTACGTAACGTTACATACGATATAATTAGAGCAATTTTAATTCTTAGTCATTGAAAGGCGCAAAGGCGTCTCAATTCGCCTATTTAAAATTATAATAACATACACAATCCATGTCGTCCACGCACGGTTATCATAAAAAAGCAATGATAAGATAATTCGGTAACAAATTTAAATTCCCATAGACATAAGTTGCAGTGAAATAAAAAAAATACTTACCAGCCATAAAGTTCAAGGTTTAGGTTTGATATATAAATTATAATGTGGAATCGATAGAGAAATCGTACGCGAGCCGGCTATGTGAGCGTTTAAAGTGGGAGTAAAGCCACACTTGCGACGTATTCGACGTAGGGCTGACGATTGATAGTTCTTAAGCTCAGGAAATGGGTGATTCGTATTAACTCGTCGCTTAGATATTCGTTATCTATATAAGCGTCACTTCAACATTGATAAAGTTTTTTTTTAAATGTTTACAACTCTTTTGTTTAATTTTAAAAAAAAAGTTTTATTTTTAAAGAAAGGTTCTATACTAAATATACCTCATTACAAAATATTCATCACAGATAAAGACAAATAAAAAATCTAAATTTACATTTGCCTCCTAACTCCCGTGGCTAGGACGTAGAGCGAATTTACGTACAAATCACCTTCTGTTAATTCTTACTAATGCGTTAAAAACTAAAGTTTGACCGAATAAAAAGTTGTTGAAAGAAATAACAACCTTCAAAAAGTATTAAAGTGACGCCAGTATAAGTGTAGTAACTGTTAACAAGTCGTATATACTATATATCAATACATAAATATAACATAAAATGTATGCCAACCCTACGAACAAGGCGCACTAGTGTGTATTAGTCGTCCGTGTTTACAAACACCATCGCATCACGTACAGAACAATGTCATTATTCAATACTGTCTAGAATACGCGACAAACCAGTACATCCATCTTAATTTGATAGGCTTTTAATTAGCTCGATTCATATCAGCTGTACAAATAATGTGTCTTATCCATGCATACGTGATGTGTGCGCATGACGAATTTTGAATTTAGAATTAATTATGATTTGCCTGTACGTTTTGTAAAAAAAAATGTTTTTTGTAATGATCTCATCGTGACAACGTAACAAATATAAATAAAAAAATTTAATACCACGAATTTTTAGATAAAGAAAACGATATGGTTGGAAATGCATTTATTTTTAAAAATATTTTTCGATAAACGCGGGACAGTATTTACAAAGATCTTCCTAAGCTAACAGTATTCTTATCATATATCTTATCTATATATGCATACATCATTAGCCTACAAGTTTCAAAATTGAAAAAACATCTCTCAATAGAGTAGCCTACCAGGCAACCTATCCAATATATTAGTTAACTAAAAAATTTTGATGTAATATTCAAAGTAAAATGTTGTAATAATAATCTGAACTCAGCTGGACAAACATTAATCAGTTCAAATCTTGAACCAGACTCATATAAACATTTGTCCAACTACTAGCTACTACAACAACTAAAACCTACTTTGTATTGAGTATTGAAATTTTGGACCAACTCAAACCTTGATATGGACAATTGTGTGACAGTGTCATGAACATAAATGTGGTCTAGTTATATATTTATGTATTTATAAAAAGTGGACATGTAAATATATAATAGCATACATAATACAAGCTATAAATAGCTCATCTCAGGCCTAACCAATCATATATATGTATAATGTGTCCTGATATATAACATTCAAACATTTTGGAAACATTAAATAGTACATTCAATGTAATAAGTATTCATAAACACATTTCAAGTTACAACATCTGTGATATTGTGTCATTTGTGCCATACAAGAGATATATAAATTGTGTTTTTTAAATTTCATTTTAATCCTGCTTGTCTTTCTTTACACGTCATGCAAACACATAAAATAGTTATTGATTGATAAAAAAAATGTTTTTTAAGGTATTTCTAAATTTGTTATTAATAGAATGTTTCACTTACTTGTTGCTATGCCCATGTCGGTTACTTTTAGTTGACCCTGTTTTATCATAGCCTCATAGTTAGGCTTAATATTAGTCAGCTCAACGTTAAATAGTCCATACATAGGCCCTTGATTTGGGTCTTCTTCATAAGTAAACATGACTTGAATATCCTTTATTAATGCTCTTTGCACTGTGGCATACCAAGATTGTGTAACTCTGAAAGGAAAAGGTGATTTTAATATAATAAAGTAAAGATAAATCTCTATATTGAAATATAATAAAGGGATGTTTATTGCTACTGCAAAGTAGGTTATGCAATATATTATGAAATCATCATACAATGTGATAGTTTTCTGAATCACCAACCATTATACAAATACCCTAATATGTAACAATTATCTGTTTATCAGAGTTACTATATAAATTGTCTTAGCACTCACAACACAAGCAAAAAATAGCATACCTAGAAGCTGAGTGTGGATGAAAAATCCTGATATATATTTATTAATTCAATTTAATGTGAATATTTCAATCAATATGTTTAATAGTTTCAATTATATGAAATATTAATGACAATTTCAATTATATGTATAAGCACTGACAGAACATAAATTGATACTTCTTCTAATGTTGTGGCATTATATGAAGTATTTCAAATTAGGAATAAAAGTGATGGAAAGCACAATTATGCACGATCTATGTTTCATCTTCACAAAAACCTTTTAATATTTTAAAAGCAACCTAAATGTATAACAACAGTATGTACAGTATAATTTAAACTAATTCTTAGTATTGCAATACAAAAATTGTATTGTTTATTTTACCTTCTAGGCATTGTTGTCATAGCTTCCCAGTACTGATCGATGTATGGAATAATTTCTCTGTCCTTACTAAACATTGTCTTGTTACTGCCATCTTTTACACTTTCTTGTCGTAGATTAGCTATGGCCGTGAGACACATTTGGGGAAAAGCTATAACAGAAAAAATATAAAAACTTCTATGTAAAGGAAACTCTTATTCAACAACTTTTGTTTCACTCATACAAAAATTTATCTTTTAAATATGTCATACTTACGAGCTTGATTCTTTTTGAATGTTTCCAAACCAGTAGGTGAACAATTTTTACATATAAACAAATAATTTGTCATGAATGGAACCAATTTGCCTAACTGATATCCAATACATGATTCATGAAACCACCTGTTGCAAGAAGCACAGAGGAGTTCAACTATATTCAGATTCCGATCTTTTCCGCTGAAAAGAGGTTAAACTATTGTTATTTAAAAAAGAAATTATAAATGTTTATTTTTTCTACTTTGAAAAATTATAGCTTACCAGTAACAATGTCCCTGGGCATCAGTCGCGTTTTTGTGTTTGTTTTTATCGAGATTTTCCCCCGCTTTTTGAGATTCCATTGTCTGAGCGTTGTATGAATTAATAGAAGAGATTTCCATTCCTTATAGTCTGATTTACTCGACGCAAATTATTAGGCAGTACAGGAAAATATAAACTAAGACATGGTTTTTATCTGGATTTTTTAGCTTCTAAAAGGCTTGAAATTCTTTATGTATCAATTTTAATTTTAAGTAGTTTGCAGATTCGTACAGGTTGTTTGGAATTTCGTTTTTTGATTTGTCAATCAATAGCTGTCAAGTGAAATATCAGATGCCCTACGTCATGAACTACTAACTACGCAGAGAACACAGAAAATGTTTGCTAAGGGTTGTGTACCACAACGCCATCACCAAATGCGAGCAAGACTTCAAATATTTTTAAGAATAATTCGTACTAAAATATTTTTATTCACACTTTACATAAATAAACCTTCAAGTTAATGCAAATTTTATTTATTATGTTAAGTGAGAAAAATATTCAAAATACACATTAACAAAGTTTCAGTCCCTCATTAGAGACCATTGGAAGTGTTATTCGGAACTATTTCTTCTATTATATATTTTCTTTACCATACTTAACGCTAGATCGTAATTTTTGAATAATTGGTCTTAGTGAAGGCAATTTCTTAAACACAAATATGATGAAAAACATTTTTTTAAAAGATTTTTAGCTTGGTTACAAGAGATGAAAAACAAATATAACGCTAACGAGCAGATTACATCAAGTTACAGTTACCTGTAACTTAAGGAGGCTTACACACAAGAGGATGAGTTAACGAAAGTGAATAGTAAGTACACTCTTTTTATGACCATAAGTCATATGGGTAAATAAACTCTTAAGAGGTCTGTTGTGGAACGCCATCCTTCGATGTGATACGGACTGAATTGTGTACTTTGCCCCGAACATCAAACATTTTAGATTTCAGCTAAAGGTATTATTTTATTATTAGTTCGAACAATTTAACAGAGCACTCCACAGGATATTGGAAAGAAAAATACAAAGAACATAGTCGTCCATTGAAGAGAAAATAACGTTTGGAACCGCTCTGTGTTAATATCAAATATAAAGAGCCGGTATTGTGGAGCCCCCATAAGTACGCCATGTGGGCTGAATTAGCACTTTATACAGTATGGCTTCCCGAAGTGACGTCCGCTTGTTGGGCTGTATAATATAATAAGAATTGGTGGTAACCAGCCTATTTTTATATCTATTTTGCATCTTTTCATTGACAATGTTAGTTTCATCTGTCAACATGGTGTCTTTCATCTGTCAATGATCTGTCATCTATAACAAAAAGACGTTTGAACGTTATTTTTAAAATTTATCATTTTAAATTTTTAAACAATACGTTCAAAATAAAACAAACGTTGGACATTTTGAGTATCAAGGATTTAAAATATTTAATTAGTATTATTAATTTTAGCAGACCAATGGATTCCGTTACAAGCACCGACGATTTGAATATAGAAACAAAAACGCAGCAAGAGAATATTCTTTTAGACATAATAAAAGAAGTGTGTTGTACTTCCGACACTAAATTGTCGTCTAAACTAATTGGCAAAGTTAATAGAAT
Source organism: Pontia daplidice (assembly GCA_963693355.1). Lineage (NCBI taxonomy): Eukaryota > Metazoa > Arthropoda > Insecta > Lepidoptera > Pieridae > Pontia > Pontia daplidice. The sequence continues at coordinate 3,589,692 of CAVNZL010000014.1, forward strand.
TATAGCAGACTGTGATCTTACTCATCATTCTAGTCTTCACAAACTCTCTACAGCTGATGAAAGCACAGCAACAGTTTTAGGTAAATGTTATGGATTTCACTTAATGAATGGGATACTATTTCTATGTTTTAAGAAAACTAAGCATTACCTATTATACCATTCCTAGTTAATTTGAATACAATTATTTTAAAATAACAGAAATAATTTAGCCACAAAAGAATCCATTATTATGTAAATTCCACAAAATATTGTTTTCATTATTATTACATATTCAGATGTTTATAAATTATTTATCCTAGAGTTTAAGTCATCAATTCTATATTCCCACCTTTGCTGTACAATTAAGTAAGGGGGTCTGATTACTTTATTTTTTTAGGTTTTATGAAACAAACAGCAACAGAATTAACTTTTGATGAGCAAACTGAATTAAATGAAGCTATTTTGAATAGAATTCAAACTAAACTACCATTGTATAATACTCAATTAAATCAACTGCAGCAGGCTATTGGAATGAAAAAATCAAATAAAAATACTATACAAGAATTGCAGAAAAGCTTGGATGATAAGATAAGTGTTTTGAAAGAACAGGAAAATGAAAAGGTGGATTTGATGATGGAATGGCTTAATCATAGACTACATTATGTTTCTACATTTACAAAGAACACAACTGAACTTTTGACACTAAAAACTAAAATATTGGAAGTTAAATCAAGGTATGAATTTACAGATATTTTTAGTTTCAGTTTTTCTTATTAACATAATTATAATTAAGATTGCAATTAATGTTTCTAATTGTTCTATGTACATATAAACAATATTTTGATAAATGCATCCTAAAACAAACTTGAATTTATTGTCAAGAAGTTGACAACTTTTGTACAGCTAATAAACAAAATATCTTAAAATTGTAAATATGTTTTATCTTAATTATTTTAAATTTTTACTGTATAAATTTTTCAGAATCATGCATTTGAACATCCTGCAAAATATTTATACAGAAACAAATGATTCTATTAAGGCCTATACCGAGATCCACAAGGACTTAAAAGACAGCATCAAAGAAACTGAACAAAGGATAAAAGATTACAAAGAAATTATACAAAATAGTTAAGATATTATTGTCCTTTTTATTTGATAATTCTAAAATGTTTGAAAGTATTAATAAAGTATATCTTATAATCTGTTATATATTTTTCTTAAATATACACTATATCCAAGTAACAGTATCCCTGAGAGCTGGTGACTGTGCTGTGCTTGTGTACAATTTAATGCAATAGCAAAATTAAAGTTTGGTAATGGCACAACATTAACCCCATTTCTTAAAAAAAAAAACAATCCATTGTTTTAAATACTCATCGGTCACTTTTCAGCATAAACAATTACCTAGAAGGAAACTTCTGACTTAAGAGTTTAAAAAAAAATAATATAATATTTACTTTTTGTACTTTGAAGTGTTTTAAGTAGTTTATACTAGATGCCTAACATTTAAACAATTTTCATTGTATTGTATAAAAATAGGAGTTTTTCCTTGATTATTTCATATTTAAAGTACTCAGTACAAACCCAATACTGATTGATTATAATATGGTATGCATCAGAGCTCACAATGATATCTTGTTTCTTGCTCACCTTGGCCTTAGTTATTCTACTGCATATATATTGAAAACAATAAGCGCTGACCAACATTTCCTTGCGACTATCACGAAAAATATATGTAAAAAAATGTTTTTTTATAACTAATAAACTACAAGTAATACCATTCAAAAAATTTATAATTTCTAAATGCGACAAAAGTAGATGTCAAACTGTGTATTTCATATTATGTAGGTCACATTTTATTTTCTGTAAATATTGAGGGTAAGTCAACCGCAAATAACTACAATTAGTCATTCCAAATCCTTTGTTAGCAATTTTGTCATAATGAGAGTAAATGATTCAAGTTCAAAGTTTTCCCTTGTACCTACTTTATCATAATGTGCTCGTGGTATGATTTTATAAACTCGTACGATTCGTAGATATAAAGATTAGTTACATGTGGATTGTGATGCTATGTGATCGTCTGTAAGCACGTGGGAACAACACGATGTTAAAATCGTTTTGGAATATTTTTATGTGAGTATATTTTATTGTTATCAATGTTAACACTAATTTGAGAATTATAAATATTTTCCGTTTGGTTTATAAACATTCCTAGGCTTAAATATTATGTGCTATATTTTGGTATGTATAACAAATCTGTGAGATCTTTATGAAAATAATTAATATATTTGTTGCATTTATATAATATAGAAATGTAGTTAAACGGGCAGAAACTAAAGATTAAGAGATAATCTGTATGTTATATTTCAAATTATGGTATTAATTCATTCATGTTATATACCCTTATCGGTTCAACTTGACGAAGATTCGCTGTTAAGCACTTGTGAATAACAACATATTATTTTCAAATTTTCTTGTATATACGTTTTCTCGTATGTATTCATATACTTTTTATAAAGGAAAGATCACTTTAGTTGTCTACAGTCACCGATTTATAAAATCTAGGCCGGTATTAAAACAATTTCATTGGCATACCCATTATAAATAAATCCCTGCAATCAGTTAATTTATAAGCCACTGCAAATAAGGGGTCCATCCCGCACTAATGTAATTTGTCGTCTCCGGGATTCGCTAGCGGGAACATTACATTTTATACTCATTTAAAGTTTACTTTTAAAGTATTAAATTTATGTATCACGTCATAGTTTCGATGACTGCGGTCAAATTTTAAGTATGAACTTCAATATTTAGTAATGGAGAATCTATTCTAATAGAATATTTATTCTGAGTGATTTTCGTTGTTTATGTTTTATACATTATATTATTTTGGAGTTAAGTAGATTCTACTATTTACAATGGGCCTTGTAGTGTTTGTTCCGTAACCAGATAGAAAAAGCGGGAATTCATGAGATTTTGCTTTTCATCTGTTTGTCTCTCCGTATGTTACCAGAGTGTGACATGTGTTGGTGTGTGTAACCGTGATGACAGTTGAAATGTTCACAGATGATGTATTTCTGTTGTATAACAAAACATACTAAAGGACAGAATAATATAAATATTTAGGGAGACTTATTTCAGAAAAGGAATTTGAACGCTCGAAATCATTCTAGTTAGAAATATCAGAAAATAAAATTGTAATGTCCTACAAACATAACGTGTACTTTTATTATTGTGTAATGTGCGATTACATAATTTTAACTATGCTTAAACAGCTCTCAATATTGAGTAAATATGGAATTGATTAACACTTATCAGTCAATAAACTTTACATACCTACCTAAGATATAATTTTGATAAGATATTTAATTTAACCATACCTGTTACTTTATAGTTTGTACCAATCGAATTTGTTTGGCATTTTAATCGTAAAACAAGTCATTACAAAAATTTAAACTCATTTCCATATCCCAGATCTGAACCCATTTTGACGAACCTTAAAACAAGACAAAAAATTAATAAAAAAATTGTTACATCAAAAGACTTTCTTAAATATTAAGTAGTACTGAAATATAATCCTTTTTCAAAAATATCACAAACATTGCTACATAACCTTTGAAGACGCTTAAATGTTATTAATGAACGTTTTAAATCCTTTATTCATATTTGTGGCTTAATGATTCATACATTTTATTTTAAATCCTACTTAATAGGTTTTTTTGTATGATTCCCTTAATATCAATTTTAAATTGTAATAAGATAAAAATTGTCAACCTCATTACAAAGTAATCTCTGTAAACCCAGTTCAAGGTAACCCTCGAATAAAATAAAACAATAATTAGTATCTATTTGTTATTCGGAAGAGTTCACACAGCTTTATAGGGCGTCATACTAAATATTATATACTAACAAATTCCAATTCTAATATGTGTTTTGTGCTTATTACGTTTGCTTTGATGACATGTTAGGTCGAGCATATTTAATATTATGTAATCTATGTATGAGTGTAGTCAAGTAAAGGAGTGGCTCAGTTATCCTCTATTGGGGCCAATTGTTTAAACAAAATTTTTAACAACAAAGCCTCTGTAAAATTATTATATAACTTATTCCCCATAAAGACAGAGAAATCATAATATATACACAGGGCCGGATTTAGAGGTCAAGAGACTTCGGGGCAACAAAAAAAATAATTTGGCCCCCCTGGCCCCATAAAAATTTACTAGTTTACTAGTTGGAATGATTTTTTTTCGAAGTCTCTATTGTGGGGGCCCTCTTTCATGGAGGCCCCGGTGCTGTAGCCTCGGTTGTCCCCCCTTAAATTCGGCCCTGATTTACGTTAGCATCGCACCCAGAATCTCATTCTGCTGGATTAAAACGCCTATCACTTCATATCACTTATTCTCTTTCTAAATTAGGCAAAATGTTGTCATTTAGGCCGCTTAGAATATTTTACTTAAAAAATTAACCTACAAATTAATTCAATCTTTACCTCGAGGTGTGTATGAATATTCGCTTTATAATTTTCAGGAAGTTATCCGCTGCGTTAGGCATAGAATGGGCGCCCCTAAACGTTCCCCTTTCACGACGGCTGCAGACCTTGGCAGCCACTGGTTGGATCTGCCTCGTACTTTTCAGTGAAGCAGTTGCTATACTCTTATTCGTGAAATTAATTTACTCCTCATATTGGTATTTGGGTTTGCTGTACGCTGTATGGATGCTAAATGATATTGATATATGTCATAAAGGAGGTCGAACGTAAGTACGTCGTTATAGTTTTCATTTTGCACATAAGATAGGTTTTCCGTACCTAAAGAAATCGGCGAGTACGTAAAATTAAAGCTGCGGTGCATTTAGATTGATTCTGAGAAAAAAAAAATTGGAAAATCGCAATCTTTTTTGATTATCATTGCAGTAATATACAAAATGTTATTGCCGAGCGATATTCTATATCTCTGGCGAGAGATTTATGTCTGGAGTTTTGTCCAAACATCAAACAATATAGTTTCTTTTCTTTTAATTCTTACTCCTAACACTTGCACTGGTCATTGTGTTCAGACAAGCATAAAAATATATCAGGTATTTATACAAGAATAGCCCGACATATATTTATCTTTTGAATACGTCTCTTTTATATACATTTGTTAGAAAAACTAGGACAACATCACACTATATAAGAGATCTTATGCCACGCCCAGATCTCTCTATTTTGGATAAATTTTCTTAAGGCGAGTAGGTGAACAAGATCTTTAATTTTGCCAGAATTGGTTTCTACTCGATACTTTTAATTACCGTCAAACATATTTTTCACAATTATAATCAAATAAAAACTGAACGTATTCGATTACTACATAAGTATTTTAAGTGATTTCATAACTCACTCAAATTGTAAATGTAACATCTTTCAGGATCCAATGGGTACGAAATTGGGCGTGGTGGGGTTATTATCGCGATTATTTCCCAATCAAACTTGTTAAAACCGTTGACTTGGACCCAAGTAGGAACTACCTCTTCGCGTGCTTTCCGCACGGTGTCGTCTGCTCTGGCGCCTTCGGAGCATTCGCAACGAATGCTCTGGATTTCCACAAAGTTTTTCCTGGCTTGAGCTGCCACATGATTACCCTGGCTGGCCATTTTCTGGTCCCACTTTTCCGGGAACTCTTACTGGCGTTTGGTACTTGTGCGTCTTCGAGGGAGAGTTTGGAATATTTATTAGATAGAAAGCGCCATCATGGAAAATGTGTCTGTTTGATTGTTGGTGGGGCGGCGGAAGCTTTGGATTCTCATCCTGGAGAGTATAAAGTGATACTAACCAGAAGAAAGGGTTTTATTCGAGTTGCCATGAAGTCTGGGTAAGTCTTAATATTATAACTCAAGTCGTTTAAGTGTATTTTCGATTGATTTTTATATGTTTGTTTACAAATAAGCGATGTGAATATTTCTATAAAATTAATGTTTTCTTACTTATATTATCACTGTGATCTCAGCTAGCATCATAATAAATATAATAAATATGTTCAGACAATTCTGTCACTGCTGATAAATTAAAAAAAAACTTGAAGCTATAACAATATTACCTCATAATATTTGTGTTCTGCAGAGCACCCATCGTCCCAGTATTCTCTTTCGGTGAAACAGACGTGTTCAGACCACCTCACAACCCTCAGGATAGCTTCTTACGCAGAGTCCAGGAGAAGGTGCGTCAGATAACTGGCATCTCACCAATGTTCCCTATCGGAAGAGGACTGTTCCAGTATTCATTTGGAGTATTACCTTTGCGATCACCTATTAACACTGTCGGTGAGTACAGAATAAAAATTCGCTAACTGTTCTCCTATGCCTCTTTGCCTATAATCTCTAATTATTAATTCGCTTTGGTACATAACTTAAGAATATATTAGAGCAATGCATACTTTAGGCAACTATTGCTATAAAATTTTAACAGGCGCAATGTCTTGCCTATATTGACATTTCTAATACTTGTGATTGATACAATATCAAATTTTACATATCAAAGAATTAGGTTAGTCGTAAATTTCGTGGTGATATTCCAAACATATTAAATTAATTATATTAATAAATTATTATATAATACAACTGTTGTGCGAAGAAAATATCCATACATTTTTCTTATTTCCCAACAATAATGTATATTTAAAATAAACGCCATCAGCTGATTTAGCTAATCACTTTTAGTTGGTGCGCCTTTAGAAGTCCAAAAGAACCTCGATCCGACAGACGAAGAAGTTAACGCCCTGCACGCTGAATTTACAAAACGACTGATAGATCTATTTGAGACTGAGAAACCTAAGTATTTAAAGAACCATGAGAAAATAGACTTAATTATCACATAGTTCTACAATTAGTAGTTGTTATATTTTCTATATAGATGTATATTGTCTTTATAGTGCACAAACCGCATGCTATTTGATACATCAATTATATATTTTTGATCGTCCATTGGAAATTTAACTTCAATTAACTATCAACTATTTCGGTATAAAGTTCGAAGCAATTGAGCTCGTCAAAATATTTATAATGTAATTACACTTTGCTTGAAATATTACAGCCAATATTAAGAAAATAATAGGCCTTCTACTGTATTGTCTGTTTTGGTAGTACAAAATAAGCGTTAATGTACAAGATAGGTTAATTATGTTTATTCATAATTTTGAATTATATATTTTTTGCAAATAATATAATTTTTATTACTGTGGATTTATAATTTTGATAACTGCTCATATAAGTTATCAGCACTGATATAATTGTACTACTATTTTATAACGAATAAATTATTTCGTATATCTGTAAATTTTATTTCAGGTGATGTATTTTATTTATCGTAATGTATTAAAACGAATTAAAATGTATTATTTTTAATTAAATTTATTTACATTTATATACAACATTAGTTTAATCGGGCGCCTGCAAAATTGAGCAATCGCAAATACTTCACTCGGACTTATGAGTATAACAATATCGAAACACTGTTTACAATAAAGAAGAAAAATATGTGATAGCTTATTCTTATAAATTCTAACACAACGATTCTGAAAACTCAGTACACAAAATAAATAAACCGAATAATAAACTTACTTTCTAATTTATTGTAATTATTAAGAAAGATTAGCAGTAGAGCGGGAATGATAGAATAAATGGGCATATTGCTGAGTTAATTGCGCTGAATAATGCCCGAACAGAAAGATGAAGATAATACAGTAATGAAAAAATAGAAATGAATTTGAATAATAAGTAATATATATTGTAATCAACACTTGTAACTAAGCAAAATGCGGGCGTCCTATCTAAAAACCCGTTTACTAAAACAGAGACGTAGTATGAAAATGATATATTAATGTAATACGTATTTGCAACCGAAAAGTATATTTCATTGTTCGTTTCGTATCAACATAAATTGAACAACACATTATCCTTTCATGACAGCGTAATCACAAAGATTAATTTTGAATATATCTATTTCGAACGATTTTAAAATTAAGTATCATCGATTGCTTTGGGAAATTTTGACAACTGAAGTCAGGCGCATTGAAGGATATTTCGCTCAAATGAATAGTTCATTTATAATAAATATATTTGGAAATGGATCCGTACTGACAAAAACAACTCGATAAATAACATTATTTGGAAACAGACGAAACCGGACTTAATATCTAAAAATAAAATTAAAAATAATTATATCGTATAAAATCTGCCATCTAATTGTAAGTTTTTCGACTCATTACTGCAAAGGAATTTTAAGAAATCGCCTTAAGGCAAAAAAATACGTCCGGCTTCGCCTGCCCCTTTAGTTTGCTCTGATGGCAAAATGTTCTTGCAATACCACACAAGAAAACCACGAACGATCACGCCTGTTTCGGATGCGTTGTGGCTGGCGTCGGAGATGGCTTAAAGCACTGAAGAAGAAAAGCTGTGTACATGACGAAAGCTATTGATAAAGCTATCAACGCGTACATGAATATGTTAAGTTCCGGCTGACGAAACCTGTTCTTCCGCAGCCACTCCAGAACCTCTTCTTCAGCCATAACGTCACCTTGAAATCAAATAGAATTATGTTTAAAAAGTTTGGAAGTTTTTCAAGTCAACACAGAAGCATCCTCAGGATGTCGCCTCTAGAATAATGTTTATCAATGAACACTGGTTTCCGCAACACCTGATCCTATACTTTAATGATTGTTCGCGTTGCTGTCAAAAGGAATCTTTAAAACAAGTGTATGCAGATTTAAGAGGCATACCCCAGTTTGTACACTTGGATTGTTAATAAAATATAAAATTATTAAAATACTGTGGTTTGGAGCTCAGATTTCTATATCTTCATCATCAGCCATCATTTTGAACTAAGCTGTTTTTCTATATAATATTTTTCCAATTACACAGTGTTGAATGAATAAGCTCAGTCTGAAAAAATGAATCTTGAACAAAAATAATACCTCTGTATATACTAGGGAACCGTTTCCTGAAGTAAACGATAGCGGGCAGCTTCGTTACGCCCCATTTGCGGGCGTAACGTGGGTCATGCATCTTCACAAACGTGATGTCCAAATTGTCCGTTTCGCTGTCAATGTTCTCCAGTTTGTCGAGGACTATTCTGCTTTCCGCTGAATTTTCATCTATATACAATTAAAAGTTGTTTCAATAAAATTATTATCTGTCATAATAACAATGCTTCAATTCGAACTAGTAGTTGCTGAGATTTGCACGTGTAATGAGGTAACAAAATTGCGCGATATTAGTACAGATTACTCAATAGTGTTACAATCCATGAAATAATAATTATTAAATTTGAATAGAATTTAATTTTCCATAAAAAATGCAGAAATAAAAAATATTTACAGAAATAAACCGCCAAGAACTCGTTCTCCTCTAGAAGTTTGTCCAGCATTTTCCGGTTGACCTCTTCAATTTCGTTTTTGATTTCAAAGACTTCTTGAGACGTCAGCCATTGCAGCACTCTCTCCACTTGGTGCAAATCTCCGTCGTACGGCATCGGTACTCGTTTGCGGAAATACACCAGAGATGGAATATTTATTATGTTATATTGCGCGGCGGCTTCCGGGCTTGCGATCTTCACAAAGTCGATACCAAATTGATCCACTTCCCCGTCAATTTGTTCTAACGCTTCCAGAATTTCTTGGCATTCTGGACAGTCTTCATCATCATCTAAAAAGGACAATATAGTCATAAAAAGATGATTAATAAATCCGGCAATTTTCATTTCATTCAATATATGAACTTGGATGAATGGAGTTTGAGATAAAAATGATTGAACAATAAAACCTGTTCTCATATACTCACAGAAGAAAACAGCCAGTAAATGCGACTCATATAGCAGTCTCTCCAACATCCGATCATTCACGGATTCAATTTCATCGGCCAGCTCACGATTTTCATCATCAATCAGCCATTCCAGTATTGATTCTTCATTTTGTAAATCGCCTTCAAAAAGTAGTGGATTTCCATTTCTGTATTTTTAAGAGAATTAATTATTTTCTGACCTATATATGGCAGATTTACTAATAATTTTAAGCTGGTTGGATCAGTACCGCTTTGCAAAATTGTGCTAAAAATCTAGCTTTGTTATATAATACAATTAATTTCAACAACTTTCAATAGCTCTAGCAATCTTATTTATTAGAGTTTAGATAAAGTAGTGAGATGAGAGCGAGATCATCCAACTGTCTCAATTATTCAATTGAAATCTTTTTACTAAGCGAATTGAATTCTGTTTATGCAATGAATTTAGCTAATACAACGCAAAGAATAAACATACAATTAAAAAAAACGACAAAAAACATACCTGAAATATACCATAGCAGGGAATGTCTTGATTGAATATCGTTTAGCCAGTTGAGGATCTTGAATTTTGACCATATGTATACCATATACGTCACATTCATCATCGATTTTCTCCAGTTCTTCAAGTATGTGATCGCAAATATGACAATTTAATTTATCTGGAAAACGAATTATTTCTGAAAAATCTTGTTCACTATTATTTAAAATATATCCTTCGCGTATTATATATTTATCTTTGAAAATTATTCTTATTAGATCCTTAAATATCAAGCTCATAGAAATTACGAATAAGGACGACACAAGCGGGAAGCTGATATGAGTAAAATATAAAAATGAACGCTTACAGAAATAGACTGCTAAATATTGAGTTTCATCCACCATTTTCTCTAGCATGACTCGCGTTATAAGCTCTATTCTATCTTCAGTTTTCTGCGTTATCAACCATTGCAACACTTCTTCCTCTTCGGCTAATGATCCCTCATAGACATTGGGAATGTTATTTTCAAAGTAAACCAATACTGGAAAATCAGTTGCTCCATACGATTCAGCAATTGAATAATCTTGAGTTTTAACAAATTTTATTCCATGTCTGTCGCAATCATCATCTATATTTTCTAATTCTTCCAAAATTCCAGTACATTGCTCACAGTCCAAAGAATCTAAAAAATATAGTTCAATATATTTCTGTGTTAGGTGATTGATTGAATCCGGCTAAACTCTAGGTAACTGTATCACGATTATGGTGGTTTGCAAAGGGTAAATCTATCTACACATACACAATACATTAACATAGTTCTTATGGATTCAAAAAAATGGATATACGACTTTATGAACTAGTTCGCGGCAAAAGTAAAGGCATGCTGCATGCTAAATTGCTTGGATTGAGAACACGATATTGGATAGGTTCAATCTATTTTATAATGCTTCTG